>JAMPIV010022699.1:0-424312 GCA_024509875.1 Oreohelix idahoensis
TATAGGACCCGTGGACGACCCAGACAGTTTTAAAGACACACTAATATAACTTTCCTATCAGCAAGCATAGACCAAATAAAGGCCGAAAGTATAGACCAAGGTATCACATAAAAGTGGCACAAGTGGGAGGAAAAGATGAAAACTTGATGATAATATTAAAAAGACATCCTTGTTCTGGAATTCCCAGTGTAATAGAAATAGAGGAACACTTAAAATCCCATGGAGACAGACTTAAAAAGGATACAGAATACATGAACAGAACTTGAATGAATGGCACAAATCAAAACAGCTTGGTGAGTGTGGAAAATCTATGCACCACAAAATCTGAATAAAGAATGAAGACCAGAACATGATAGTTTTGCCTCTATGTTCATCTTCATCTTTATACTCTTAAAAGACATAGTTGTTTTCCCACATTGAGTTTTCATGTAGTGTTAAAGTTTAAGAGTCTGATCCTCCAAATCTTTTTAAAAGTATGGCAATGCCCTGAATACTGGCCTCTCATCAGAGTTAATAGTACAATTAAGTAATACCTGACCAAACTCTATGACACCATGGGCATCATCATTAGTCAAGATCTTGACAGCAATACTTTTCGCTGGTCCAATCTCAGCACCTCCACTTGCAGAGGTCAAGGTCACAGAGAAGCTTTCCTCATTCTCTGGGATATCATCAGTCAAAACTACCACTGATGTACGAAGCGATGTCTGATTAGGATCAAACGCCATAGTAATTCGCCTGTGTAAGACAGCAAACATGATGGTAATTGTCATGTAACCTATTATGAAAAAAAAAGAGATACACATATGCAATTCATCATTTCTTATCAAAATATATAACTAACAGCTACAGAAAAAAAAACAAAAAAACAGCTTAAACTAACCATATAGGCAACTGATAAATATTTATATAAATATTGCAAAATTAAAGAACACCAATGAGAATAATAAACAACATCTGAAACTTAGATAATGTCAGTCAAACTGATTTAAAAATCAATATCCAAAGCACTCAAGCTAATTTCACTATCTAAAAACCATGTTTATATTTTGTCCTCACCTTGGTACAAAGTCACTTCCATCTGCTATCTGGGCGATCTGGAATAGGTAAGGGGATTCCTGTCTAACAATCCCTGCTGAAGCCAGCAGGTACAAGGTTTCTGATGGCTGATGCACAGTAACTGGCTGAAGTGAAAGGTATGGGCCACCTTTCCATGCTGACTTAAACAGACTGCTTTGCATGTCCCATGCAAAAATCTCAGATTCCCCAACACTATTTGCGAACACCACTAAGGCTATGTGAGAAGGCATACAAATATTTTATAAGACAACCATGTGAAAAACATGTACTGATCAACAACCATTATTATCATCTACTCTAATATAATTTACACTTACATGAATGTGTTTGTGAATTACTGCACTCAGTTATATGGGTTCTGGTTAAATCTCCAGCCACACCTTTGATTTGTTTAAGAAGAAAAAAATTTTCAAAATATTTTTCAGCCAATTTACAACTTTATACTATGGGGTCTGGACTTCTGTTAGCATCAACATCCAATATTCTCAAGAACCAATTTATCTTCCATTAAGAGCTTTCATTTCAAGGACTGATGATAGAAAGTTCCAGATTGAGTGGAGATTTCCAGATGCATATGTGAAACTTGGCCAATCAGTGCATGGAATGTCATTCCTATGTTCACCCAGAAAGTTTCAGCTGAGAGTTGGAGACTGTCATTTCTTGCTTGAAGCATTTAAAAGAAGTGTTGAAAACAGAAACACCAACATTGAAAACACTGAGCTCCTGATGTGTAAAATGGATGATGAAGTTATTTCTGACTTCAGAAAGATGCAAAAAGGTTATTGAATACAGTCCACTCTGGACAAACTTTTTGTCAGTAGTAGTAAAAGGCAAAAGACTGAAAAGATGTCTGCTACCTGGCTCAATTACCACACAAAACACTACACCACAATTGATTTAATCAGCTCTGCACTTTTTTTTTTTTTTTCCGTACGCCCGCTAATACTTGAGGCGAAATCTCAGGTTATTATTAATGTCTAACCTGACATTGATTTTACGTGAGTATCCCTTTTCTTGTACAGAGACAGTTGTCCCTCGCCATTCAGGCAGATACTCGCCGATTTCGGAGGTACCCATTAGAGCTGGGTCAGCTCAGGAGCCGCCAATCCCTGGTCGACGACACTCCTTCAAATGTGGTCGCCAGGTCTCGAGTTAATCCAGTCCAAATCCCGGTCGACGAAAAATCCTCAAATGCCGTCGCCCGGGTTTGATCCTGAATCACCCGGTCGCCAGAGCGGTGTTGTAACCACTACGCTAGCGCGGCTCTGCACTTAAAATCTAAGGTTAAATGCTTATCTGTTCTTGAAGATGTTTAATAACTATTTATTACATAATCTTTATCAAACACTCATTTTTAATGTAAAAATCAAGTACAGTACTGTATAAAGGATCCCTTTACACGCCCTATTGAGGCATATTGGGAATATGGTGTTAGGCCCATATTTTCTCAACTGTCGGCACACTAGAGGTGATGTGGTCAGCATTACGCTGGCCGCCTAAACCTTCCCAGAGTTGCTCTGGTACCCATTTGGGGCTGGGTCAACCCAGGAGCCGTTTGCAGCCTAAAATAAAAATCCCACCTCATCTGGGAATCGAACCATAGACCACTGAGCTAGGAAGCCAGTGCACTAACCACTATGCTACCGCGGTTCACAGTACTGTATAACATGTAAATAATACCTATTTTATGCCAAGGGTTTGAAATGAATTACAGAAAATCAATGTATTATTGGTTTCAGCTTACAGTATTTTAAAAGGACAATGGGTTTTGTGGAATAAATTACCACCTGATGTTAGGGCCCCACTGTATACACTTACTACTTAGTCATTCCCCTTCTACCGTGAGGTGTAGAGGTTTGGAAGAGAGAGCGCCAGACTATCCTATCGGCTGTCTTCCTCCTGGCCTGGTTCCATTCTAGTCCTCGGTCCTTCAAAGATGTTACTGTATGCACATTGTAAGATATTTTCTCATAATTATATTCGGTCACTGTATTTGAATGTGTGTGGTTAAAAAAAAAACTGGCATCCATTTTTCTGCCTTCATTCATTCATTCATAACCCTCCACTCCCAAAGAAGCATAGGCCTTCAACAAACACATGCCAAATCCTCCTGTCACGTGCCATCATCTCAAGTTCTTTCCATGTTCTCCTCATCATTTTCACCTCTGTTCCCAGCTCTCTTCTCCATGTGCTTCTTGGTCTACCTCTGCCTCTCTTGCCCAGGGGGTTCCAGAAAAAGGACTGCCTTGTAATGCTATCAACAGGTTTCCTCAGTGTGTGTCCTATCCATCGCCATCGTCTTCTTCTCATCTCTTGTTCCACTGGCACTTTGTCTAGTTCTTGTCCTCAATTCCATGTTGGTAACCTTGTCATACCATTTTAATCCGTCTATTCTATGCAAGCACCCATTTATGAAAGTCTGTAGCTTTTTGGTTGTCTTTGTTGTTCTCCATGTCTCAGAGCCATACAATAGGACTTCACATTTGAGTTGAAGATTCTTATTTTCATGTTGGATCCGATTTCTCTTGATCTCCATATATTTCCCAATGCAATGAAAGCTCCTCTCGCTTTTTGTATTCTTATTTTTATATCACTGTCTGTCCTTCCAACTTTGTCTATATTGCTGCCAAGATATGTGTACGATTCTACATCTTGTATTGGTTTTTCTTCAAGTTCAACCCTGTTTTCATTACCTGCATTTATTCTCATTATTTTTGTCTTTTCCCTGTGTATTTTTAGACCCAATTGCTGTGACCTCTCATTGAGTGTTTTCAATTTGTCCTGCATCTGATTACGGTTATGGGACAGAAGAGCCAAGTCATCAGCAAAATCCAGATCATCCAACTGCTTAGTCAGAGTTCACTGGATTCCATTTCTGTTGTGTGTTGTCGATGTTCTCATGACCCAGTCTATTGCTATTTTACTGCCTTGGTAAAACTTAAAAGATTGCTGAGATAGAAAGAGTTAAAAATAACAAAAATTAAACATTAGATATTCTTAGCTAGTTTTTTTTAAAAACATACTTGATCCAGTATCAGTGATTACTGATGTTACTTTCTGTGCTCTGCTTGTCTTCAATGTCTGATGTAACACAAAAGATCTGGTCATCGTATCCCACCTATACAGTTAAAGACACAAAATCAGACTTCAGTAGTAAAGAAAACAAAAACATTACAAACAGGTATGTATTTAGTAGCTCAGTTTAACTGTGAGTAGAAATAGTTCACTTTATTTTACACGATCACATTCATTATGTGTCTTTTCCTCTCGTCTTGAGATTAGCTACACTAGAGTTCTAATCTGCTCTGTTTTTAACTCTTTTGAAGCAATGTTCTAGTTCTCTCCTTTCATTTATGTTTTCAGTATATTTAAAAAAAATTTTTTCTTCCATCTTCCACATTCTCCCGACACACCTTCTAATAAACTTGTCTCTACACCCTTTTGGCTTAATGAGTGGAGAAAAAAATGCAGCTTTTCCATTTCTTTATGGTGTTTGCTTCCATTCACTAAATTCATGTTTTGAAATCTAATATTTAATAAAACTAGTCTATTTTCAGAAAGATGTTGAGGTTATCCCAAAAAAAAAAAAAAAAAGATATTTTAAACAAAAAGATCACATTTACACTATTTGCAAATAGAAAAAAGAAAATAATTTAAGCCAACAAAAACTATTCCTTTCAACTAAAATTTAAGATTACTTGCTGAAATATTTGTATAAATATAAGAAGGCAGACACAATGTAAGCAAAACCAAATCACTACAATACTGATGATTTGGAACAGTAGTAATGTCATCACAAACCTATAAACTGCAGAATCTTGTGGCGTAGAAATAACATTCTGGCGGTTATTGGCTACCAAAAGAAGTTGCATACGTCCAGCTTGTGTATAGGTCAAGCTCATTGCTCCCTGAGTAGCCAGTAGCTGGTGTTGAACCAGATTGAAATCGGACTCCATACGATACACCACTGAGCTGGAATATGGACAACACAAGACTGAAAATGTTTATAATGAAAACTGACATATTCAGAAACATACAATACACCTCTGAGCTAGAATATGGACAACACAAAACTGAAAATGTTTATAATGAAAACTGACATATTCAGAAACATACAATACACCTCTGAGCTGTAATATGGACAACACAAGACTGAATATGTTTCTAATGAAAACTGACATATTCAGAAACTAATGTGCACTCCAAATATAGAATAACAGGTGCAACAATAAACAGAAACGGACACACACAAAAACCATCATATTTAGGCACCAACATGAAAGTATGAATAGTGAGAATAAGTGAGAAGCCACATGATTATGATAAGCAATGTCATTATTGTCATTACCTTTCTGCTCCTTAAAGTATATAGGTCTTCAATAAATTAGTATCAATCCTACCTGTCTGTGTCATCTGTTCAAGGTCTTTTTTTTCAATTCCTTTCATGTCTGTCTCAAACTTCCATCTCCATGAGTTTTTCAGTCTTCCTTTACCTGTCTTTAGACATGCCATCAGGACCCAAAAGAGACCAGAGAATAGTAACAATGTAACATATTGAGCATGCTATAGAAAGTGACTAAGGAATGTCAGCGTTAAGCCAAACAAGACTTCAACAAATATGAAAAAGTTGTTCAAAGCAAATAATTCAGATAAATTAGTTGAGCCATACAAGATGGAAGGTCCTCTATTTAGGTGTAATGACATGGCCCAGAAATTATTATTAACATTAACTGATCCATTGACAAACAAATACAGGGTGTCGCAAAAAAATGTATACACTCTTTGAATATTTATTAATACAATGTCAATAAAATACATCCAAGATTTATAATGCAGTTTGAACACATCCGATAGCTCAAAATAATTACACATCTGTCCTCTGTAATTTGAATTATAAATCTTGGATGTATCTTAATTGACATTGTATTAATAATTATTCAAAGTGTGTACATTTTTTTGCGACACCCTGTAGTTCAAAACCTTAAAAGAAATTATAAAACCAAATTGTAAAGGCCTATTCATAGAAATTTACTTGATTCATTATCAATATCACCACCCTTTGGCTCCCCAAGGAGCACAGGCTTTCAACAAACTTATGCTAAGTCTGCCCGTTCTGTGCTGTCAGCTGAAAGTCTTTCTCATCCCTTTGATGTCTGTCTCCAGTTCTGTTCATCATGTGTTCATCAGTCTCCCTCCATCTCTCTTACCCTGGAGATTCCAGAAAATGGACTCCCTAATAATGCTATCAACAGGCTTCATCAATGTGTGTCCTATCTATTGCCTACATCTTTTCTTCTCATCTCTTGTTCCACTGGCACATGTCTGGTTCTTGTCATCAGTTCCACATTAGTAATCTTGCCATACCATTCAGTGCTAACTCCCATTTATGAAAGCCTGTAGCTTACAAGCTATTGTTTTTGTTATTCTCCATGTTTCAGAGCCATACAATAGGACTAACTCAACATCTGAACACTTGATTACCTGATCTCATATGAGCCATTCCTCCTATCATAGTAATTAGCCACTGCCACCAAGGTCTGGTTGTCAATAGTAAAGCTGACGACTGCAGTGGCATACAGTGTTGGCACTAACTGCTTTGGGCTGATAGTGAAGCTGGCTAGGTCTGGGTTCCACTCAAATAAACAACTAAGTATGTCTGACCGAGAAGCATCATCCAAAGAATTGGTGATGAATAAGAAGTGTCTGGAGTTATACACAAAGTGCTCCACATCACTGGCTCCACTTGTGGCAAGGCTTTGAATCTATATTAATGAGGAAAATACTAGTGTGTGTTAAAACAAGCATAGACCATTATTTACTACAAGGAATTTGTAGAATATAATACACATGTAACATATGGGATACGATAATGAGATATTCTACATGACTGTTAATGAATAAGATTCTCAAATTCTGAAACATAGAAATTCCAGAGTTTCTCTAAGCCACGTTAGGAATACTTTACTATATGTGTTTGAAAAATGATTATTTTTTTTCCCTCTTTCATAATTCTCCCTCTTGTTTTTTTCTATTCACATAGCATTTTCTTTATTAGATGTGGGTCAAAATATCTTTTAGGTGATCTTTCACACGCTCGTTTAATATATTACATTGCTGATAATTTGAAACCTACAGTTTTTTTTTAACCAGCGGCACTTGAGCTTTCAGCCCTTTGGCCCAATAACATGTCATTGCAAGGCTGGGGAACCTGTGGACTTTCCTTCCAACCTGGTCAGGAGCTTTGCTCCTTCCCATCCACAGAGAGTTTATCTCAGGAGCCATTCAGGTTATTCAGTAAAAATCCTGGTCGTTGACACTGCTTCAAATGCTGATGCTCGGGCTTGAACCTTGAACACCTGATCACCAGCGCAACGTTGTAACCATTACACCAGCGCGGCTCCCAAAACATACAGTTATACTCTTCTTTTGTTTCCTAACATTTCATTTAAAAACATTTATTTTTATTAAACAACAATTTTCATTATCTGTTACTTGGAAAAGCATGCCATTATCATTATCTATTACCTGGAAAAGTATGCTCATTAAAAACAAAGCTGTATTTCTCTTCAAAGAAGGACAAGTAACATGAAAGCCACTATTATCCTTCGGGCAAGCAAAACAATCTCAGTTATGTTGAATTTCTAAATACTTATTTTCAGTTTAGAAGAAAATGCAGGGACATTTTGTGAAGTATTTTTCGCAGCAACAAAGAAAGTGTGTTTTAAATTATAGAAACTTCAGTAATTCAATGTGATTAAAAAAAGACATATTAAAGTTTATAAGTACATCGAAAAGCAAAAGACATGGTAAAAAATAAATGGTCATGAGTCACAGTAAACACATAAGCACTCACCATCTCCATAACTCCTTCTTGAGACATTCTATACACAAGTGAAGAAACTTGGTGTTTCCCTTCTTTCCCACTGTTAGCAACAACGACATATGTGTTATTGCTGATAGTAAAAGAGACGGCTGATGTTGCTCCATCACTGGATATAGTCTACAAACATAATTACATATATTGCTTTATGAATGTTTAGTAACATGCTGATATATTAATAACAATGTTGTCTCTGATTCATTAATAACCATGGTGTCACTGTTACATTAATAATGTTGTTCAGATACATCTATAAACTTACTTACTTAGTCGTTCCCCTTCTACCGTGAGGTGTAGAGGTCATCTATAAACATGCTACCTAATCTGTGATGTACTGCACTTCAAAGTACTGCACTTGCCACCTTTGGTAAGAAAACAGCAAAGTCAAATGACTGGTTTGACGCTTCATCAGATGTGATGGCACCTGTTATTGAAGCTAAGCGCAGTGCTATGAATGAATACAAACGTTCACCGAGTGCCAGAACCCTACAGATCCTGAGGGCTACGAGAAGCAAAGTTCAACAAACTGCTCGACGCTGTGCAAATGACTATTGGCTCCAGCTCAGTGAGAGCATCCAGATCGCAGCGCAAACAGGCAACATTAGACAAATGTATGACGGTATAAAGAAAGCACTTGGCCCCCATAAAAGTAAGACGGCACCGCTAAAAACCATCAGCGGAGAGAAGCTAACCGATAAGGGTAAGCAGATGGAGAGGTGGGTCGAGCACTACTCTGAGCTTTACGCTAGAGACAATACCGTTACGCCTGCAGCCCTTGATGCTGTCAATAGTCTGCCAACTATGGAGGAGCTGGATGCCGAACCAACATTAGAGGAACTCAGTAAGGCCATTGATAGCTTGGCCTCTGGCAAAGCACCAGGCAGTGATGGGATTCCTCCTGATTTAATCAAATGCTGTAAGAGCACGCTATTACATCCCCTGCATAGGATGCTGTGCCAGTGCTGGGAAGAGACAACTATTCCTCAAGACATGCGAGATGCCAAGATTGTAACACTGTATAAAAATAAAGGAGACAGAAGTGATTGCAATAACTACAGAGGCATCTCTCTTCTTAGTATTGTTGGTAAGGTTTTTGCCAAAGTCATCTTAATGCGACTACACAAGTTAGCTGAGCGCATATATCCAGAGGCACAGTGTGGATTCCGAGCTGGCAGATCAACAACAGACATGATCTTCTCTCTCCGCCAGCTTCAGGAAAAATCAAGAGAGCAGAAAAGACCATTATACATCGCCTTTATAGACCTCACAAAAGCATTCGACCTGGTTAGTAGGGATGGACTCTTTAAAATCCTCCTGAAAATAGGCTGCCCTTCTAAAATGCTGGAAATGATAAAGTCATTCCATGACGACATGAAGGGAACAGTCCAATATGCTGGAAGCACGTCACAGCCCTTTGATATACGAAGTGGTGTTAAACAAGGCTGTGTTCTGGCTCCGACCCTCTTCGGAATCTTCTTTGCCTTACTCTTGAACATGCATTCAGAGATGCAACTGAAGGAATATGCCTTCACACTAGGTCAGATGGCCGTCTGTTTAATCTTTCAAGGCTGAAGGCAAAAACAAAAATCAGAAGAGTCACTATAAGAGACTTGTTGTTCGCTGATGATGCTGCAGTCGTCACTCAAAGCCAACAGGAGCTTCAGAGCTTGATGAATCGCTTCACTAAAGCATGCAAGGACTTTGGCCTCACAATAAGTCTAAAGAAAACGAATGTGCTGAGTCAGGATGTGGGTGCTGCACCAGTTATCACTATCGATAACTATGAATTGGCAGTGGTGCACCACTTCACATACCTAGGGTCTACCATCAATGACAAACTCTCACTGGATACAGAAATAGACAGCCGCATTGGCAAAGCTGCAGCTACCTTTGCCCGCCTCACATCGCGTGTTTGGGGAAACTCTAAACTCACAATGAAGACCAAAGCTGCGGTATATAATGCCTGCGTCACCAGCACACTCCTATATGGCAGCGAGACCTGGACGACCTATGCTAAGCAAGAAAGAAGGCTCAATACCTTCCATTTGCGGTGTCTACGCCGCATCCTCGGCATCTCGTGGAAAGATAAAGTGACAAATGTCGAGGTGTTGTCACGTGCTGGCCTTCAAAGTATGTATACGCTGCTTAGACAGCGCAGACTTCGCTGGCTTGGCCATGTTCGCCGCATGGAAGATGGTCGCATCCCAAAAGATATCTTCTACGGACAATTAGCAAATGGCAAGAGAACAGTTGGGCGACCACAGCTGAGGTTCAAAGATGTGTGCAAGAGAGATATGAGGGCACTGGACATGGATCCAGCAACATGGGAGGATGAAGCTGCCGATCGCACAAAGTGGCGATGCTATTTACGGAACCACCTCAGATTGGGCGAAGAGAGGCTCACACAAGAAGCAGAGGTGAGGAGAAAACGTCGAAAGGAGCACCAGGAAAATAAGCAGTTGAGGGCTGTCACCTCAGGGGCGCATTCCCATAGTCAATTATGACTGAAGGGGCTATTATTTATAATCTGTGATGTATCTGTAAGCATGCCCTCACTTATAATGTTGTCTTTGAAAGATCAGTAAACATGTTATCTTTGAGGTATCTGTAAATATGTCCTGATTGATAATGTTGTCATTAATACATCTGTAAACATGTTATATTTGATGTATCTATAAACATGCCCTCATTGATGATGTCATCTTTGATACATCTATAAACATGTTATTTTTTATGTATCTGTAGTGTAAATTTGCTATCATTGATAATGTTGTCTTTAATAGATCTATAAACTTGCTGTCACTGATAAAAGTACAAGTGCATAAACAATGCTGAAAGAATACGCTGAGAATGGGTAGGGCACACTTCAAGGAAAACTGTTTTTTTTTTACAATACCAGGCAGTCAATGTTCTGGAATCCACAGGGTAGGAGAGGTAAAGGCAGAGTCAAAAATACAAGGAGAAGAGAGGTGGAGATAGAAATGAAAATGATGAGGAAGACAAGGAAAGACCATGACCTGACAGCATGCAACTAGAGGATTGTGTGAGTTAGCTGAAGGCCTATGCTCCTTGGGGAGCTGAAGGGTGATGAATGAAAGAATGCTGACAAATTAGTGAAACATAAATGTATAGCTACTCCTTTACATGACCCCTACTAGCCTGGAATGAAGTTTTAAAAAAGAAAAAAAATTAAAATAGTAATTGGTAGTGTGTATCACAATATTCACTTAAAAAAAAGAAAAACGAGGTCAGAGTGGCTAAGAGGTATGGCATCCACCTCTAATTCTAAAGGTACCGGGTTTGGTTCCCAGTACAGGGAATATATTTTATTGACATTTTTTCAGAACCAGTGGGTCATAATGATGTCATACTCCCACTTGATCTCATGGGTAGTGTGATTGGATGCCTAGCCTACTCAGATAAGGGTGAAAAATAGGCAGTCCCGTGTGCAAGTTAAAAATACATTGGCAGTTGGAAATCATAAAGAGTAGGCCATATGGCCACTGCCCTGTAAAAATTTATAAAATTAGGAAAACCTACCCACCGCAAAAATATTTAAAGAATGTGTGATTTCTGTACACACACTGGGATCCTCGCTGGTGCTACGGAGGTTGTGCACTGAGCTGAGATTCTTCTTGTTTGATCTAAGGGAGGAGATCGGAGCACTGATGGAGTTGTCCGTGTGCAATGAAAATAGTCCTTAAAACCAAACTAAATTCACTTAAAAGATATGTACTAAATTCAGAAAACAGATGGCAATTTCTCCCTCCAAACCCCACTTCCTCTCTCATTCACAAATTCAAAAGTACATACCCCAGCATAAGTGAGTTGTCCTTGCCACTTGTAAACAACAGATTGTCCAGTTCCCACTGGTGAGCCTGCTGTCAGCAAGCTGGCCAGCTGAGTATCAGAGGTCAGGGAAGTCAGCATTATAAGATACACTGTGTTTGCTACTGTCACTTGGCACCAGTCTGACACTGAGACACCAGCTGCCTGTGACAAGGGGGCCAACACAACTCTTGAACTGTTTAGTGAGAATGTTGCAGCCCCTGGCACTGTCACGACATCCACTGTAACCAGTCCCTGCATACCCTGACTTCTCACTACATCAAACTCCAGTGTACTAAATGTCTCTTCTATCGTATAGTTGGACTGCCTGTGAAAGGAATGAACAACATTGTCATCATTTTCCTTTGCACTCCTTACAGAGCATAGAGCCACCACTGTAGCTGGTTTCCCCTACAGGAAGCCTACACCAAGCATTCATATGCTATCGCAGTAGTGGTTTCTGTGGAAATTTGTGTTACATTATAACGCTGCCAGCCCCATGCACAAACTCATTTTGGTCACCTTGTACAACATGCCAGAGGGTGCAGCAGGAATGAACAACATAACAATATAATTAAATATAATATGTAGTCAATGAAAGAATCCTCATTTAAATAATTCAGTAATTAACTATCATAGGCTGCTTGTTAAGTACAATCCAAAAGAGACTTTATTTGGAATAACTCAGCAATTTATTTTTATATTTTGTCACACAAAACAACTAGCACATGCTTTGTATGATAAAACCCAGTAAAAGTTGTATTAACATTTGTAGTTTCATATTTAAACTGTATCTCAACCAAAGAAAATTAGAAATAAAAGAATTTAGGAGGCAAAATCCCAGATATAATTTACACAACAATGAGAAAGAAATATGTTGTCAGCAACTGAACAGATGGAATTCATCTAAGACCATATAAAAGTTAAAATATTGTGATCAATTGCATTTATATATCTAGAATGTAAAGGACATTAATACAAATTATGCACTTATGAGGAAATATATATTGTCAGCAAATGACAAACAGAAGTAGATAGAAATATATTTATCTTATGATCATGCGAGGGTTCAGTTTTTGTGAACTGCACCTAAATAACTAAAGGCAGGTGACATACTGAGGTTGTTAACAATGTCTGAAAGCATGTATTCTCAAATGTAACAAATATCCCAGGTTGTCATCTCAGTTAAAGCTATAATTCCTTTATTCGTTACCATTCAGCTTTCTCTGGAGCACAGGCCTTGAACAATTTCATGTCAAACATTCTTTTCTTGTGCCATCCAATCAAGTTCTTTCTAGGTCTTCTTTATTCCTTTGAAGTCTGTCTCCAGTTTCACTTCTTTATGTGTATTTTAGTTTCCTATTTTTCTTACTATGAGGATCCCACAATAAGGACTGCCTTGTATTGCTGTTAAATGGTTTTCTTATTGTGCGACCTATCCAATGCAAGTATGTAACCTTACCTTTTGTTCAGCTGGTATTTGTCTAGTTCATTCTATCAAAACCACACTGGTAGGCCTAATCTTGTCATAACTTTTCAAACCTTCTATTCCGTAAATGCACCCATTTATCAAAGTCTGTAACTTCCTGGTTGTCATTTTCTTGTTCTCCATTTTTCAGAGACATAAAATATGACAGCCTTGACATTTGAGTTGAAGATTCTTATTTTTGTGTTTGACTTGATTTCATTTGGTTCCCATATACTTTCCAGCCAAATTAAGGCTCCTTTTCCCTTTTGTACTCTTATTTTGATTTCACTGTTTATTCTTCTGACTTTAACTATGTACAGAAAACAGAGATGACACTGAATGTATTTCTTGGATATGTGAATATCTTCCTAATCAACCTAGATGAATTTTGCATTTTACTAAAACAATGACGTTTTATTTCTCTGTGCAGGGTAGTTCTAAAGTCTTGTCACCGCCTACCCTAAATATTTTAAACATGAATATATTACCATGGTTTTCTATAGTTTCGAGTCACTGTCACAAGTTCTCATAGTGTGGAAAAGCAGATAATTTTAAGTGTATAAGGGAACAAATGTCCACAAACAGGAAAAATTGTGAAGGAAATGCACTAGAATCCTTAAGGTATGAGAAATACAGGGAGATGGAAAAACACAAGGAGAAGGGAATTGGAGACAGACTTAAAAGGAATTTTAAATAGGCATGAAAGATCTGTAATGGACATACCTGTCAACTTGTACGAATTTTTCGTACAATGTACGGATTTTTGATACTTTTAGCAGTGTACGGCCGTACAGACTCGTTGTACGGATTTTTCTCCCCGCCAAAAAAAAAAAAAAATTTTTTTTTTTTAAATTTTTTTTTTTTTAAATTCTAAAAATATTTTCCAACCCAAGTTTTTTTAAATTTTAAATCAGAAAATATTTTCTAGCCCAGGTTTTTATTTAACCATTTTTTTTATTTTTAATTCCGGGAATCTCGGCGTCCGTTTTTAAACTGAGGTCTCTCCCAGCAACCAATCAAATCCTTTCATTCCCAACAATTCGGCAAAAACTTTGAATTCGGCCTCAAACGCTTTTGGTTTTCAGCGTGACATGGCGTATTTTTAAAGTTACCTGTTATCAACGACCACGTTTGCTTGCCACCACACTTCGACGCCATTTCGTTTAAAAAAGCTAAGTACTTATAACTTGGTTAAATATTGCTGTTGTTTTGCTTTGTTGCAATTTAATCGCTGTCTTAATCTTTCCAGTTATATCTTGCCCTTCAATATATTTCCGTTAAATTGTCATAATATTCTGTGTAGGCCCTACATAACTAGAAAAAAAAAAGTTTGTTTGCGTTGAGTAGGCCTACTTTATTCCAGCACTCAAGATTAGCTGCTTTATTTTTTTAATAAAGTGGCAATCTGTTATCACTTTAAGCTACCAACTCGTAAATAATAATTTTGTAAATTTTTGGTGGTACGTTTTTTCTTCCTAGATTTGATATTCTGTTCATAATTTTGTTTATAATTTTTTTTTGCTGTTTGCCGTTTGCTTTGTTCGTAGTTTTTTTTAATCATTCTCTTCGTCTACAAAGATTATTAGTTGAAATATTTCATCCACTGAATGATGGCTGAGCCTAATTCAAAGAAACAAAAGCTTGCAGGTCATGGTAAGTTTCAGGTCGAATGGGTTAAACTCTTCCCTGGCATTGTAGATGCATCCAAGTTAGGATCAACCCATGCTTTTTGTAGATTATGCAGCAAAGATATTAAAGTAGTAGCTTCAGGATTATATGATCTGAAAGTACATTTTAAATCGAAATTGCATGAACAAATGTTTGCAATGAAGAAGGGAGCATCTATTAAGACCTTTTTTGCTCAGCCAAAGCAGGAAGAGGGTGGCATTATAAGGGCTGAAGTTTTATTTGCCAATTTCATTGCCCAGCATAACTTAACTGCATCTGTTGCTGATCACTTTTGTGACTTGGCGCCTGTAATGTTTCCTGACAGTGATATTGCCAGAAAGTTCCAGTCGAAGAGGACAAAGACAACACTTATCATTAAAAACTGCCTGGCTCCATCTGCAACAGAACCAGTGATAAAGCTGTGCAGGGAAACACCCTTCTCATTAATGGTTGATGAATCAAATGACAAGAAAACAGAGAAGCGGTTAGCTATTATGGTGAGAGTTTTTGAAGAAGGATTGGGACCAAGAACGAGATTGTTGGACATGCCTGTATGCAGTGGTGGAACCAGTGAGGCGATATTCAGTGATGTTGATAATCTGTTCACAAAATTTCATATTCCATGGAAAAATTGCATCGGCTTTGCTAGTGACAACTGCAATGTCATGGTGGGGAAATCAAACTCAGTACTTACTAGGATCAAGCAGAGGAATCCTTATGTTTTTAGTATTGGGTGCAGTTGCCACCTTGCAAATTTATGTGCACAAGATGGAATCAAACAGTTGACTGTGCCAGTAGAAGACCTTTTGTTAGACATGTACTATCATTTTGAGCACAGCTCAAAACGACGAAAGGCTTATAAGGAGTTCCAACTATTCACAGAAGCAGATGACCTGAATATTCTTAAACATTGTCAGACTCGCTGGCTGTCATTGCAGAAGGTAGTGGATAGAATTATTAACCAGTATACAGCTCTCTCATCTTATTTTGAAAGCCACAATGATGTTGAAAAGCCTGGCAGAGTCCAAAACATCCATAAACTTTTAAAAGCACCACTAACCCAGCTGACCCTTCGTTTTCTGAGTTTCATTCTGCCACTGTTAAATGAGTTTAATAAACTCTTTCAAACAGATGAGTCGCAGATTGGTGGCATGATGGAGGAGATGGACAGATTGCTTTGAAAATTTTTAAAATTTTTAGTTAAATTTGTGGAGATGAAGTATGTTAAACAGGTTGCTGACTTGAGGCATATCAAATTTAGTGATCGTGGGGTGCAGCATGATGACAGCATACTGGCAATTGGCCTCTCGAACAGAGCATTTATCGAAGAAATGGAGCTTGATAGTGGAGTAAAGAGTTCATTTTTTGAGGATGTCAGAAATTTTTACACATCAGTGGTTAAAAAAATTACTGATAAATTTCCCTTTAACAACCAGGTTCTAAAGGACTTAAAAGTGCTAGATCCAAGCACTAAAGATAATCTCAGGTATCCAAACATCTGCAGATTGGCAGATGCTTTTGCCCAAGATCTTGATCAGGAAGCACTGAAAGATGAGTTCGATGACTACTGTATGTTGTCTGATGTGTGTGTGCCTCTACTAACAGATAGTGGTCAGAAAAAGAGCTTCTGCAGCTATTGGCTGGAAGTTGTTGACCAGAAAACTAGTACTGGTGCCATCCGCTTCCCTAATTTGAAAGTCATCATTCAGCGACTGCTGATACTCCCTCACAGCAATGCTGACTGCGAAAGATCATTTTCAATGATGAAAAAAATCCACACAGACTGCAGGAGGTCCATGAATGCGGACACACTCACTTCTATTTTACAGTATAAGATTAACATTGATACATGCTGTGCAGACTTTAAGCCCACAAATGCAATTCTGCAAAGTGCTAAAAGTGCATGTGTTGATTATAATACAAAACACTGTACATCGAAAGAACAGTGTACATCATGATCACTTAGTTTTTAATGAATTAATTAATTAACAAGACATCAGTTTGTCCTGTCCATGTGTGATGTGGCACTGTAATTCTGACTTTCAACCGGCCCGATCCTGTTCTTTTATTTTGAATTTTCACCAGTTTTATTTTCTTCTGATCACGCGATTTTCCGTTGTTTACGGAAATCGCTATTTTCGGGCCCGCTTTTCTACCATTTTATTTCTTCTCATTTGAATATATATCGTGGTTGGTATTTTTTTTGAGTAGATAAATTAAATGGGTTCGTTTATCATGGTAGGTTTATTTTATTCTAGCATCAGTTTTACCCTCTTCTGAATTTTTCGCGATTCCCGTAGATTCCATTGTTTACGGAAGTCGTCATTTTCGGGCACTCCCGTATGACGCGTCGGAAAACACGCGGCCCTCACGTAATGTGACGCAATTTCCAGACACGCGCAGCTTGGGATATGCGTGGGAGAGGAATTCGCGTGGGTGTTTTCTCTTGTATATAATGAGACAGAAAAACGGGGATTCGGTCTCTATGAAAAATATTGCCTGGCCGTAGGACGTCGTAATTATCGTTCTCCACCGTGGGAAAAACAAACGATAATCGGTATGTAGCTATTTTATTAATCGTTTTACTTATTAGTGGGTTTTTCAGAAATTTCGTTTTACTTATTAGTGGGTTTTTCAGAAATTCACCGTTAGGTAAAGATTAACTTTTCAGTTTTAAAATAAACGATAGTGCCATCCATTATCATATTTTTGAAGAACGACGTAATGCAAAAGTGTGCATAAGTCTTTTTAGGATTTTTTTGGCAGTAGATCGGAGAGTGTGAAGTTATGAGAGACACGTGTGCTCCTAATGGTAGAATATTGGGAAACCCCCCATTTATTTCTGTGTACAGTAGAACTCCATTTATCCGAACCCCATGGGACCGAGCATCGTTCGGATAATCAAATGTTCGGATAATTGGATTACATAATGTATCGAGTTACATGTACACATATTTCTAAAAATAATTAACCATCACAAGGAAATTACACTATAAAACATATTTACTTGTACTGTAATAATAATACCCACACTATATTAGATCACTGTATCACCAAAATCTTTCATTACACTGCAGTGCATGTACTACTTGTATTAATTATTTTTGTTAAGAAAGAGAAATGTTTTCAAAATAACATTACAAACGATTCAAAACCAGGCGCAACTTACGTATACATGTACTTGTACAGATGTAACCCACTATTTAAAATAATGAGGAATCCTCTTTTGCACCAAACTGGATAGTCTCCTTTTGGCTGCTAAGTCCTGCATTCTCTTCAACAGCAGAAGCTGTGTAGGACAGCTGTCATCTTCTTGCTCGTACCAAGCCATCGCTGTTTCTAGTGCTATAAAGGCCTCTTCAGGACTTGGTCGACGTTTTGGGTTTTCTTCATAATCTACAAGTACATCATGTACTTCTGAGGTGTCTTCATCATCGGTCACTACATGTATTTGGTTTTCTTCTTGCACAAAAGACAAAATTTCTTCGTCATTCAAAAACTGAAAACCAGAATCATTATCATCTTCTAACCACATGTGTGCATCATCTTTGTCACAGGCCGAAAATCCGGGCATTGCTTGAGACAGTTCCACAACTTCATTTATACAATCATCATTTGTGTCCACTACAGTAGTTTCATTTCCTCCTTTTTTCCCAAGCAATCTATTCCAAGCCTTGTTGAGATTATCTTGTGACAGGGTGGTCCAAGCATCAGCTAACATGTATCAGCAATCTTTGAGATTAAGCTTTTTGGAAAACGCCACCACACTTTCTTCATCTTCAGCCAACAATGAACGACGCATGACTTCCTTCTTGTACATCTTTTTAAGCTTTGCTATAACACCCTGATCCATTGGTTGAATCAGTGCTGTTACAGTGGGAGGCAGAAAAAATTACTTTAAAATTTGCATCAACTGCATTCAATGTATCCGTCTCTGGATGAGATGGTGCATTGTCCAGTAGAAGAATTACTTTTCCAGTTTTCTTTTCTTGTTCTCTCAACCTCTTCACATTTGGGATGAACTGATTTGTATACCAATCAAGAAATATTTCACTATTCATCCAAGCACTCTTCTGTGCTTTGTAGCACAATGGGAGACATGTCACATTCTTTAAACAACGTGGTTTTTTTGGCTTTACCGATCATTAGCACCGGTAAACGATGACTTCCACTGGCATTCGCGGCTACCACAATTGTTACTCTCTCTTTGCACTTTTTAAACACAGGGGAAGCTGCTTCACGCTGAGATGCAAGTGATTTTTGAGGCAATGATTTCCAGTATAAGCCAGTCTCATCGGCATTATACACATCATCGAGTGAATAACCTTCTTCTTCCAAAAAAGCCAAGAATGTTTCTTTAAAATTTTCAGCGGCAGTTGCATCGCTAGATAAAGATTCCCCTTGAATCTCCAATTCTCGTATGCCATGACGAGATTTAAAGTTTCTTAATCATCATCCCTGGCTAGCCTTAAAGTCAGGAGGACAGTCAAGTTGATTGTTGAACTAAAGTGCCTTTTCACACAATAGAGAGTCAGAGATAGTTTCCCCTTTGCTTCTTCTTTGCACAAACCATATATACAAAGCCTCTTCCAATTTCAAATCTTTCGCATTTCTCATGGTTTACGTTTCTTCGACCCATTTTCACTATCCAATTTCGATGCAAAACTCATAATTTTATCCTTGTTACTTTTGATGTCAGAGACGGTAGCTTTCCCAACATTGAAAATCCTCGCAAGTGAAGACACAGTTTCACCTTTTCCTAGTCTCTTGATAATTTCTGTTTTCGTTTCAATTGACAAAACATTGCGGTTCCTTTTATATGTTTTAGGCCTTCTGGAAGATGCCATATCGCACAGAGAAATACTTGCACACCAAAATTATTCTGCTGTAGTAGCAGACACAATTATTTTAAGTTGAACTGTCTGTTTAGCCAGTGTATTGCCTAGAACGCACACGTACACTAGATTGGTAAACCAGATATTAACTGACTTTATGATCTAACTGACTTCCTGTACGTAAGCGACCGACCATTAGCCCATTCCATCCTCTACAAATTGTTCGCACACATTTGAAGCTTGCAGCATCAAAAGATTCAAAAATATTGTCTAACATGACTGGTGGCACCTGATTTTTTTTTTCTCGAAAAAGTGTTCGGATAATTGGATGTTCGGATAATTGGGGTTCGGATAAATGGAGTTCTACTGTATTTACCAATGTAATTTTATGGGGAAAGCCCTGGTGCGTTCGATAATTTTTCTGAGCCTTAAATGTGAGGAATGCAGTCGGAGATTTATGTTATCAGTGAATTATATGGTTTGGGGAAATAAATCATTCCTACGGCGAGATTTAATTTAATTTTGGAGCAAGCCGGGAAACCTCATGTGTTAATGGGGGAAAGTAGGCCCGGAATTTAGGACAAAGGAATTCCCTAGTTGAAATGTTTTGAACACGTGGGTATTCATGCGTAACGTGTCAGACGGTGTCTGGGCTATTGTTTATTTTACCTGGCAGATTTTAGTAGAAGGAGGGGGGATGAAGAGGCCACGTGGGATAGTGGTATTTTATGTATTGTGTGAAGAACGAGAGAAGGAGGGAAGAAGTGAGAATGAAGAGACACGTGTATAGAATTATTTTATGTATCGTATATGTTAGAGATAAGCGATTCTAGAGAGGGTGTACATTAGACGCTGTTTCTTTTAATTTCAGCGAGTCACGGCGGAAACAGTGGGGAGCATAATTTTGTCAAATAAAATTATCCACGGCAAAAGACATATCTCAGGGTCAGTGTACTCGAGTATCGTCAGGAGCAAAAGAAAATTACCCTATGGTCTCTGGCAGTGAAGTCCCTATGCTTCAGCTGGACCGAGGTTTATTTATCATACAGCCGAGAGCATCGCTATTATAGTCTCTAGCAACGGCAGGTGGCCGGGAGACTAGTTTCATTTTGTACAGCCTGAAATCAAGGCTGTGGTTTTTTTCCTCTAACTCCGGAGCGGGTTAAAAGAGGGAAGCTATTCAGCAGCAGAGAAGTTTTGTCTACAGTTAATCAAGTCCCTCATGCTTGATATCCGAACATCGTCATCACCAAAATCAGGAACAGGTGACAGGGTTACCATACCTAGGTCCTGATAGAAATCAAGAGAAGAGCGTAACGGAGACGCCGCATCATCAGCCCTTGAGTGTTAGAGAGACACTGAGATCAAGAGAGAAAGATAGAGAAGGAGGGAGAAAATAGACAGGACCAGTAGGGTCTGTTCAGTATCCATTTGACGGATAGACACTGAGTCTGCGTTCGAAAAACCAAGTCTATTATTTTTAGCATTTCTTGTGGTGTAGTTATCGGCGCCTATCGCCTGACTAGTAAAAAGCTGTGTAGCCGTTCGTTGAGGAAGAGTCACCAGGACTAAGACAGTAGAAATTTATTAGTGTTAGAGAGTGGAGGCTAAAAGTTGACAGCCCCACCAAATTAGATTTGGTTTAAATCACTAACCATTTTTATTGTTCCTCAGCAGGGTGACAGGAAGAGTGAATGTGATTGAGGTTTTTTTTTGTTGAGTGTCTCTCAATTTAATTGTTACTTTGGTTTTTCCAGGCCGTGCAACAGTGCACGCTATCGACTGACTTGATGACGTATGATGCCATTTTATGTTTTTCTTGTATGTAAATAAATATATACATATATTATTTACTGGATCAGCTTCTATTCTTTACTATACTTACTCTATGTTGTCTGTATAGTGGTGTTTGTGGTCGTAATTATACACCTTATCTCCTTGTGTTTCAAGGCAGTCAGAGGTGGGGAGACTATAGCCATTTTTTTTAGTCACGAAGCGGCAGGGGGAGATTCAAATCCTGGGTCTATCTCTTGAGCCAATAGCCTCACCTGTCCACAGGCATGTCATGGACGTTGGTGCACACAATCACATACAAAAAGCCATTACCCAACACTTTATGCACTTGTTTCAGCTATCTGAAGTTAAATAATAAAACAGATAATGTATTCATATTAAAAATATGTGGTTGAGGTAGAAAGACTTTTTGACCACCATGTAATATAATTCTCCTTTAATGCTTGCCATCCTTGTACCTTGAATCTGCTGTAAAGATCTGCAAAAGTCCAAATGGAGAATCGCTAGCAGCAACAAGAATTGTCCTAGTTTTTACATCTCCCAGCACAGCTCCACCTGTTGGGCTTTGCAGGGTCAAGGTAAATGTTTCCTCTGACTCAGGTATATCATCATTCACTGCCATGATTTTCAAAGCAGCTGTTGCCTAGCAAAAGAATAAACACATTCTATTACAAATTTTGTTTTTTAATAAAATAAAGAAAAATATCCTTTTTTTTTTTTTTTTAAAGTCAGACTAAGCATTGCCTTGTACATGATGTTTGAATTGTAATTTACTTAAAATGAATAAGGCATAACAAAATATTATTCAATCTGAAATAAGATAGTATGGGTACGGGGTCACGATCAGTATTTCTTATAGTACACAGTATAAAACAAATAAAAAGACTAAACATTACTGAAGGCTTCGGAAAACACAGAAGAAAGCAAAAAAAAAAAAAACAAGATATAGTGTTACATGGTGAAACAACTAAAACAACTAATACAAATATCACCTGTCCATCTGTAAAGGTAACTGTTCCAAACTGTGGTGACACATCATCAGCAGGCTGACCCAAAGATGTTGTTATGTTAAAAGGAACTGACACCACTCCAAATGCTCCTGGTCCACGCCTCAAAATGACATCCACCTGGAAAACAAAAACACCAAATCAGTTGTATAAAGGAATATATGAATTATCAAAGGAATATTCTGCATTATAAAAAAAACTAACTCTGAGTTCTATAACTATTTTTGTGTGTATTTCACTCTCCTCAAAACATTGATAAGTATCAGAATGTAGAATACACTATTACACATTTAATTTCTTTTACATCCGCAAATACAAATGGCACCTTTACATGACACACTGAGCAAACTTCAGAATGTACTGGCAGTCAAAATCAGAACCAAAAGAATTTAAATTCTTTTGCAAACAGGTGGTAATTATTCTCAAATGTTTTTTATTTCTAATTATCTGAGAAGCCAGACTATTTTTCTCAGTGGCATTATGTCCAATCAACTCACAAGTCAACAACACTTGTAAACATCTCAGTGACATTATGTCCAATCAACTCAAAAGTCAACCATACTTTTAACCATCTCAGTGACATTTTGTCCAATCAACTCACAAGTCAACAACACTTGTAAACATCTCAGTGACATTATGTCCAATCAACTCACAAGTCAACAACACTTGTAAACATCTCAGTGACATTATGTCCAATCAACTGAAACAAGTCAATGAAATTAAAACACTTGTAATCTGTTGGCTCATCTCAGTGACATTATGTCCAATCAACTCAGTTTGTTCAATTTTTCTCTAAGTTAAATCTTTGCATCATCATTATTTTGTTTTGGATGTTAATGATCATCAGTCTCCATCTTTAACTCTTTAAGTCCCAATCGACTTTATAAAGGCTCAGGGGTTAGACGCGCTTGGCCCAATCGACTTTAAAAAGCCTTTAGTATATGTGCCTCTGTTTGAGACTGTTTCTAATTATAACTACCCACAAAACACCCAAAACATTATTTCCGACTGCAAGTACATTCTTTTAAATACCGCACGTGTTTAAGAGTGAACGTGTTTCTGTTTTGAGATATTTATTTTAGATTTTTAAAGCGATTTTGTTAAGCGCATATCTCCATTTTACCTTGGATAACTAATCATTTTTTTTAAGCGCATATCCTCCATTTTACCTTGAATAACTAATCATTTTTCAATGAAACCTTTTATACTTGTAGCACAAGAGTAAAGTACATCCAATTACCTTCAGTTTCATATACAACAACAAAGTTATTTATGCATATGAACATTTTTAAAAATTATTTCCAAACAACAACAATAAAAATGCACTGGGGTGGCCATTTTTGCTTGGGCCAAACCCACTTTTTTGCTTTGGGACTGAAAGAGTTAAGGTGAACTGGACCATGATTCATAGTTTAGCCTTGGCATGTCAGTTCATTCACTGCCACAAAATGTGTCTATTTTTTTTTCATTTTACACTTTTGGTCTTTCCCTTTTGTAATAACTGTTCTGTCTTAAAACATTTTCTATCAAGGTTTAATTTTCGTTATTTCTGTTATTAATATTTTGCTAGAAAATAGCCTTTCTTGTACAGGTTTTCTGGTGTGTTTATGTAGTTGATCTGTATGTTACTTAATTTTTCAATTTTAGCTGTCATTGTTTATACGTTTTACCTCGAACTGCTTGGCCTAGCATAGCACCACTGCCAGGACTTGCAAGAATAACCTGAAAGGTCTCAGCTGGTTCAGGGTCATTATCGTCTAAAATAGTTATCTCGATGCTTTTTTGTGACTCTCCATTAGCAAAGACCAGATCCTGAAATACAATTTTGCCCAATAAGAAACACTCAAAAGATAATTCCTTAGCTTGTCTAACACTGGATTTGTAGTTAAAAAGCAAATGTTGCTTATTTTCAGCCTTCAGATCTTTTCATTATCTTTTCATACCTTCAGACACTTACTGTGCAACAAACTTTAAACAAACAAGTAATAAAAATCAATAAATTCATAACATTAACACATTAACTACCGAATTGAAAAACACACTGTGGCCAAATTAAATATTTTTCCCATTTTCATCGTGTAGGTGTTTGCACAAAGTAAGCTGTTGTTTTCGTAATTGTTTACAGATTTTTATGAATTACACGTCATTTTAAAGATAAATGAATGTACTTTTACAATAAGCACCATTTTTAACTCTAAAAGAGGTTGATGCTATTTACATTAATAACACATAAGGAGGGGAAACCCGAGGCCTGTAAACGGTAAATTAATATTAGACAAACATAAAGGTATGTTTTCAGGCACTCGTAAGAAACAAAGAAATAGAACACTAGACAACAGAAAAACAACAGACGTGAGTGGCTTACCCAGGGTTTGAACCCTGTACCTTCCGTACGACAACACCGCCTAGCTATACAAGCAAATCGCACTATCCTCCCGGCCAGCTAGGCATCCCCCAAAAAAGATGCTTTACTGACCAGTCATCAGTGCAAAACACAAGACAATGGGCACCTCAGCCTATTAATGAAGTAATTTACCGTTTACAGGCCTCGCGTTTCCCCTCCTTATGTGTTATTAATGTTTATGCAATACCAGAAACCTACCCTCTGTTCTATACTACTGTCCTTAAGTCTTCTATCATTTACTAGACACAGTATCAAGGTCTTTGTCTTGTGTTGACTGACATATACTGTAGAATAGGGGAACAACAGAAGTGATTGCGTCATTAATAGGCTGAGGTGCCCATTGTAAACTTCCGGTGTTGTCTTGTGTTTCGCACTGATGACTGGTCAGTAAAGCATCTTTTTTTGGGGATGCCTAGCTGGCCGGGAGGATAGTGCGATTTGCTTGTATAGCTAGGCGGTGTTGTCGTACGGAAGGTATGGGGTTCGAACCCTGGGTAAGCCACTCACGTCTGTTGTTTTTCTGTTGTCTAGTGTTCTACTTCTTTGTTTCTTACGAGTGCCTGAAAACATACCTTTATGTTTGTCTAATATTAATTTACCATTTACAGACCTCGGGTTTCCCCTCCTTATGTGTTATTAATGTTTATGCAATACCAGAAACCTACCCTCTGTTCTATACTACTGTCCTTAAGTCTTCTATCATTTACTGGACACAGTATCAAGGTCTTTGTCTTGTGTTGACTGACATATACTGTAGAATAGGGGAACAACAGAAGTGATTGCGTCATTAATAGGCTGAGGAGCCCATTGTAAACTTCCGGTGTTGTCTTGTGTTTCACACTGATGACTGGTCAGTAAAGCATCTTTTTTGGGGATGCCTAGCTGGCCGGGAGGATAGTGCGATTTGCTTGTATAGCTAGGCGGTGTTGTCGTACGGAAGGTTCAAACCCTGGGTAAGCCACTCACGTCTGTTGTTTTTCTGTTGTCTAGTGTTCTACTTCTTTGTTTCTTATGAGTGCCTGAAAACATACCTTTATGTTCGTCTAATATTGATGCTATTTAACGGCCCTCCGATGGCCGAGGACTTGCAATATTTTCACAATTATAACTGCTTGCACCCCATCTCTATCAAAATCACTATTTCAATCAATGTGCACACCGTTTTCACTCTTGTCCTCGTCGCTAGATCTATCAGTCAATTGTTGAAACAAGTTTCTAGCCTATTCAGCCATTAGACGAGATATACAAGCATTTTTTGTGGTCCTATCACTAGTTGCCACGTTAAACAGTTTTACACGATTTGGTAACTAACCCAAAACGCTGAAAAATATGAACATAATATCAATTTTCCAGTGTTTTACAACAACCATGCTTTGGGAATTTGTTTTCCTGTGGCAACTTAAAATCTCGAACCAGATCAGAAAGTGTTTCAGTACATTTTTCATTTGTTTTATTACTAAAATTAGATCGACGCTCTGAGCGGCTCGCGGTCCAAATAATAGGATTTCAAAAGCCGGTTTCACCAGCTCGCGGTAGTTAATGTGTTAACGCATCAAGTGTAAGGACCTTTGATTTTTGTGAGCCTTTTCTTCAGAAATGTATTAAATGATGTAGTTCTATTATTCAAGGAAATTATTATTAAATTTCTTGGGAGTGCATGAAGGATCACTCAAAGGTCAAATGGATCCGTGCTAGCAATTGTGCAGTCACTTCTTCTTCTTCGATCCTTAACCACCGACCGTCAAAGCAGTCAGTGGCCATCACGCCTAGTGGCGTCTTGTAGGGCAACAACAAATTGATTCCACTTTGCACGGTCGGTGGCCATCCTTCGTACAGTGCCCCAACTCTGGTTCATTCTTTGCATCTCAGCCTCCACAGTCCTCCGCCAAGTTGTTTTTGGTCGGCCTCTCCTTCGCTTTCCTTCAGGGGTCCAAAACATAGCTGTTCTTGTGATGGCATCGGGGTCTCTTCTGAGGACATGACCAACCCAGCTCCAGCGTCTGCCAGCTATGATGGTGTGCATGTCCTCTTGCTTGCTACGAGTAAGCAGATCTTGGTTGGTGATGGTATTCGGCCAAAAGATGCGGTGAATTTTTCTTAGGTATGTTGTGTGAAAAGAGGACAATTTTGACATTTCCTTCTCTGTGACTCTCCAGCATTCCGCACCATAGAGAAGCACAGAAAGCACGCAACTCTGGTATAATCTTAATTTTGTGCTTGTGCTGTATTGGGAGGACTTCCAGATGTTATTTAGGCTAAAGAAGGCTGTTCTTGCCTTATTCATTCTGATGTTGATGTCTTTGCCTGCCCCCACCGTCTGGTGTTACTATGCTTCCTAGGTATGTGAAGGTATCTGTCTGTACCAGTTGCTGATTCCTTACTGATATGGGCTCAGGGTTGCTCACATTGAGCGTCATGACCTCAGACTTCTTTAAATTGATGTTCAAGCCCACCTGCTGGCTAATTTTATTAAGTCTATCCGTTTTTTTCCTGGATGTGTTGATGTGAATGTGCCAGCAGTGCAATGTCATCTGCATATTCCAGATCTTCCAATGTAGAAAATGTAGTCCATCTTATTCCTCTTGGACTGCCCTCTGTTGTCTGGCGCATCACCCAGTCTATGACTGTTAAAAATAGAGTGGTTGATAAGGGGCATCCCTGTCGTACTCCTGTCTTCACCTCGAAGGTTAGGTTGCTCTGCCCAACACTACACGTAAAGTTGGCATAGAGGCTTTTTATGATTGACACTATGCAACTTGGAATTCCATAAGCCCTCAGTATTTTCCATAACCTTCCATTTGCGGTGTCTACGCCGCATCCTCGGCATCTCGTGGAAAGATAAAGTGACAAATGTCGAGGTGTTGTCACGTGCTGGCCTTCATAGTATGTATACGCTGCTTAGACAGCGCAGACTTCGCTGGCTTGGCCATGTTCGCCGCATGGAAGATGGTCGCATCCCAAAAGATATCTTCTACGGACAATTAGCAGATGGCAAGAGAACAGTTGGGCGACCACAGCTGAGGCTCAAAGATGTGTGCAAGAGAGATATGAGGGCACTGGACATGGATCCAGCAACATGGGAGGATGAAGCTGCCGATCGCACAAAGTGGCGATGCTATTTATGGCACCACCTCAGATTGGGTGAAGAGAGGCTCACACAAGAAGCAGAGGTGAGGAGAAAACGTCGAAAGGAGCACCAGGAAAATAAGCAGTTGAGGGCTGTCACCTCAGGGGCGCATTCCCATAGTCAGTTATGACTGAAGGGGCTATTATTATTATTACTATTATTATTTTCCATAAACTGTCCCTACGTATGCTGTCAAAAGCCTTTTCAAAATCAACAAAATTTATGTAAAGCTGTCTTTGCCACTCTGAGCACTGC
This sequence comes from Oreohelix idahoensis, assembly GCA_024509875.1. NCBI lineage: Eukaryota > Metazoa > Mollusca > Gastropoda > Stylommatophora > Oreohelicidae > Oreohelix > Oreohelix idahoensis. The sequence continues at coordinate 28,347 of JAMPIV010022699.1, forward strand.
TCTATAATGTTCCTGAGAGTGAATATATGGTCTACACATCTTCTGTTCTTTCTAAATCCTGCTTGTTCTTTCCTCAGTTTGTAGTCTACTGCCTTTGAAATTCTCTGTATAATTATCCTGCCTAGTATTTTGCTGGGAACTGAGAGAAGAGTGATTCCTCTCCAATTATTGCAGTCTGCAAGATCTCCCTTCTTGGGCAATTTGACAATTATTCCTTTCTTCCACTCTGATGGTGTTGTCCCCGTTTTCCACACTTGTGCAAATAGTGGTTCTAATAGTTCTGCTACTAGCTCAGGGTCTGTCTTAAATAGCTCTGCATTTAAGTTATCATGGCCCGGAGCTTTACCGTTCTTTAACCCTTTGATTGCTGTGATGATTTCTTCTTTTCGTGGAATGTCTGTATTTACATCTAGATCGTTTTCAGCCTCAGGAACATTCAATTGTGTCTTTGGTATTTCCTTGTTCAGCGTTTCTCTGAAGTGCTCTGCCCATCTTGTTTCCTGTCCCTCTGCTGTCTTGATGAGATTTCCTTGCTTATCTCTTACTAAAGTAATATTGTTTGTGCAGTCACTGAACCTGAATAATATAACAGCTTGTTAGCTTGCCCTGAAACCCATGCGCCTTACCAAAGGTTAGGTTCCAGGGCTGCTTTCTCCTAGATGTCCCTAATTCCCACAGCCCTGACACAACTTATTTTCCCCAAAAATTACTGTGGAAAAAAAATCTAACCAAAAGCTAGGTGCTGCCATCACAGCTATAACTGTTTAAAAATTCCCAAAATTCTATTTTATTCATAATGGCAAAACATTGCTAAGTACATTACTTACACCAGTGGTCATATTGTAATCCTGGCCTTGCACTGCAGACTGGGTGACTGCTTGACTGTACACAAACACACTCACTTGTCCAAATGTTCCATTTCCTCTGACCACGTTGAGGGATATTTTCTGCCCTTGTTCTGTCACCGACACACTAAAATCAAAATCATTTATAAGGTCTTCTGTTAGGTGCTGAAAAAACCATTTTAAGAATTTCCAATATAATTTCCAATATAATTTTATCTCACAGCAATATACAAGGCTGTGACAATGTTCTATAAAGCACAAATCCACCATGATTATCTTTCTGTTATAACTTTCAACATTCAATTTCATCATCATCATTAAATTATAATATGAGCTGAAGTTTAGTGAGATAAGTAGCTACAATGAGAAAACTGAGCTCAGTATATACTAAGATGTTTAAGTATACATACTTCACTGAGTCCGGAGCAAACTGTATAATGCCTTGAGCTCCATCATTGGCAGTTATAATAACCTCTGCCTCAGTCTGATTTGATGAAAGTCTTGGGGGTTGGCTTGTATCAGATGAACCTATCAAGGTGACTCCAGTTAGACGTACAACAAACACCTGAAAATATCAGTTGCAAACCACTAGTTAATGAGTAACTAGCTAAATATTCAAACCAACTGTAATTTAAAGAGCACACTGTGTGGCAATTATTTATATATTCATGTTTATAGAGATTTACTGTTTCAAAATATATATATATTGCCTTGAAACCATTTGATGCATAAAATACTCGTTGCAGTCTGCATTTTTTTCTATATTTCTTTTATTTTAAATGTAAATCACATGCAGAGAATACTCATTGCAGTCTGCATTTTTTATATATTTCTTTTATTTTAAATGTAAATCACATGCAGAGAATACTCATTGCAGTCTGCATTTTTTATATATTTCTTTTATTTTAAATGTAAATCACATGCAGAGAATACTCATTGCAGTCTGAATTTTTTATATATTTCTTTTATTTTAAATGTAAATCACATAAAACTGGTCACAATTAAATTAATGCAAATACTCCCATAACCTTCTTGGACTGACCTCATCAATTTCAGGAATATCATCATCTACTATTGTAATCATTATGGTGCCTGATGTGGCCCCATTTCCCACGTCAATGAATCCTGCTGTTACAGCAACAAAATCCTGTTCTGCATATGCTGGGTTGCGCTGGATGCCTAAAGGTTTTAGAGAACCCTGACTGGCTTCATATGTTACACGAACAACACCTGCCAAATACATGTTGATTCAGTGTTTATTTTGTATTTAATCTTTTAACAGGGAAGGAAGTCACAATTAATATTTAAACTGATGTTAATTACAAAAATATACAATTTACCCTGCCATCACTATTAATGATTAGAGACTTATTAATAATAATAATAGCCCCTTCAGTCAAAAGTGACCATGGGTATGTGCCCCTGGGGTGACAGCCTTCAGCTGCTTATTTTCCTGGTGCTCCTTTTGACCTTTTCTCCTCTCTTCTGCTTGTTGCAGAGACTTATTATAATTTTTCAAGTCCTGATGAAACATTAAGGGCATGCACAATGTAGCAGAACTTACAAACTCTTGCTGAATGGTTATAAACAAGGTGTAAGACAAAATCACCACTTTTAACTGTAAATTATATCAAGCATGTTATTCAAAGCCTCTCTCTCTCACTCTATTTTTTTCCATGTGAATCCTAGGGCTGGAACTGCTGCTTGTGATTTTGGCCATTTTTTTTTTCAATTCTGCCCATGATAACCTGTCTGCCTTAGTTTCCTCTTTTATTGTTCTTGTTAAATTTCCCCTTTGTGTACCCACTTTTTTCTTTCATGTGGATTTCATTCATGGGCATGTATGGTTATATTGGTTGAGTGTTTCCTCAAGGTGTGTCTTATACATCTTAATTTTCTCTCTTAATTTCCAGCTGTACTGGTTGTTGATTGGTTCTATTCTGTCACGAAATGGATTTAGGACTAGAGACTGTCTACATACAGTGACAAGACACTAGTGAGAAGAAAGACTGAAAAGATAGATTTAGAAGAAAATGATAGTGCAATGTGAAAAGTTGACACTATTGGCTCCGAGGTTAAGAACCGAGGTTGATTCTTTCCTCGCCACTTCGGACGTCTTATGTGCTATAGTTGTCAACAACCTCTAGCTACCCTAAGGGGATAAGGTTATATCAAGCTTCACAAACACCAAGATACAGACAACATATAGCTACTGTACTTAAAGGAAATGACTGATGCCAGCTACAATTTATACAAGTTTATTATACACCTATAAACAAACTCATATACATGTCAAATACATAAAGTGCGAGGATGCACACCTGAAACAAAATCAAGCACAGTTAAAAATGCATCAACCCCAACCCGTCTCCCACAATTGCAACCTGTATGGAGAAAGAAGGTAAGGTTAACTGAAATGAACTACACTGCACTTGATGTCGCCTACACTCCAAACTAGCTGTTCTAAATTCTAACTCTAAGTCCACTGATAGCTGGAACGACTACGAAGTGTCTACACAATCTCTGCACAGACTTCGGTTCTACACAGCCTATCCTGGAATCTCCTGAACACAACTAACTGCACCTCTAAACTTCAGCAGCGGTCCTCTGCTATGATTCACCAAAACTATCAGTTCTGCCTATCTGTGCTGACTTCCGTAGAGAGAATGTTTACCCTCTCTCTCTCCACTAACTCTGGAATTGATGACTAAGGTTTAACCGAACCCCACTGGATTCTGGACTGGAACTGTAGCTGGCTTCTCCTAACACCTCTGAGGTTACCTGCCCGATTACCTATGACTGGGCGATGGGGCTATCGGCTTTATTATGGCCGTGAAGAAGCGAACATAAAATTACCACAACGCTGGCAGCATGCCAAATCTGCGTGTGTAACCGACCGAGCGTCAGAACTCAGGATTTATCCACAAAAATCCTATTCGCTGAAAAATGTCTTCCCCTGGCTGGGAAAACGTATTTTCTTCCTCTCCTTCCACCACTGGCAATTCATGCGCGACTTAGCTTGTCGGCGAATGCCACAACTTCGCCGTGGGAGAAATTTTTGTGGTATCAAAAATTCTGCTCTTCCCCACAAAAAGCCGGTACCTGCAAATCTCAAATGTCCAACTGAAAGGCAATCGACAATTTGCTTCTGGCACCCAGCTTGGCAATTTACAGACGAAGAGAACGAAAATATGAAATGCTAGCCTATTTATTATCAAGACCCCCACGCGCCGACTTCATGACGTCATATGCGCGGCGTGGTTCTAAAGCCAATGGGAGCTCTGCATTTCAACTGCAGTTAGCTCTCAGTCAATCAGAACCTTAGATCATTCTGATGCAACGTGCATGGGTTTTAGACAAAGAAACGGGAATAAGCTCTGCCCTCTAGTGGCAATGAAACAAAAATGGCCAAAATATATATATATATAAAATCCCGAAAAATGTGTCTAGCTGCATGCCTATCTTTAAAAAAGACTAAAACTGGGGCAAATCCTGATCTAGCCTCTATAATCTTAATCTAGAATAATACTGCACCAATCTTCCTACACACACACACTCTAAACACATAGATCAAACTCCATCGTGATCTCATCTTGAAAAAACGTAAATAATAGAAGGAGAAGAAACATGGAGAAGGATTTTTCGGTAATCCCTCCAAAAATAGTGAACAAAATGCAAGGAGAAAAAGACATGGGCCATTTGAAAGACAGAATCTCAGTACTTTCGTCACATCACTCGCCCCTTTCAAAGATTGAGCAACGATCTCCTTACTGAAATCTCTGAGTTTCACATTGGCCCTTAACTCTGTCTACAAGGCTGTCTGTCCTTACCCCTCCTATTCAGTGTTCTTCGACCTTCCTCTTTTGCGTTTCCTCCTTCTTCCTCTCCCAGAATGAGCTCCTATGCTCCGTTGGGAGAGTTGATCTCTCTTCAGACCTGTGCCGTCTAATGGCGGGTCTGAACTTTCCCTTGCTATGACCGTCAAAAGGCTGTCCTGGTCAGCTGATGTGACCGGCGGGCGCTGTGGCGACCTGGCGATGGCGACTTCCTTGCTGCGCGTCAGCAGGGTTGTGACTGCTGGTACCGTGCGAAACTGATGCAACGTCTCGGGTTCCTCTGGTGTAGAGCCTCCGATTTCTTGCTGGGTGTCTATTGGATCACGATCGACCTCAATAGCTTCTACCTTTGAAGAAAGGTAGGTAAGATCTGCCCCTGGCAGTGGTTTTGGACTCGCTCTTCCCTTACTAACATGAAGCGGGACAGAGCTCTCCAAAATAGCTCCTTGCAAATGCGTAAGGTCGCTTTTCTCACTCTTTTCTGGCCTGAAAAGTTGGTGAGATGAAAATGTAGACCACGGGCGCTCTCCGTCTAACACCCTAGTTCTACCCTCAACCTTGCCCTCCCCTGTGAGAGTTACTGGCGTCAGTTGGAATGTGTCCTGCAGTGACACTTGACGGTTTAAGATCCTGTTAGATCGCGGAGAATCTGAGATAAAGCTCTCAGTGACTGGTTCCAATGTTCCTTGAAACAAATTGGAAAATATAGCCAATTTTCCAGGCTCCTCGTTACAAGAGTCGTTTCCTGTAAACAAGATACGAGAGTTGTGGGGCCCATCTCCGTTTATAGGCAAACGGATACTCAGATCACGGTCCTCCTCCGTTTGAGTAAAGTGCTGGTCGGATGGGGCTCCAGGGCTGGTTGGAATTATATGCTCGCTCAGACCGCTATCTTGTGCCCTATGAAGATGGCGCTGGTCGTTGACATATGTGATACCGCTCTTGTCAGTATGTCCCTCACTTGAAGGAGCTAATACCATCGGGGGCCTAATTCCCGACAACAAAGAGTGTACTTCCTGAATCAGAGGTGTCGTCACCGCTGTTTGGCCGGTTGGCTGAACAGGGCTGGCAGGCGAATTTGCCTCTGCAAATAACATATCACTGTCGTCAGAGGCGTTGCACCTCTCCTTGGCACGACAGCTATGTTTGAGCTCGCTCGGGGCTCCGTGAATTAGGGCTTCTCCTTTTTCACTTATCTGGCCTGCAGTAGGCCCCCTTGCATCAGCAAGGATCGGTGTGGTCGGGTTCCCCAAAACTAAATATGGGTTGCCGAGAATGAAGTCATAGGCGGGCTGTGCCATCACAGCTGCCTTGATCGTGCCAGACACAAACTTACATTTCACTTCAATGTTGGCGACCGGAAAGCACTGTGAGGTCCCTTTCCTTAAAACTCCACCAATATTCACTTTTTCTCTGGTCATCTGCCAGGGCTTCACCAGATGTCGGGCGACTATGCTGGGGTATGTAAGCCCGCTGTCAAATAAACATGTTGTCTCCGTCCCGTTCACTTCGGCTGGTCCGCTGTTGGAAAACAACTTCTCTGACTGGAAGGGTTTCCACTTCTTCCCTTGTTTCACCCTCACAGGCCTTAAACAAGCCACCTGATGAGCGGGTTGTTTGTTTGGGCACCGTGTTGTCCAATGAGAAGTAGTCCGACAGAACCTACAATATCTCTCATTATCTCCCCGGTTCCTGACGGGTTCATGAGAAGTCGGCCCCTGTGTTCTGTTAGGCGGCTGGGAGCGCATGTTATGACTGGGAGGGGGCTCCTTGCGAGACGGCCCTTGCTGTTGGTGAGCTGAAGAGGAAGGCGAATGCGATGAAGATGCTCCTTTGTCCGGGGCTGGCAGGTCAGGGTGTTTTCTTTTCTGGCCCAGTACTTCGGCCTGGGCCGTCTGGAACCTTTCTGCAAATAGAATTATCTGGTCCAGTTGCTGGGCGCCCTGCTCCGCCAGGTACTTCCTTAAGTCTGGAGACATGTTGGCCTTTATCTGTTCGCACAGAACTAATTCTTCCAATCCTTCAAAAGATTTAGCCAAACCCGACAACTCTCTCCAGCGAGTGAGGTAATTCCTCAGCCTCTCTGCAAACTGGGGAAAACTTTCTCCTTTCTCCAGTCGACTTTCCCTAAACATTGTTTGGCACTTCCGGGGAGTCCATAGGAATCGCTGTAACAGGGCGTTCCGCAGTGCCTCAAAGTTATTCTGGTCATCCACTAGCATCTTGCTATAGACCTCATACCCATGTCCTCTTAGAGATTGAGATAATTTGAGACACCAAAGACTATCATCCAGCCCGTATGCCTTTGCCATCCGTTCAAATTTTTCTAAAAATACCTCAATTTTCTCATTTCCGTTAGGGAAAGAGTCCATCGGAAAATTCATGGCTGCCATCCGGGGTCCTCCATTTCCTGAGGTGTCTGTCGCCCCTGCTCCGGGAGAATCTCCGTTAGCCGAACTGCCTTCCGAAGATCGGTACTGCAGTTCCAGTGAACGCAGGGCAAGTTCATGCTGTCTCTCTGCTGCCTTCTCCCTCTCTTGGGCTTCCCTCTGTGCTATCTTCTCCTGGGCTTCCCTCTCTGCTTTTCTCTCCTCTGCCTGTTGGGCCTTCTCTTCTTTCTCCGCTTCCAATTTACGCAGGTCCATCTCTGCCAGTCGGGCCCTCTCTTCTTTCTCCGCTTCCCTTTTCTCTCTCTCCGTCTGCCGGTCCTGTTCCCTCATAATGTAAGCCCTAGTCTCGGCCTCATTCATCCCCATGTTTTTAGCTGCGTCCTTCCATGCAGTAAGTAGCTTGACCAATTCAGCCATCTTACCTGACAAATCAGCAGTAACTCACCACGAGGGGAAATGACAAAAAAGGAACAAGAAAAATTTACTGTTACCTACTAGGAATATGCTGTCACAAAAACCCGCACTCAGACTAGCACCAAGTCTGACTAATAACTACCTGAAAAAAATTCAAGTTATCCAGCTACCCAAAACCCGAATTTACTTTCCTGTCAAGAAAAAATTCGATTAGCCATCAATTACTTCTAAGTCATAAACAACCTTACTACAACTAACATCTAAACTGACTACAACCTGTGGAAAAAAACTTATAGCTGGATCAGTCTTAATATAGCTCAAGTCTAGGGGATTTTTAAGAAATCTATTTCCAGAACTTCCTACAGAGACAATCTATGAATCTAGAATTGATCCCAACAAAGATGATCCCAAGGACGATGCCACCCACTTTGTCACGAAATGTATTTAGGACTAGAGACTGTCTACATACAGTGACAAGACACTAGTGAGAAGAAAGACTGAAAAGATAGATTTAGAAGAAAATGATAGTGCAATGTGAACAGTTGACACTATTGGCTCCAAGGTTAAGAACCGAGGTTGATTCTTTCCTCGCCACTTCGGACGTCTTATGTGCTATAGTTGTCAACGACCTCTAGCTACCCTAAGGGGATAAGGTTATATCAAGCTTCACAAACACCAAGATACAGACAACATATAGCTACTGTACTTAAAGGAAATGACTGATGCCAGCTACAATTTATACAAGTTTATTATACACCTATAAACAAACTCATATACATGTCAAATACAGAAAGTGCGAGGATGCACACCTGAAACAAAATCAAGCACAGTTAAAAATGCATCAACCCCAACCCGTCTCCCACAATTGCAACCTGTATGGAGAAAGAAGGTAAGGTTAACTGAAATGAACTACACTGCACTTGATGTCGCCTACACTCCAAACTAGCTGTTCTAAATTCTAACTCTAACTCTAAGTCCACTGATAGCTGGAACGACTACGAAGTGTCTACACAATCTCTGCACAGACTTCGGTTCTACACAGCCTATCCTGGAATCTCCTGAACACAACTAACTGCACCTCTAAACTTCAGCAGCGGTCCTCTGCTATGATTCACCAAAACTATCAGTTCTGCCTATCTGTGCTGACTTCCGTAGAGAGAATGTTTACCCTCTCTCTCTCCACTAACTCTGGAATTGATGACTAAGGTTTAACCGAACCCCACTGGATTCTGGACTGGAACTGTAGCTGGCTTCTCCTAACACCTCTGAGGTTACCTGCCCGATTACCTATGACTGGGCGATGGGGCTATCGGCTTTATTATGGCCGTGAAGAAGCGAACATAAAATTACCACAACGCTGGCAGCATGCCAAATCTGCGTGTGTAACCGACCGAGCGTCAGAACTCAGGATTTATCCACAAAAATCCTATTCGCTGAAAAATGTCTTCCCCTGGCTGGGAAAACGTATTTTCTTCCTCTCCTTCCACCACTGGCAATTCATGCGCGACTTAGCTTGTCGGCGAATGCCACAACTTCGCCGTGGGAGAAATTTTTGTGGTATCAAAAATTCTGCTCTTCCCCACAAAAAGCCGGTACCTGCAAATCTCAAATGTCCAACTGAAAGGCAATCGACAATTTGCTTCTGGCACCCAGCTTGGCAATTTACAGACGAAGAGAACGAAAATATGAAATGCTAGCCTATTTATTATCAAGACCCCCACGCGCCGACTTCATGACGTCATATGCGCGGCGTGGTTCTAAAGCCAATGGGAGCTCTGCATTTCAACTGCAGTTAGCTCTCAGCCAATCAGAACCTTAGATCATTCTGATGCAACGTGCATGGGTTTTAGACAAAGAATTGGGAATAAGCTCTGCCCTCTAGTGGCAATGAAACAAAAATGGCCAAAATATATATATATATAAAATCCCGAAAAATGTGTCTAGCTGCATGCCTATCTTTAAAAAAGACTAAAACTGGGGCAAATCCTGATCTAGCCTCTATAATCTTAATCTAGAATAATACTGCACCAATCTTCCTACACACACACACTCTAAACACATAGATCAAACTCCATCGTGATCTCATCTTGAAAAAACGTAAATAATAGAAGGAGAAGAAACATGGAGAAGGATTTTTCGGTAATCCCTCCAAAAATAGTGAACAAAATGCAAGGAGAAAAAGACATGGGCCATTTGAAAGACAGAATCTTGGTACTTTCGTCACATATTCCACATTTCTGTGAGTGTTATTATACCTGTATTTGATATGAAAGAAGGATATGACAGAGGCATGTCTTGAGTTTGGATGTAATATTCTTGGTGACATGCCACGTTTGTGAGCCATAAAGTTGAATAGATGTTACATTTGCATCAGTGTAAATTTATTTTTCTGGTTAAGAACTGCTGAGTTAAATACTGGTTGGAAAGAGTTGATGGTATTCTGGTTTTTTTTTTAATCCTGGCCATGTTACATCACATTAACACGTCTTCTTAAAAAAACCAGCATGCTTGCTAGTTACTGAATAATAATTCGATTTTTACTACAAACCTGTCAGTCTGACTTTAATTTGTAAAATAAGTTTTACATTTATTTTTGCACAGAATACTGAGTAGTCACTGACAACCCAACCTACTGATACACACATAATGTAGATTAAGCATTAGGATCAGTTTGTTACCTATGATTCTTTGTAATAAAAAATTTCCTAAGCTTTAACTGATTCCGTACGCAAGATCTGTTTAAAGACGCAAGTGTCCGTATGATCTTTTAAAAGACCCTGAATTATTTCGTTGTTTCTTTCCACTCTGATATTTTAAACTGCCCGGAATTTATCCCGAACAGAAGTAAACACAAAACTGTGCCAAATTCAACGTGCTTTGTATGAGTTTGGAGGGAATTTTACACATTTATCTTCATTTTTATTCGTGTTTTGTCATAACACCATAATGGCCGAAAACACACAAGAAAAAAACGGACTGACATCGACACGTCCAGTGCATCTAATGGCTTTACAGGCCAGAGACTTGATACAAAGTGTAATGGATAGCGAAAGTGAGACTAATTATTCGTCTTCTGATAATGACTTTGAAGGGGTTTCTAGCGATTCTGACGAATCCATAGACATCAACTCACAATCAGCAGACAAGGGGGCGTCTTCCCAACCAGGTCCCAGTGGTAATGCAACAAAAAGGAGGAAGACAGTGTCTGAACCTCCTAAATCTACATGGAGAGAAGTAAAGGAAGGCGCAACCTGTAATTCTTTTAGATTTGTGCCACACAAGACACCAGGTGTTCATGCTAACCTAAGTGAGAGCTCTACACCGTTAGACTGTCTCAGAGCTCTACTGACTGATGATGTCCTTCAGCTTTTGTGTCAGTCAATAAATGAATATGCATCATATAAATGCATGATAAATAATCCACATAAAAGAAGATCTGTTTACTTAAAATGGACACCAGTTACTATTTATGAGCTTATAAAATTTTTAGCAATTCTTATTCCAATGGGAATTGATATTCGTCCAAGCATCAAACACTACTGGTCGAGAAAAGAAATATTTTATACTTCATTTTATCACACAATGTTCAAGCGTGACTGGTTTGAAAGCATTTTTCATACTGTCACGAAATGGATTTAGGACTAGAGACTGTCTACATATAGTGACAAGACAATAGTAAGAAGAAAGACTGAAATGATAGATTCAGATAGAAATATAGTGCAAAATGTGAAAGTTGAGACCATTGGCTCCGAGGTTGAGAACCGAGGTTGATTCTTTCCTCGCCACTTCAGACGTTTAAATTGCTATGGCCTCGAACCACCTCTAACTACCCTAAGGGGATAAGGTTCAAGTAGATTCACATACACCAAGATACAGACAACATATAGCTACTGTACTTAAATGAAATGACTGATTCCAACTATAAGTTACAAGTTTATTAACACCTATAAACAATTAATCACATACATGTCAAAGAAAAAAATGCAGTGTAAGCACTCCTGAAATAAACAAATTCAGGAAGAAAAAAAATGACACATGATGTATCATCAAAACAACCAACCCCACCCTTCACTCACAAGGTTCACCTGTATGGAGAAAAGGTAAGATTAAATGAAATGAATTACACTGCCTGGGTGGGGTCTCAAGTCGAGCCTCCACTTCAAACTAGCTATTCTAAATTCTAACTCTAAGTCCACTGATAGCTGGAACGACTGCGAAGTGACTACACAATCTCTGCACAGACTTCGGTTCTACACAGCCTATCCTGGAATCTCCTGAACACACCTAACTGCACCTCTAAACTTCAGCAGCTGTCCTCTGCTATGATCTTCAACAAAACTATGTCTCTTTTCTGTGCTGACTTCTGTAGAGAGAATGTTCAACCTTTCTCTCTCCACGAACTCTGGAAGTTGATGACTAAGGTTTAACAGAACCCCACCGGATTCTGGACTGGAACTGTAGCTGGCTTCTAACACCTCTGAGGTTACCTGCCCGATTACCTATGACTGGGCGATGGGGCTATCGGCTTTATTATGGCCGTGAAGAAGCGAACATAAAATTACCACAACGCTGGCAGCATGCCAAATCTGCGTGTGTAACCGACCGAGCGTCAGAACTCAGGATTTATCCACAAAAATCCTATTCGCTGGAAAATGTCTTCCCCTGGCTGGGAAAACGTATTTTCTTCCTCTCCTTCCACCACTGGCAATTCATGCGCGACTCAGCTTGTCGGCGAATGCCACAACTTCGCCGTGGGAGAAATTTTTGTGGTACCAAAAATTCTGCTCTTCCCCACAAAAAGCCGGCACCTGCTGTTCAGACGAAACAAAACAACAGCTAAACAAAACGTAATAAATCTATTTCTAATAACACCACCTCCCTGACTCTTCAACACGTTATGCACCTCCATACAAAAAAATCATGCCAACACCGTCCGCTCCTCTCCTGTTCCCTTCTCTACCTGAGCCTACAAAGTAAACATTGGCTAACCCAGATCGCTTGTTCTGCCTGACTAACTCCGAGCAACAACAATATTTTCACTGGCGCGGTCTGGGCAGTCGTACTGTGGCCTACTTCTTACGCTGACCCTAATGCCGTAATGATTAATACAAAATAAAACTAGCCCTCTCTAGGAATTCCTAAAATTCCCGTCAGTATGATTAATCACCTCAAAATTGAAATAAAGTATTATTCCCTTAACAGAAATAAATTTCCTCTCCATCTTCTGAATACACAGAATAACATGGCACAATCAATAACATATAACCCTGTTTACGCTAGCATCTACATACTGCTTAAAAGTTATACATAAACCCTGTTATCAAATTGAAAACCCCCGTAGTTCAACCACGTGTTTACAATTTTATGACCATGTGCGTCTCTCCCCCTCGTCCCTCTGAACATCGTATCAATAAATATACCGTAAACAGCGCCCACGTGCTCGTGCAACAATACACCTCTTCACTCCCGTCCACAGATATATGCGTAACTATATAATTAGCGAGCATCAACTCTCAATAAAATCACAAATGAAAATACACATTACACACGCTCCCGACTATTCTGTATATAAACAAAATTCGCATCGCGGGTTTCTCTCCCGACCCACTTTGCAATAAATACAAAGCGCGTCCGTGGCATCTCAACTTATAAACCCAGCTCAATTACCGCTATTCCTTCAATAAGGAAACAAATGGACCTATTAAGTCTCTCAAGTCTATCACTAAGATAGTATTTGATGGCTCTGAAGTTACGAAGTTAATTAAACTCCACTTCCCAAGAAACTTACTGCTACGCCTAGACTAGAAAAATTAAATAAAGTCCCCACGCAAAAATGATGCTTACCAAATCTCGAATGTCCTACTGAAGGCAATCGACTTGACTCTGGCAACCGGCTTGGCAATTTTTCATTAAAAGAGAAAGAGGCTATGAAATATTGGCCTTTTATAATCGCCTAACAGCACGCTGACCTCTTGACGTCATATGCGTGGCTTTAATTCTAACCCAATAATTTCAAATCCCGTTAGCTCTCAGCCAATCAGAATTGTAAACAATCCTGATGCAATCCGGTTACTGCCAGACAAAGAAACGGCATTAAGCTCTGCCCTCTAGTGGCAATGAAACAAAAATGGCCAAAATATATATATAAAAAATCCCGAAAAATGTGTCTAGGGCCACCTGCCCTATCTTTAAAAAGACTAAAACTGGGGCAAATCCTGATCTAGCCTCTATAATCTTTCTTCTAGAAAAATACTGTCCAATTCCCTACACCCCCATTCTAAACACATAAAGAAGAACCATAAAGCAGATGAGATCAAACTCCCTCGTGATCTCATCTTGAAAAAACGTAAATAATAGAAGGAGAAGAAACATGAAGAAGGATTTTTCTGTAATCCCTCCAAAATAGTGAACAAAATGCAAGGGGAAAAAGACATGGGCCATTTGAAAGACAGAATCTCAGTACTTCCGTCACACATACAATGCTTCATTGTTCAAAGTGTGATTCAGATAATAAGGCAAAAATAGAGCCCTTTATGAATCTTCTCCTTGAAAAGTTTAGTGATGCCTTTTATCCATATGAAAATCTGTCACTTGACGAAATGGTTGTTGGATGGATCGGCCGTTGGCAGTACAAGCAGTACAATTCAAGCAAGCCAAAAAATATCATATTAAAGTTTTTGGTCTGTGTGATTCCACAACTGGTTATGTCATCAATTTACTTACATATTTTGGAAAAAAGACATCCTGTGTTCCAGAGGCAGATCTTGATGGAGGCATGGCAGTGAAGGTTTTTCAGACACTACTGGCACCACTTGGAAAAGGTCACCATGTTTTTGCTGACAGGTATTATACTACCCATCAGCTTATATCATATTTACTCAGAAAACCTATTTTACAGGTACTCTGAACATTAACAGGAAAAACTTCCCCCCTGCAGTGAAGACACTGAGGCTTCAACACTGGAAACAAAGTCTTACCTGGATGAAAACAACTCAATTCTTATCACTGGATGGAAGGATAAAAAGGCTAAAAAACCTATTGTTCTTCTTCATCAAAAGCTTCAACAGGAGATATTACTGTGCTTGGTAAAAGAAACCAGACCAGAACAAAACCTAAAATTGTACATGATTACAATTATTCAATGAATGGATGTGACCGTGTTGACCAGATTTTGTCATATTACTGCAATTTGAACCGCAAAACATACAAATGGTGGAAAAAAATGTTTCACTGGCTCATGGAGATATGCCAGAGTAATGCCTTTGTTCTCTATAGTCTGACAAGACAGGAGAAATCAAAGCATAGCATGTTAGATTTCAAAATGGCACTTGTCAATGAACTGACATCAACAGCAGCTACTTCGATGCCAGAGGATATACAGAATGGAACTTCTTTGCTGTTACCTGGCAGACCCAGAATTTCAAATCCTGTAGGCAAATTTCAAGGAGCTCATCACCTTATCATGTGGTCTGGCAGCCAAAGGAAGTGCATACATTGCAAAAAAATCAAGAAGTTCTTTTGTATGCAAAGGATGCACTGCCAATCCTCCACTTTGCGCAAAGTACTGCTTCGAACAATACCACAGCAGTAATAATTAATTAATTATACCCATCTCCACTTCTTACAATGTTCTATAATTTGTTACTGGAAATATTAGTGCCATTCTTGTGTCTGTGGTTATGTTTTCTTGGGCATTGATGATTAGGATGTGAGTTCTGGATTTTCACAAAATTTTACTGGAATTTCCTCATTGCACATATGTTACTAATATGTGAACAGTGAACAAACTGTGTGATCAACCACAACTTTCTCATTTTTTTCTACTTTTCTAAATGGATTACCTAGACAAAGAGAGCAGCGAAACTGTATTGTGATAACAACTTATGTTACAAGCCTTAGGTAAGTGGAAAATGTTTGTTCAAAATTTCAAATTATCTTTTTTTCCATGTACATATTATCTGTCATAACATTAACATAACATAATATTAGCTAAAAATGTGTATAGATTCATATTGTCCAGCCAATGTACTTTAATTTGATATATAATATGTTATTCCTAACTCATGATTAGACACACAATGTCAGTAAAAGTAAATTATGTGTATGTACATTTTTGGGGCTTAAAAATAATTCCATTCAGAGCTGAAAATAATTACGTACTGAATCAGTTAATGAATAACCACATACTAGCTTTTGGAAGCCGCCTGGGTAAATAACAACATTTGTGCATTTAGGAAACCCATACATCACGATCTAAGTCATATAAATATCAGAATTTAAAAAAAAAAATTTTTTTGTTAGAACACAAGCTATCTGAAATCTTCATTCCACTTAACAGTTCACACACAACACTTAACTTACCAATGGCTCCAAATTTTCGAACCACCACCAAATTTGCAGTTCTTGCATCTTCTTGCACTCGAACTTCCAGAGTATTCTGTGATAGCTCAAAAACACCATGAGGATCATTGCTCCCAGCTATGGTTATTAGCACTGTGCCCAACTGTGGATCAAGACTGGCTGCTCCAGTAGGTCCTACTCCTGTTTCATATTTAAGCAAAAATAATTTTAAAATATGTATGGGTGTAAGGGCTGGACACTCCCTGCAGATACAGAGTGAAGGATTCAGGCTTTCGAGAATAAATCTTATAGAAGAATTTGCACATTTGCTATAAAGAGCACAAAACAAATGTCTATGTTAGAGAGAAAATAAACAAGTATGCAGGCCACCAAGAACCACTTTTGTCAGTAGTGAAACATCGAAAGCTTGCCTTGTTTGGGAATGTAACTCGTCATGACTCTCTTTTGAAAACGATCCTCCAGGGAACAGTCAAAGGTAAACAGAGAAGAGGAAGGCAAAGAAAATCCTGGGCTGATAACATCAAAGAATGGACAGGGCATGGTTTTTCCATACTTGTACGCATTGCTGAGGATAGAGAGCAGTGGAGGACCCTGTCTGCTGATGCTTCCACCATGGCACCCCTACGACCCATGATGGGTTACGGGTTGAGACGAGATGATGATGAATTTAAAAATCAAACTGCCATTAAGTATAATGATGCGTGATTTCAGGAGTTCTCAAACACTCTCTCTAATGTCTGATGGTGTTAAAATATAAAGGTTTTTAGCACTGTATCCAGCTGCGGATCAAGACTAGCTGCTCCAGTTAGGTCCCACTCCTGTTTCACAGATAACCACACACAGTGTAAAATCTGAACTTGCATGTACTGTAGTATAATACTGCAGGCTCTTTAGCAGTGTTAAATATCTATACAACAGTAAGGCCTTTAGGCCTCTCAAGCTATTACGTTTCTACCATGACACTGATTTTGTCATTTAAAAAATATTCTAAAGCTGAATATGTTATCCCCACCTGCTATAGCAACTTTTTAAAAAAATTGATGAAAACTGAATTAATACTGCATTTACATGATAATATACCAACACGTTTTTTTTAAGAATAAAAACACGGCTAATATAAAAAAATGTAAACAGAGCTTTCACACAAAAATGTGATGTAAAATTGCAAAAGAAAATTTCTCCAAACATCCTTGCTCCAAGTTAGGGGTATATGACCCTTGATTTGTTAGTGTGCCAAACCTATATATAGCAGTAACTGAGGGTGTCAGTGATTTTATGAAAGCTTAACTATGTACTATTATAGGTGTTTCCAGATTATAAGTAGCTGTATCACTTAAAGTTAATATATTTACAACTCTTGCATTTAATATCTTATAATGAGTATGATTCAATTTGCAATTCCCCCCCCCCCCCTTCTTCCCCCCACTTACACAAATACACATGCCAGCACACGCCCAAATATACACCATAGGAATGTAAAACATTTGAATGTTATTCAGCTAATATCTTTGAAGCCTACTGACTCACTGTTGTGGTTTAATATATAGAACCAAGGTCTACTGAAAAAAACCAAAAAACAAAACAATTTCCTTCCAAAAGCTAAACGTTTATCTTAGCTGACATTTTCATAATTTTTTTTTTCATGTTCTCTCTCCAGTTGTCAATATATGACAGCACACCCCAACAGGGATGACATGGCTGCATGTGCAGTTTGACACACGGATGTAGAGAATGATCCGGGACCTTGAGCACTCAGTGCTGAGAAGGATATCCATTTGGATCCGAGGTCCTCATGTCAACTTTCCTCGACATTGATCATCCTCCTGCTTCTCCCTCAGAAACCAATATGGCTGTAACGAAAAATGACTTCTTCACATGTAATAAAATATCCATTATTATTATCCCAAATACAAAACGTGAAGCTCTCTCCTTATACCAGTCGTCTTTCACAGGGAACAAATTACTTCATCATTTTCACAATTGCAGTCTGATTGAAACAAAGTAGGTACATATGTGCAATTCACAAATGATAGGCACATATCCATCAATAGGCAGTTCCACACACATAAGATTTTAACATATCCATCAAAATTCATGCCAATTTCATTGGGATGAACTAAATATTCATGGTACATTTTGATACATCCTTCCACACATAGAAACACAGTCTGCATCTCTCACATCCCTTGAGTAAACAGCCCATGCCATCACATAGCAAAATGGAGTTTGTTGATGTCATATAAGACACCACCAGGCATGATGGTCACTAATTGTTTTGTCAGTCAGCAGCCAAGGACCAAAGAAGAAAGAAGACGTCATCACATACCAAAACAGAACTCTTAAACTTGATGCCTTGATGTGACAAATTGCATTTATCATAAATTACTGATTTCTCACGTCAAAGGCATTGCCACAAATTTACCATGTACTGACATGCTGAGGAGTTGGCCAAGTTCACAAGTCAGTTCAAACTGTTATTGTTGACCCCTAGCTTTATTTTACATTGACATTATCCAACATCCGTTATCGCCACTTTCCCTCCTTAACAATCATTATCATCATCATCATTACTACCATCATCTTTACCATCCTCATCATTGCCCTTCAGCTCTCTAAGGAGTAAGGACCTTCTACAAACTCAATCAAGTCCTCCTGTCCAGTACCATCAGCCCGAGGTCTTTCCATATTTTCCATTTCACTTTCATTTCTGTCTCCAGTTCTTTTCTCCCTGTGTTTTCCGGTCTCACCCTACCTCTTTTACCCTGGGGATTCCAGAATAAGGACTGCCTTGTAATGGTATTAATAAGTTTCCTCAATGTGTGTCTTATCCATTGCCAGCGTCTTCTTCTCATCTTTTAACTCTTCCAATCCATTATGGTAAAAGTCTCACTTTACCACATTCTTCAACACTTATTACAACAATTGCAGTACAGTATTTCTTTGAAGACAGAAAGTGAGGTTCAAGTTGTAATAGACTTTATACATAATTTATGTGCTGACCTTGTGTAATAATATTTTGCAGAGTAAGCAAGTATTCCTCATTGACCTCAGGAGTGTCATCAGACAGAACACTTAAACTGATGATCTTGTCTGTCTCAGCCTGAAATAGATGAAAACAAACAATTTAATAGATCTGGGATTATGTTATCCTCATTGTCTCTCATTCTTTGTTTATTTGCTGGTCAGATCTCACTTGACATCTTAGTATTACAAACAGAGTTTACACTCCAGATGGTTTCTCATGTATTTAGTCCCATAAGATTTAAATGTTTCACCTCTTCAGCCTATCATGGCTGAATACAGTTTTATTTGTTACAGCAAATTAGTTCCAAGCTAAACTTGCCATACTGAAATGTGGTGAGTTGATGTGTGGTGAAGAATGTAACTGACAATTGCAGTAAGTTTACTAGTAAACTTGGCAAAGCAATAGATTTTATTGCTAATTAAACAAATCACATGTGTAGTAGGCTACACTAAAAAACAGATACCCAGCCTCAAGACTGAGCTGGTCAATGGTCATGGAAAACCTGAAAAATACATATCAGTTATGCTTAAGTAGGCTTCCTCATTCTTTAATACCACATATGAAGTAACATTGCTTTTCAAAAGGCACAAGTTGCAACCTGAAATACACAGCAGCTAGTTTTTATACTTCTTATAATGCAAAGCTCAAAAGAAGTAACATACACAATGCTATTGTGGTATACATCAAAGTTAAAGGATGGGCAAAGCTGCAGAATGAACAAAGTAACATGACAGGAAAAACTGTTTAAAAGTTGTTCTTGTTTGGAATGGGGTTGGAGCTTGAGAAAGGTTTCTGGCAAGAATACTCAACTGGGCCTAGAAGTACCTGTGCAATAGGCCAGAATAATCCTCCACTAGACTATGCCCAGTCATCATTTGGCCTAGTACAGAATAACCCTCCATCTATAATTTTTAATTCCCTATATTAAAGTGTACCTCCTTAACCCAGATTATACCTTGGATATGTATAATATAACAAGGCCACTTTATCCCATAAGATACGTATTAACCAAACTCACTCAGTCATGGAGCGCTATGCTGAATACTACTGCCACTCATTTCTCTGTGGTCTGGAATCTGTTGTATCTTCTCATGTCATGTCGTATGATTGTTAAAATATTTTTCTAAGTCTCCTTTTTTTTCTCTATGAGTTGGATTAATCAGTTGTTGTGAGATTCTCACATTCTTCTGTTCCCAAGCACAACTTTTTTCTGTTTCATTGAGGACTCCTCATTTGCTTTTATGGCAGCTCAAGGTATTTTCTGACCCAATTTTTCTTTCCATCTATCTGGTTATAGTCCAGGTCTCAAATGCAAACAATATAGGATGCACACAGATTCATAATATTCTCTTCCTCAATGCCATTGATATGATTTTTGTCAGTAACAGCTGTAGCAGATTTACAGTTGGTATAATCTTGATGATGAATAAGCTCTGGCCTGTTACACTGGGCATCTTACTACTGTGTCAAGTACTTGCTTCCAGATGGGTACTTGTGCAGTCATACTCAAATTTCATATTAACAGGTAAGTCTTCAGTGTAACATTAGCACCGAGTAATTAACTCATTCATTCCAGAGTTATTTTGCACGCTGTGCCAGACTTTTTTTTGTGGGCAGAATTTTATAGAGTGAAGTGTTCATCTTTCAGTCTAAATTTGTTTGTGAATTTTCCTTTGAACATGTACTTATTATATACCAAACTGTAGGGAAATGGATAGAGAATTCAAATATATAATGTCTGTGGTAGTATTAACACAAGTATGTTCGGTATAATTTAATCATTTTGCATGTAAAATTGAAAAATGCTAAAAAGTTGACTGTAGAATACGATCTTACCAAAGACAAATTACTGTCGTAGACAATAAAACTTTCTTTTTAGTCTTCAAACGTCAAGTTAATCCATATACAAAGTAAAAAAAAAACATGCTTATGGCCAAAATTAGTACATTTAGTGTTATTCGCACCAGTTTTTCCGTGGTTCTTTGTAAGAAAAAAATAAATTATGCAATCGTGCATTACGTAATTTTCAAACAAATAAATAAGAATAATGTCATATAAATACTTTTTTACTCTTGTTTAATGTTTTAATAGTATCCCTAGCTTCATCTTCTACCAAGAACTAGTGATTAGATGTTACGGTAGGTCTAGTTTTGTTGCTTTTTGATTGGCCAGAATATGACTACGCCCACTCATCAACTAAATCTAGTGTGTCTAGCTTTTCTGCATATATTCCGTATTTTGACAACAAACTGTGACTACCAAACAATCATCATCAATGTCAGCAATGTTTCAAAGTAGTTTGACACAATTATTTGCTTAGGAGACTTAGAAAATGTAAATATAAAGCGTGACATATTTCTCTAGCAAAAACAACGAAAAACGTAAACACGCGAATCTTCACAAAAATTGTGATAATAACATCAAAACACGCACATGTGCTGATTAACTAAAGTCAAATTAGTTGTTTAAATAGTAGCGGAAGTCATTCTACGAGTTTTAATATATGAACTGCATTAAGCGGACGATTTTTAGGGTTTATTCGTGATAAACTAAAAACCACGCTCTGAGCGTTGCTCTGGCACGGCGTGTTGAATTTTGCAACGCTCAGAGCGTTGGTCTGGAGTCAAAGAGTTAATATATTTTAATATGTAAATATAAACAATGAAGTCTCATGAAATATAATGACAATAATAATGTGAAATCATTTTTGAAAGTTTTACTTTGGTACACAACACTATCAATAATATAACCATAAGTGATGTGCCACAAAATGACAGATTTGATTACATGTGAAGGAGTCATATTTCGTTACTTCTTCTTCTTCTTCTTCCGTCCTTAGCCAAAGACCGACCAAGCAGTCAGAGGCCATCACGCCTTGTGGCGTCTTAAGGGCAACAGCAGATTGATTTTCTCTGTTGTAGTTTCCCATCACGCCTAGCGGCGTCTTTAGGGCAACAACAAATAGATCCATCTGCCGTTGTTTCCGTAATCGGTGTGACAAGCCAACGGGTGATCAGCCCATTGGGCATATTTCGTTACAGCCATCTAAAAATCTCTGACATAGTGTCACAAAATGGATTTAGGACTAGAGACTGTCTACCTATAGTGACAAGACACTAGTGAGAAGGAAGACTGGAAAATTTGATTCAGATAGAAATATAGTGCAAAATGTGAAAGTTGAGACCATTGGCTCCGAGGTTGAGAACCGAGGTTGATTCTTTCCTCGCCACTTCGGACGTTTAAATTGCTATGGCCTCAAACCACCTCTAACTACCCTACGGGGATAAGGTTAAATTAAGATTCACAAACACCAAGGTACAGACAACATATAGCTACTGTACTAAAGGAAATGACTGATGCCAGCTACAATTTATACAAGTTTATTATACACCTATAAACAAACTCATATACATGTCAAATACAAAAAAGGCGAGGAAGCACACCTGAAACAAAATCAAGCACAGTTAAAAATGCATCAACCCCAACCCTTCTCCCACAATTGCAACCTGTATGGAGAAAGAAGGTAAGGTTAACTGAAATGAACTACACTGCACTTGATGTCGCCTACACTCCAAACTAGCTGTTCTAAATTCTAACTCTAACTCTAAGTCCACTGATAGCTGGAACGACTGCGAAGTGACTACACAATCTCTGCACAGACTTCGGTTCTACACAGCCTATCCTGGAATCTCCTGAACACAACTAACTGCACCTCTAAACTTCAGCAGCTGTCCTCTGCTATGATTCACCAAAACTAACAGTTCTGCCTATCTGTGCTGACTTCAGTAGAGAGAATGTTTACCCTCTCTCTCTCCACTAACTCTGGAATTGATGACTGAGGTTTAACAGAACCCCACTGGATTCTGGACTGGAACTGTAGCTGACTTCTACCACTCTGAAATTACCTGCCCGAGTACCTATAACTGGGCCGTCGGCTTTATTATGGCCGTGAAGAAGCGAACATAAAATTACCACAACGCTGGCAGCCTGCCAAATCTGCGTGTGTAACGAGCGTCAGAGCTCAGGATTTATCCACAAAAATCCTATTCGCTGGAAAATGTCTTCCCCTGGCTGGGAAAACGTATTTTCTTCCTCTCCTTCCACTACTGGCAACTAACGTAAAACCCTTGCGGTTCTGCGAATGCCCCAACTTTGCCGTGGGAGAAATTTTGTGGTCTCAAAATTCCGCTCTCATTCCCACAAAGCCGGTACCTGCTGTTTTAGACAAAACAAAACAACAGCTAAACAAACCATAATAATACATTTCAAATAACAATTAACTTCCTTACTCTTCACCACGTAACTCCCCTCTCTACCTGAGCCTACAAAGTAAACATTGGCTAACCCAGATCGCTTGTTCTGCCTGACTAACTCCGAGCAACAACAATATTTTCACTGGCCCGTCTGGGCAGACGTACTGTGGCCTACTTCTTACGCTGACACTAATGCCGTAATGTTTAACACAACTAAAACTAGCCCTCTCTTGGAATTCCTAAAATTCCCGTCAATAATAGTAATCACATTCAAAATGCAATACAAAACAATTCCCTTTAAAACCACCTCTCCCATCTTCTGAATCCACAGAACAACAATGCACAATCAATAACATACAATCCTGTTTACGCTAGCATCTACCTGCCGTCAAAAGTTATACATAACCCCCGATTATCAAATTGAAAACCCCGTAGTTCAGCCACGTGGTGCCGCAGTTTTTCAACCACGCGCTCCTGCATACATATTCATTACTGATAGCACACACGTGCTCCAATTAATACCTCTATCACTCCCGTCCACAGTTATATGCGTAACTATATAAATAGCGAGCATCAATACTCTCACTAAAATCACAAATGAAAATACACATTACACGCTCCCGACTATTCTGTAAATAAATAAAATTCGCAGATGCGGGTTTCTCTGCAGACCTGTTTTTGAAATAGATCCAAGCATGGCCGAAACCTCGCAACTTTCAAATCATCTTAAATACCGCTATTCCTGAAATAAGGAATTAAATGGACCTAGTTTCTCATGTCTATCACTCAGATCGAATTGATGGCTCTGGAGTTAAGAATTAAATTAAACTAAAACTTCCCAAGAAACTTAAATGATCGGCTAGGACTAGAAAAATTAAATAAAGTCCTCACGCAAAAATTCATGCTTACCAAATCTCGAATGTCCAACTGAAGGGCAATCGACTTGACTCTGGCAACCCGGCTTTGGCAATTTTTCATTAGAAGAGAAAGAGGCTATGAAATATAGGCCTTTTTATAATCAAGACCCCCACGCGCCGACTTCATGACGTCATATGCGCGGCGTGGTTCTAAAGCCAATGAGAGCTCTGCATTTCAACTGCAGTTACCTCTCAGCCAATCAGAACCTTAGATCGTTCTGATGTAACGTGCATGGGTTTTAGACAAAGAAACGAGATTAAGCCTAGCCCTATACTGCGGAAATGAAGCAAAAATGGCCGCAAATAATTTAACTCCCGAAAAATGCGTATATGGCCACGCAATATCTTTAAAAAAAAAGACACTGGTGCAAATCCTGATCTAGCCTCTATAATCTTCCTTCTAGAAAAATACTGTCCAATTCCCTACACCCCCATTCTAAACACATAGATCAAACTCCATCGTGATCTCATCTTGAAAAAACGTAAATAATAGAAGGAGAAGAAACATGGAGAAGGATTACCTGTAATCCCTCCTAGAAATAGTGTATAAATAATGCAAAGAGAAAGACATGGGCCATTTGAAAGACAGAATCTCAGTACTTTCGTCACACATAGTCATATGAGTAATGGTAATAATTCTGAAAGTGAACCAGATATTCTGTGACTGCTATTACAGTTACCGGCAGAAAGGTTAATGTTCCAGTGTAAGTTGCAAATCCTTGAGCTGCCTGTGACCCAAGTCTACCTTCTATTGACCATGTCGCTGTGACAGTACCAAGGGCTGGCAGTGACCTCTTTACCTTTACATCAGTCTTGTCCCCTAAAGATAATTAAAACAAGTGACACAATACTGTTGTCTCTGAAGTGTCAGGAGATAAATCTCATGACTGTTAAATTTGTAAAGACAGCAATGCTCAAACAATGTCACAAGAACATTAACAGAAGCAAAAATTGATCTATACTTGTATTTTATAAATTTTATGAAGGCATTTGACGATGTTAAGCATGAGGAAAATAGTAGTAGTAGAAGCCCCCTTCAATCATGAAATTATCAGAATAAAAAGCATAAACGTTGATGACGACATGAGAATAATATTTATAAAAACCTGTATTAGGAACAAACAACAGCTATAAGACTTGGTGACCTCATTGAAATCTTTGCAGCAGATAAAACAGGATGTTAGGCAGGGATGTGTAATGTCACCTGATCTGTTCAATCTGTACAGTGGAAATATTCTGTGATACAAAGAGGATATGATAGGAATATCAGTTTGAGGTCATAATATGAAAAACTTGAGATACTCTGATGGTAGTCTTCACAGTAAAAAGAGAAGAAAAAGTTACAGAAAATGATACATTAGTGACAGAAAGTACCAAGAGAATTCCAGAATTCACCACAAAAATAATATGACAGTTTTAAAACAAGCCAACAGTTTCAAATACTCGGGTACATTTAGCAACATCTGATGGAAGAGGTAAAGAGTAGAAAAGCCCTGAAAAGGCAGTGATCCATAAAATGAAACCTATTTTATTCAACAAATCAAAAGAGATTGTACTTTATTTGAGTGAGTCAATCTTGTAATATAGAAGCAAGTCACTGACAATTGGTAAACTAGCAAGAAAATCTCTTGAGGCCATTAAGATTTGGTTTGACATAAGAATGTTAAGAATATCACAGGCTGCTGAAAAGACTTATGAGGATGTCCTAAAAGAAGAAATTAAGCTTATCATTAATATTAGAAAGCGCCAGTCTTTGGCCATGTTATGAGAAGAAGGAAGCTGGAATATGTTGTGACATTGAGAGAAAAATAGAGAGAGGACAATAAAGAGAGGAGATACTGGACAGATTAATACCATGGCATAGAAAAAAAGTTAGCAACAGAAATGATAAACAACAGTGGGAACAAGTATACTTGATCATCTATGCCAGGAGACAGTGTATTTGAAGAAAAAAGAAGAATGGGGTGGTGTAACAGATATGCATATACATATATAAAAATTTTGCCACCAAACCAAAGAAACAAAAATTTGCCATTCCTAATTCATTTTCCCAAAAATAGTAATACAATAATATGATGTCTGTGACTCAATAGATGCTATCATGTACAGTACAGTTTACCTTCATTCACCAGCAATGATGTTCTCTCAAAAGACAATACACCAGCTGCATTATCATTAGCAAGAATGACAATTCTCATGGAATTTAAGGTGCTCACAGTTGAACCTCCTGTTGGATTGGACAGCTGAATTGTCAGCTCTTCACTGTCCTCAGGAATGGTATCATCCAGTATGGTCACAGCAATGACTGTGTTAAAATATAAAATATGGTTAGGGCAGAAACTTCAAATTTCATTTTAGCTATATGTTACCACAACTAAAGAATGAACTTATTTAATTCTTCAAGCTCTTAGATGAGAGTAGGATTTCAACATTTCTCAAACATCTCTGTTCTAGACCAGTTTTCTTTTAACCTCTTTCTAATAATGCCCATATCACCTAACCATACACTTCATTTCCTTGTAACATGCTATTCACATTTTTTTTGTCTTCAATACTTTCCACTTTCATACAGAACGTAGAGCTGTTTTACTTGCAACCAGTTTCTTTTCTAGGCCACTTTTGTTTATCATCATAGGGAATCTTAATTTGTGTTTGTGATCTTATATTTTCATTCTTCAGTGATGGGGTCTATATATTACTTTTTTGGGGGCAGAATTATTGTACTTGTGTAATTAAAGGCTGATTTAGTCTTTAATGGTTTTAATTGTTATGTGAACCAGTTTGTAATGTGTTGAAGTTTGTCTGGGCAAACTGAATTCTATAAATATTAGACTTTAAAAAAAATATGTAAACTGAATTACCTCCTACATGTGCACAGATAGAAGCACTCTAGAAACCTACCAAAACACCAGTAACAAAGCATTCCCCTATTTTATTATAATTACATATTCTGTAGTGAGAGACTGCTATTGAGTTGATCCACTGCTTTTTTCTAGTTTCCAAAAATGTTATCTTATCTATGCCAAACAAAGATTTTGCATAAGTTTAATGGTTGTTTCTCATGTTGAAAAGTAGGAAATAAATAAAAAATGGGAGCCACGCTGGTGTAATGGTTACCACACTGCGCTGGCGATCGGGTGATCCAAGTTCAAGCCTGGGCGAGTTCATTTGAATGAGTGTCGTCGACTGGGACTTGGACTGGATTAATTTGAGCCCTGGCGAAGACATTTGAAGGAGTGTCGTCGACCAGGGACTGGTGGCTCCTGAGCCGACCGAGCTCTAATGGGAGGCAAAGTCACACTCCTCTACCTCTGTAAATCGATACATGACTATGTCCTTGAGTTAAGGAGGAAAAGACAGCAAGAAAGGGAACTGGTCATCCCACTTCATAAAGCTGGACCTAGTATAGTGAAGTCTCCAACACTTCATTCCCCAGCAGCAGTATCTGCTATGTGTCTACCTTTATCTTTTTCTTAACTATAAGAGTGGTCAAAGTATATAACATACAATGCGACCCAGTTGTCTCTAATTATCAGGACTTACCACGTGTGGTTTGACCTGCATCAAATGTTAGTGTGGCTCCATCTGCTATGTAATCCTGACTATATGTGGCTGTTCTGTTTACTGTGCTCACACTCCAGTCTACTGACACCGAACCTATACTCCCACCTGCAGGAACAATATATGTTATGTTACTCCTACCTGCAGGAACAATATATGTTATGTTATTTCCACACATATTCACTTAACATAATGTCAACAACACCAAGCTTAAGCAGGTTCCAGAGTTCTAACACCTAGGCATTTTTACAGAAAATGGAAGAGGAATTGATATTCTGAGGAATTGATACAAGATGTCAAAAAGCCAGTGCAGTGAACTTGCCCACCGTCATCACTACTGAAACATCTGACTATCAGTATGGAAACTAAATGACAGCTGATAAATAGAATATTCTTACCAACTCTTTGCTATCCGTGTCAGACATGGTCCCTAACCAAAGCACATGAGAGAAAAATCATATCCTGTGAGATGAGAGGCTTAAGAAATGCCATTAATGTTACCAGGAGAGATAGAATGAGAAATGATGACATCAGAAAATCTGTAGATACTACATCCTGCATCAAGTATATAGAGAGACAGAAAATTAAGTGGTTTAGCAATCTCATGTGAATGGACCCCAATAAGTTACTACTATGCGTCCATAATAGTAAAAGATCTGGTTTCAGAACACAGGGAAGACCAAGAGGCAGATGGATAGACAACATCACAGACATTTTACAACAACAAGGACTCAATGCAGCCAGTGTATAACACTTGGCCTAAGAATGCAAACTTCAGCTCCCTACTATGATTTGCTGCACGAGTGGAACAGAAAAGTAAGAAAGTAAAGTAAGTAATTCACTCAAAATTTAAGTATCTTTATACATATTCTTCTGCTATTTTTTTTTCCATCTTTCAGCTATTTTTATTAATAGAGGAGGAGAAAAAGTGTTTGGTTTACAGCTGATGAAGACATATCTGCAGAACTGTAGATGCATTACATTTAGTCAAAGATAAATCATCAATTTACATAATAATCAACCTTCATTTTCTCTTTTGTAATAAACTGTACATAGTATACTATACTACTCATCAAAAGTCAAGGGCCACCCTATTATTTTCAATACACTTTTATATAAGCGCATAGAATGATTAAATGAAAGTTTTTAGTAAAAATGGGTGCAATAACTTCCTCTGACAGTCCTCTATGCACGTTAAGCATAAAAACAACTCACCGACAACCATGGTGATCACGTGCAATTTGGTTTGCTGACCATAAATTCACATTTTTAATCTGTTTTTTCAAACTTCCGTACAACCAAACAGGTGAAGTAATCGTGCTGATTGACATTCCACGTGCAATGGCGACTTTTCATGAACAGAGTTCACTCTTAATTTGTTTTACAATCAGCAGACTTAGGGTAGTTTCATCACTTGCAAAAACCATGCCACCGAGAAGAAGTCTTGACACCTTACAAAGAATGAGGGCTATAGCATGGGTTGAAAGTGGTTTATCTGTCCGTGAGGTTGCTAGACGGCTTGCAGTGTCACACTCTACTATCCAAAGAATTTTGGAGAGATTTCAGGCCACAGGAAGTGTGGAGGATCGCCACTGGCCAGGTCGCCCTAGATGCACCAATAGACATGATGACCGGTACCTCTTGTTGTCAGCCCTGCGCTGTCGAATAGTGACTTGTTCCACTCTAAGATGTCAGCTGAGACAAACTGTAAACGTTAATGTCAGTCAAAGCACCATTCGCAGACGTTTACATGAATTTGGACTGGCTGCTCGACATCCTGCAGTCAGAATCCCCTCTTACTCCTGCTCATCGCAGAGCCCGTGTTGCTTGGTGTCGTGAGCACATCCTATGGACAAGGCAACAATGGAGTCAAGTTCTCTTCACTGATGAATCTCGCTTTACTGTGTTATTCAATGATGGCAGGATTCGAGTTTGGAGACAACCAGGAGAGCGATTTACTGATGACACAATTCGAGAGGTGGATCGTTATGGTAGGGGTTCTGTCATGGGCTAGGGAGGCTTCTACAGACACGGCAGGACCCCACTCTACATCATCCAAGGCAACACTACCGGCCCAAGATACCAGAACAAAATCTTGAGACCAATTGTTCAGCCTGCTCTGGAGGCCATAGGTGGTAATGCCATCCTCCAAGATGATTACGCTCGACCCCATCGAACTCGTGTGGTGAATGAGTCTATTCAGCAACATGGGATCGTCAGGATGGTGTGGCCAGCTCATTCACCTGACCTTTCTCCAATTTAGCACCTCTGGGATGTCCTTGGTCAAAGATTGTCAACAAATCACCCCGTGCCAATGGATGTTGCACAGCTGACTGCATTTCTGCTTCAGGAATGGCAAGCTGTTCCTCAGGATACTCTTCGGACCATTGTGGACTCGATGCATCTACGCTGTATCGAATACCTTGCTGCAAACGGTGGTCACACCCGATTTTGAAATGTCTATTTGTCCAATATCTATTGTGTGACTTTTAAAAAGGTGGGTGACACACTTCACAGCTTCATTGCGTTTGAATGTGTGTTTCCATTTCTTTATGTGACATGTCAATTTGGTATTCAATAAATGCCGTTTTGACTGATACCAATTACTTTTATATCAGATTTGTTTTATGGTTTCAACCAAGGTTTTTCTAAGTGGCCCTTGACTTTTGACGAGTAGTATATTTCATGACATGGTGAGTTTGGCTTCAGTGATTTGAACACTAGACGTTGTCATCTTGTGTAGTCTAGGCGCATTAAACACAAATTTTTAAAATTAAAAAGTTCATTTCATGAATATTACGATCATACCACCATCACACATCAACTACCTGTGACAACCCTGTGACAGTAATAAATGTGAATTACATGACTTAAAACTAGTAATTTAACTTTATATATAACTTGGGAGTGAGGTGGTAGGCTCATCAATCCCTTCCTTAGCAGCAGGGTCAGGACCTGACCACTCCATACTGGAAGAACAGATCACTGAAATAGTCATATAACTGCACACAAATGAGAGGACTTAATAGGGGACCCAGATCTAAGCTGATCTGTGGGTGTTTTTGCTTAGAGAGCTATTTCAAAGCACTGTTGATTAATCCATTTATCTTTGGCTTGATGCATAGCTGTCTTCATGTATTTATTTATATCTATTTACTTTTCGGTTCCCTCAGGACTATATCTGTCTTTCTTTAAGCTTCTTTGTTCATCATATATCTTGATTATTTCTTCAGTAACCATGGTTACATCCTGCCATTACATTTTCCAATAATTTCTGCTGTGTATGCCGAAATTAGGTTGAATGTATGTTTGACTGTTTCTATGCTAATTTTAGTTTTGAATAAGAGTTGAAATTACTTTCTACAGTGGTTTGAAACGCTGTTTTTATGGTTGGGTCTGAGTTTGTGTAGGTTATATGTGATCTTGATTTCCCTTGTGTTGTTTCTGAGAATCTGTTTGACTGTTTTCATGCTGCAGGGTCTGCCCTTTTGTTGTTTAGAGGCTCCTGTGTTAGCAAATATATCAGCTGTCTCATTTCCTGTTAGATCACTGTGCCCCGGGATCCACTGTAGGGTTACTGATGAAGTGGACTGTGATCAAGCTGTGAATCACTCTTCCTATATGGAGTCTATGTTATATTTAATCTTGATGTTTTTTGGGTTTAAATTTCTTTTTTCAACCTAAGCTTGAATTTCAGCTTTATTAAGTTATGGTCATTTCTGATATCCGCTTCAGGCAATGTTTTAGTTTTAAGCTCTGTTGATAAATGAGCAGTAGAATTGTTGTGCAAGTATATAATCAATCTGACTATGGCACTGTCCACTGGGTGAGTGCCTTATATTTTTTCTTCTGCATGCTTTGTGTTCATCCAAGGTGTTAGCATGTAGCTATTTGTTACAGCTTGCAAATACTAACAGCCTTAATCCTCTTGTGTCGATTTGTTGTTACAGTATTCGCTACATGAGTCTGGCCAATCTACATGCGCCTCAGCATCACTTTTGCATTCTAATCAGCTTGTAAGTAATATTTCCTTTTTGTGTACTCTCGCTGTTTTTTTTTAAAGGTAGCTTTTGATAATTTCACTTTGTTCATCATTATAACCTATAGATGGTGCATACCCCTGCATTAATGTAATGTTGGTTGCTGCAGTTTACAGATGTACAGAGATTATTCTGTCTGAGATTAGGTGATATCCCATTAAGGAGTTCTTGATGTTCTTATGTATAAAACATTCAGTGCCATTATTAGTTTGATTGTTTGTCCCACTTTAGCCAGAAAATAAAATAAGGATGTCTTCAATGAAATGGAGTGCTATACTCTAATCACTAAGAATAAATGCAGATAGTGGGGAAAAAAAAAACATGGTAAGATCCATCATGAGAAGAGAACATTTACAAAATTTGATAATAATTGATAAACTTGAAGCAAACAAAAAAGAAGAGGAAGAGGCAAACATAAATAATTTGATGACCTGGCCACATGGTATATAGGAAGCAAACAATAGAACCAATTCAAGACAACTGAGATCTCAAGAAATAGAGAATAAACCCTCAATGCCTTTTGATATGGCACTTAATAATTATGAACAGTGATTCTAGGCTTGTTCCTATGGTAACCAACCAGAGCGTCAGTGAGTTTTATCATACCAGCTCCGCAAGGAGCACAGGCCTTCAACAAACTTATGCCAAATCTGATTGTCCCATATCATCTGCTCTAGATCTGTCCATGTCTTCCTCATTCCTGTCATGTTTATCTCTAATTCTCTACTTCATGTGTTGACAGAGAGTTTGGCCAGGAGAAAGAATAAAACGTTGGGGCTGATAAATAAATGCTGTTTCATGTTTTTAACTTTTAAATTACAGTTTACATGCTACTGCAGACAATTTAACCAATATAAGATAGTTTTCACCACATCCTTTTACAAAAGTACACACATTTATCTGGGGGAAGAAAAACTATCAAAAAATGTATCTGTCAGCAAACTGGATTAAAAAATAACCGGTGCTTGTTTTAGCTTACCGTATCTCTCCACGACTAAATCCACAGAAAGTTTGTCCACCTCATTCACCTCAATCACCCTTGTGCTAGGACCTGCTGATGAGCTGTACAAACGGAACAAGCCAAAGGCATTGTCACTGGCCCTGACTGTGATAATGGCATTTCTTAACTGGCCCAGCAAAGGTGTATCTGAGGTACTAATGCTCCCATCATCTACTGCAACCTCAGTCAATGTCAGATAGAATTTTTCATCAATTTCGGGTATCTGGTCATTAATTATTGGGATGGGAATGGCTGCTGTTGTCTGACCATCTCCAATCAAAACAAACTGTCCTGAGACAACAGTAAAATCTTCTCCACCTTTGGCCTGATTAGTCATCAGTTTCGTCAACTGAAAGAAAGAAGTTTATTTAAATGCTCAATGAAAGAAACTACTAATGACAGATCTCAAAGGACCTGAAACTCTAAGTTTACAGTAACTAAGATTGTGCAGAATGATACAAAGCAATAAACCTTGGTTAGTAAATGTAACAAAAAGCATACTAAAATTTTGTTCAGGACTTCTTTTATTGCACTGAAATAGGCATTGGACAATAAATAATGAAGTAAGAAGATTACTGAATGTAGCACAGATTTGGTTCATCAGAGGAATTTTAATGATTCTATGAATAGTAAAGGTTACTAACAAAAAATATCCTCCAGCCCTTCCAGATCATAACAGCCCTATACAATACACTGCAGCAAAATGCCAGACAACAAACAGCTAGGACACATTTTGTCCAACCACGCTGGTGGAATGAGACAGTTGACAAAGCATGGGTTGAGAAGGAAATGGCAACCAAGGAATGGCGAAAAATACGGAAGAGAGATTTGAGAAATGATGTACTTGTTGAAGAGAAGAGTGAATTAAAAAAACAAGCCATCAATAGTAGATTTGAAATCTTGGCGAAAGAGACCAAGGATAAAGTTTGGGAAGCCTTTGTGACACATTTGGGCATGGATAAAACACTACAGAAACTCTGGTCTCTTCACTGGCGAATGAACTTGAAAAATACATGCCAACACATTCCTAACATTAAAATCTTACCAGACTTAACCTGAAGACAGACAAAGAGAAAGGTCAAGCATTTTTTGATCGATATATGTCCCAAACAGATAAATGCAACAAAGATAATCGTCAAAAAATTAAGGGCCATGTTATAGAAAATGACATTAGAGGCGAGATATATTTCGACCTCATATCTGAAGAGGATGTTGTGTACACTTTAAAAACCAG
Organism: Oreohelix idahoensis; assembly: GCA_024509875.1. Classification (NCBI taxonomy): domain Eukaryota; kingdom Metazoa; phylum Mollusca; class Gastropoda; order Stylommatophora; family Oreohelicidae; genus Oreohelix; species Oreohelix idahoensis. Next base: position 62,223 of record JAMPIV010022699.1, read on the forward strand.
CAGAAACACAGCCCTGGGTCCTGATGGTGTACAGTACCAACACATGAAAAAACTGGACAACACAGGCATTATGAATGTAGTTAGGGATTTTAACATTAGTGTACAGAATGCTGAGGTTCCGGAAGACTGGCTACATAGCTACTTACGGCCACTTCCTAAACCTGGTAAAGAACCCACACTGCTTAGCAGCTATCGCATTATCACATTACAGAATGTCTATGGCAAATTGCTTGAGAAGATAGTGGTGAGACAATTAATGAACCACCTTGAAAATGCACACATCCTCCCTGATACCCTTGGTAGTTATAGACCAATGAAAGTTACATGGGGTAACGCTGGTACGTTTGCGTACGATGTATATGAGGGTTTCCAGCATAAACAAGAAACGGTAGCTGTGGAAATTTACCTACAGGATGCGTACAACAGTGTCGACTTTGCAACCTTAATCGACTGTGTAATGGCATGTGGTGTAAATCCTTGGCTAACAAGGTGGATAATAATAATAATAATAAATTCTTTAAGCGCCAAACACGGCGCATAAGGCAGAAACCAGTGCTCTCCAGGTTGTTCGTTGTGACGCCACTCCTCTTAGCTCTTGCACATTATTTAGGCAACGTTCTTCCTTCTCTTATTATTGTTCTTCTGAGTGTTTCTTTTGGTCTTCCTTTTTTCCTCTTACCCTCAGGAACCCAAGTGAGCGCCTGTAGTGATGGTTGTCGTAGGACATGACCGATATATGACCATCGTCTTTTTCCTTATATAGTCGGAGACATATTTCTGCCTAGAGTCTTCTCTTATTTGTCGATTAGTCGTGAATTCTTTCCAACTGATGTTCATGAGTTTTCTAAGACATTGGTTCTCGAATGTATTCAGCTTGTTCTCCAATGATTTTGTTATTTTCCAACTCTCACAGCCGTATGTTAACACTGAGATAACATTTGAATTAAACAGACGAAGCTTGGTATGTATATTCAATGATCGTAATTTCCAAATGTTAGATAACTATTGAAGGCGCTAGCTGCCAAAGCAATTCTAGTATGGATTTCTCTTGTTGTGTCACCATCCTGAGTCATTTTACTGCCTAAATAATTGAAACTTTCAACTTTCTGTAGTTTTTCCCCGTTCAAGATGATATCAAAGGTTGTTCATAGCTTTAGTTTTAGAGGCAGCGAGAGATGACCAAATTAACACTTGCTGTGTTGAACTTATGCTACATCATCTGCGAAATCCAGGTCCCCCAGGAATTTTCCATTTGTCCATTTTATACCCAATTGTTCATTGTGGGTATAGTTTCTATTTAGCTATTCCAAAAAGTAGTGGTGACATAATACAAACTGTAAACCATTCTGTATTCCCTTTATTTGTTCTAACACAACATCTTGCATTGTCATATAGCGCTTTGATTATATTCACATATTTTGTTGGAAAACCATAGATTGTAAGTATCTTCCACAATGATGGGCGGTGTAGACTATCAAAGGCTTTTTGAAAATCGACGAAGGTGATAATAAGTGGCGATAGCAGCTGCCTTAACACTTTGCTGACCTAGTTTGATGGTCGTCGAATTTCCGTTATATACCCTTGCTGACCAAATTAGCATGATTTATGAAAGCGACAGGGTAAAACATATTGATAGTTTTACGAAATAAGCCTCATCCGGATATTTGTAGCATTCATATCGTGAGGCGGTGAAGAAACGGAAATTTGATTAAAATTTCATAATTTTTAGTACAAGAGCCCGTTCTTCATTTTCATCATGAGTGATGACGAAAACCAGACTTACAACCGAGATGATTCTGGCAGTGAATCTGGGGCTGAAAGTGATATCTCATGGCAAAATAGAGATGGCTCACTGAATAATAACATTAGTCACTGTAGCGACAAAGAATTTGGAGAAGATATAGGTAGGTCTGAAGCAAGAGATGCGTGTGGCACAAGGGACCATAGCAGGATTGCACATCAAAATAATCCTTGGAAATGAAGAAAGCTTGCTCTAAATTAACTTATTGAGCTTTCCATTCTTCCTCCATATGAAGAGCAAGAAGGTATCAAGGCAGACTCAACTGAATTCAAATCCATTGATTTTTTTCGAACTTTATTTTCCTGACACTGCCATAGATCTGATCACTGATGAAGTGAATAGGTATGATGAAAATCACCTCGCTCAGCTCACAGGGAGGAATATATTTCAAGCAGCACCTGCCAGCAAAACCCACAAAGTGGGGATTCAAACTATTTGTTCTCACTAATGCTAAAACACAATGTTGCCTGAAAATGAAAATGTATACTGATAAGAAAAATGATGGTTATGTGTGGGGCAACTTCCAGGGTTGTGAAAGTTCTTCTTGATGGATATGGCAGCAAAGGACATATTCTTTACTGCGACAGCTTTTATTCAGCCATAGCTTTATTTCAAGAGCTGAAAGAAATTTAGATTGGTGCGTGTTGAACAGTTGCTGAGAATAGATAGCATTTTCCTGAAGCACTGAAGAAAAAGCAATTCAAACTGAAAAAGGCAGATCTACAACACTGCCAACTCTACAAAAAAGATCAAAGCAAAGAGGTTCAGACAGGCTGTCAGTCTCACTCTTATTGAGCCTGCAATTCTTTGACGCAATGTAACACCTTCAAAACCATGTCACAACAGCACGACTTTCTGAGTGCCACTTCATTGCCAAATATGAAAGGGCAAGGCACAAACCAGACTGTAAAGTATGCAAGGCTGCAGGGAAAAGAAGCCAGACTTGCATGTACTGCCCAGCTTGCATTGTATCTCTATGCCTGATAGCCTGCTTCAAGTTATGCCACAGTCAAGGATTATCAATGTTCACGACAAAGACTCTTGCAGAGGCCTACAGCTACAACTTCAACCCCAGTTAATGAAGGAAGCAGCTCAGACTCCAACTAGATGTACTAAACTATTAAAACATTCACAAACACTTATTGTCAGATGCCACAGACACAGAATCCACTCAAAAAAGAAATACAAAAATTATTTTGTTTGCATTCTATTCACAATTTTTGTGGCTGGGTGATTTGCTTATTTGTTTAATGTTTGTTCATTAGTTTGCTTTGTGGGTTTGGGTCACTAAAGAGGGTTGTATGAATAAATACAGCCCCTGCCTGCTCGCGCACTCGCAAAGCGGCAGGCTCATGCTGCACTATTAACTTCAGTTTCTAAACACACAAATATCAACTTCAGGGAAATTTTGGGGCGTTTATTATGGCCCCATCACATATCTCCCTCCTGAAGATGTTGTGGTCCCTACAACCTACTCTCCGCCGTTGGCCCTGTGCCTGATTCTTTCTGAGCTTGGGGCTCAGATTCTGTAGGAGGTATCAGCCCGGTTGGGAACCCTCTTGGTCAACATGTTCCTCATCACACGTTGTTGGGCTGGCAATTGCTGTGGTTTGGAATATTCATCTACTTGTGCAGTGTTGCTGCTTGTGTGTGAGTTCTGTGGTTCAGTGCATGCAGTTGTCGACCTTGGCAGGGGATTGCTTCCATCGTGTTTTACACTCCTTTTCTGTGGATGTTGGCGTGCATTCCCTCCTATCTGTTTAAGATGCATTTCTTCTTCTGAACATCAACCACTTTTCTTGGCGCCCTTAGGGTGACAGTTGTCACGGCCATCTCTTGGCTTGCACCCTATTGGCAACCTCGTTTTGGCAGTATGTTTAGGGAGGGAGCTCCTTGAGGGACAGGCGGATATCAAATGGTCTGTGGACTTGCACTTAAAGCATCGTTTTGGAAGAGGGCCTTGAGGGCATTTGGCTGCCATGTGGTCTGAAAACTCTCCAAGATTGTAGCACTGAAGTTTTCTAGGCTTCCTTTGTGCCATGGGTCACCTCCTACTACCCTTACATTCCTGGCCGCCAATGCCGCATACAAACACTGCTTCAATGCCCTGAACAGATGGTTTGCTATCAAACTCTACTCGCTCGTTTCTCACCAGACTATGGAACCCCTTTCTGAAAATCTTGGTCTGATGTACAAATACATCAACACCTCCATCGTCTGGCGTAATAAACCCCCATCCTCTGTCGACACTATACCACTTGCAAAATCCTTGTCACCTTTTTGGTGCATCTGTGTTTTTAGTTACCTCTAGATCACCGCTTTCCTTGTCAACAGCCTGAATCTCACCTACAGGAAGGTCTAGTTGTGGTTCCTGCTCACACACTCGCTCGTTGATGCTTTGGCTGTTTCCGCTGTTGGCACGGTGTTTTCTCTTTTCACACCTCCTTTTGTGCTGGCAAACTGGTCTGTGATAGCTGTGCTAGCTGGGACTTTAGGCAAGCTACTTCTGCTTCGAGTTCGTCCTTTTCAGTGTGAGCTTCTACACTGGCTACCTGCACTTGTGTTTCAGGTTCTTTGCCTTCCCAAAAAAGAGCATAGTCCCTAACTTCCCTAAATGAGACACCAGGATTCTTTAGCACATGTTCCTTCACAAATGCCCTGCTCAGATCATCTCTAAGCTGGGCAACAAAATAATCCCTGAGCATGGATGGGTCAGCGTGTGCCAAGCCTTTCTTCACCCGCGTTGCATTCAATCTCAGAAATAATTCATGAATAATAATAATAATAATAGCCCCATCAGTAATAACTGACTTTGGGAATGTGCCCCTGAGGTGGCAGCCCTCAGCTGCTTATTTTCCTGGTGCTCCTTTCGACGTTTTCTCCTCTCCTCTGCTTGTTGTGTGAGCCTCTTTTCGCTCAATCTGAGTTGGCGCCGTAAATAGCATCGCCACTTAGTGCGATCGGCAGCTTCATCCTCCCATGTTGCTGGATCCATGTCCAGTGCCCTCATATCTCTCCTGCACACATCTTTGAACCTCAGCTGTGGTCGCCCAACTGCTCTCTTGCCATCTGCTAATTGTCCGTAGAAGATATCTTTTGGGATGCGACCATCTTCCATGCGGCGAACATGGCCAAGCCAGCGAAGTCTGTGCTGTCTAAGCAGTGTATGAACCTAGAGTGTCCTCTCCAGGGTGCGAGCTTGGGCACAGTTATATGGAGATCAAGCTGTTGCCCATGCAGCATGTTCCCCCTCTCCACACAGCCAATAGATCCAAAGGAACGGCAGTAGCCGATACAGTTTGGTAATTCATGCAACAGATGAGAGAATTCCGTTACTGATAAGCTAGGCCCCTGACTCATGGCATAGAAACCCCTAGTCATCTCATTGACTAGTTGTCGCTCACTGTATGCTTCTTCAACTATTTTGAGTAACTTCTCTGGGCTGGCCTTGGCTCTGCCACGTATCCGTAATTCCATAGAGACCCCTGGTGTAACATTATTCCAGACGATGTCTAACTTATCCTCAACAGTTAGGGGCCCTACCTTCCATGCAGCTTTTACCTCTTTCAAAAACTCTTGCCAAGTGGAGCCTGACTCTTCGCCGAATCGCCTTACCTCCGGCACCATCACGTATATCACCTTCACATGCGCATTGCTCTGGCCTCTAGCCCTTTCCTTTGTGTGAGGATTTCTTCACGGGAGCCACCTCAACTGTCGAGGTGATTACTTTCTTGCACACTCGCACCCGACCTGAACAACAATAAAACTCTGATTCTAAGGCAGGGACTGTATTTATTCATACAACCCTTTTTATTGACCCAAACCCACAAAGCAAACTAACGAACAAACAATAAACAAATAAGCAAACAAACAAAACACCCAGCCAGTGCTCAATTGCTAACCTCCATGCCATGTGCAAACTTCTGCTGACTCTGGGTGCCTTCTCACATCTTGCCTCTACTGCAAATCTCACCAAACTGCCTTTGGCCTGTGGCGCGCCCATATTTTATACGCCAAATAACCGCATCACGCAGGGCTGGCATGCTGGCATAGTGATTTACGCTCGCGCACTCACAAAGCGGCAGGCTCGTGCTGCATTATTAACTTCAAGTTCTAAACACACAAATATGAACTTCAGGGAGATTTTGCGGCGTTTATTATGGCCCCATCACACACAGATAAAAGTCACCCCTGTGAGGAGTTACTGTGATTTTATTTTCAACGGGCCCCAGTCTTTTTCTCCATGTATTATTTGCGTTTATTTATGAGGAGTTACTGTAGGTTTTAATTTCAATTTTGCCCCAGTCTTCTTTTCTCTGTAAAGTAATTGCGTTCGTTGTTATTTTATTAGGCGTTTGAGTTATATTATTAGGCTGGGTAAATTTTCCGACGTTAGGAACACCCACCCGGTTTAAACGAGGGATGGGGGCAGAAACATGACCCAGGTACGCAGAACCAACGCTATAACCAATCAAATTTATTTTTGGTAACGTGAACAGTCAGAGGCATTATCTCACGTGACGCAATAAGTTGCGCGGGAGCAGAATAAACATGAGTCATGAGTTAGTTTACAATATCATTGGCCGAGGTCAGATATTATTTAATTGCAGCAATATTATTGGTCTAAAAGTCAGCCCAGAGAGACGCCACGCGATGACTCATCGCGTCTTATTTCATCATAATATTTTGATATATATTCAGCATCTAAATTGGTTAGCGTTCGCTGGTCTAAAAATTTTGCTGCCGTGAAAACTATGCCTTATCGTCTGCTCAGCAAGTTATCAGTTGCTCAGCGAGAGATATTCGGTATTTGTGTATGTCCATAACCTATTAGCGAGTAGATAGTTTCTGTAAGATCTTAGCACGTTAAAGTAAAGTTTTCTTCTGGGAGTTAAATTAAATTTATTAGACAGAAGTGCCATCAATTGCTATCTTAGAATAAAACTAGAAGTTGTGCCTATAACTTTCTGTGCATAAGTAGCAGTATCTATGATTTGTGTAGCGGCTTTGAGATATTAACTGTGTGAGGATAAGCGCTTAGATAAATGGGTGCTCTGTACTATAATAGAAGGTCTGTGACACCAGCATTTTGATTATGATAGTTTGCAATGTTAAATAAAGAAGTGAAGACAAAAACTCGAAGAGATAAAAGACATTTCATCAATGAACTGGCCGTAGAAGCTGAAAATGCTGCAAGAACTGGTAATAGTAGGTGCCTTTATCAAATTACAAAACAACTATGTCACCAGCCTACTGCTATGGAAACACCTGTTAAAGGTAAATTAGGGAATTCAATACCAACAGAAAAAGAACAAATGAAGAGATGGGCTGAGCACTTCATGGAGGTGCTAAACAGACCACCACCAACAGTAACACCTGATTTTAATAATGAAACATCCACAACCACTTTGCCAACAACTTGCGATGAATTCACGCGCTATATGGCTAAAATGACAATGCAAGATGTTGTGTTAGAACAAATAAAGGGAATACAGAATGGTTTACAGTAGAAACAGGGGTGAAACAAGGCTGTATTATGTCACCACTACTTTTTGGAATAGCTATTGATTGGGTTATGAGAACTATACCCACAATGAACAATTGGGTATAAAATGGACAAATGGAAAATTCCTGGGGGACCTGGATTTCGCAGATGATGTAGCATTCTTAAGTTCAACACCAAGACAATCCCAAGAAGCAATAAATAATTTGTGTCATCTCTCGGTTAAAATTGGTCTCCAAATAAATGACTCTAAAACTAAAGCTATGAACTTTTCTAACGAGACCTTTGATATCATCTTGAACGGGGAAAAACTACAGAAAGTTGAAAGTTTCAATTATTTAGGCAGTAAAATGACTCAGGATGGTGACACAACAAGAGAAATCCATACTAGAATTGCTTTGGCAGCTAGCGCCTTCAATAGATTATCTAACATTTGGAAATTACGATCATTGAATATACATACCAAGCTTCGTCTGTTTAATTCAAATGTTATCTCAGTGTTAACATACGGCTGTGAGAGTTGGAAAATAACAAAATCATTGGAGAACAAGCTGAATCCATTCGAGAACAAATGTCTTAGAAAACTCATGAACATCAGTTGGAAAGAATTCAAGACTAATCGACAAATAAGAGAAGACTCTAGGCAGAAATATGTCTCCGACTATATAAGGAAAAGACGATGGTCATATATTGGGCATGTCCTACGAATGCAAAACAACAGAATACCACTACAGGCGCTCACTTGGGTTCCTGAGGGTAAGAGGAAAAAAGGAAGACCAAAAAGAAACACTCAGAAGAACAATAATAAGAGAAGGAAGAACGTTGGGCCTAAATAATGTGCAAGAGCTAAGAGGAGTGGCGTCACAACGAACAACCTGGAGAGCACTGGTTTCTGCCTTATGCGCCGTGTTTGGTGCTTAAAGAATTTAATTATTATTAATGTATATATACGCAAGCGTATTTGGGTATTTTAATTTAAATTGTGTTATTACTTTGTTTTTGTGTCAGTCAGGAGACAGGGGTGAAGTGAATTTTTTATATTACATAGATGGTGTAGTAGCAGTGTTGTTATCAATATTGTGTTAATTGATAGCCTTCCTGGGTCATCCCGATAAGAAGTAGGGCCGGGAATTTTTTGTGTGTTAATTGATAGCCTTCCCTGGGTCAAGCCCGTAAGAAGTAGGGCCTGGGGATTTTAGCTTGCCGGTGAATGCCATTGTTGTGACGCCTGAGGCAAGCCTAGCACAAAAGATTTAGGTCATCCTGTGTCTGGGAGTTCACATAACAGACATATATTAAGTGGGAGCGGGGGAAGAGATAGGAGGGACGGTAAATTAGTTTGACCCTTGGGTAGGAGTGTTTGTTTTTATCCACTAGTGCGTAGTTTTGTGTAGGGGAGATGTATTAATTTAGGGGACTGAGGGGAGTAGAGGAATTTAAGGTGTTTATGTGTTAGTGTTGAGAATGTTTTGACGTGTTGTATATTTGTTATTTTTTCGTTTTACAGCATTTTTCACGGCACATAGGGAGGGGGTAAATTGCCCCTACAACTTACCATGGTAATTTGTCGTCTCAGGAGCCGAGGGCTCGAGACATCACCATAAGGTGAAGAGAACGGGTGAAGTGGAAATACCGGTGCCCAGCACGTCTGCACCAGTAAAAGAAAGAAGTTCTCATGCAGTGAAGCACATTCTTCTGCGGGAATGGGTTTTCTTAAAAATCCGGAGCTCTTAGCTCGTTATAACACACCTAATTAGGCGCGTGTGGCCTGGTGTTGTTGGTTTTACACGGCCATAATAAAGCCGTTTTGTCCTAAACCCGAAGAGGGGTAACTGGGGCAGTTGAAAGAAGTTTCATCAGCAGTGAAGCATCTACGACATCCCGAGTCAAGTTACCTCGTTCTTAATTACCAAAGTCATCAGCTGCAGTAGTCTGGAAAGGGAGAAAGGAAATCACATTTCCTTTCTGAATGCTAACGAGAGGAGGAGCGTAACAGAGACGCCAGCTCAGCAGAATTAACGGGTAGTGTCAGAGAGACACTAAGCAGAAGCAGAGGGGAGATTGAAGTTAGATTAGTTAGATAGAAAGTTTTTTGTTTAGGACGTGCCTCTGAGGGTAGCACTGAAAAGGTCCATTAGGGGATCAGTTGCTTGTGGATGTGGTACAGTGGTTAGCTGTGTAGGACATCAGAGTGCACTTCATATTTGTGTAGACATTTAGTTTATTTCGTCACTGAATCAGGATGGTGTGTTAGATTTAATAATAATTACTAGGATAGTTAGGAGTGGTGGCTCTTAAGTTAGAGACCCCACCCAATAGATTCTTTTGTTTAATCCTTAACTTTCGTCACTGCAGGTTGAAAGCGAGGGGTGACATTGTTTGGTTTATATGTGTCTGTCATTTTTAATTGTGCTGTTTCAGGTTTGTGCAACCTCGCACGTTATTTATTATTTGCTGTGTTATTGATGTTGTTGTTTAATAAAAACTATAAAATGTACACTGGATCAGTTTTTCTCTATAACACTATAATGAACCTATTATACTTGTCTGTATAGTGTGTCTGTGCACTTTAGTGAAACCTTAGCTCCTATATGGTAGTCAGAGGTGGTGGGACAGTAGTTAGTACTTACGTCACAAGTGGCGAGGGAGAGGCAATCTAGGTTCTCACCCTTGAAGCTATAAGTCTCATCTTTTCCACAGTCACTGTCATTTTCTCATACAAAATCTATCTTCTCAGACTTCTTCATGCTAGTGTCTTGTCTATATACTCAGACAAACTCTAAACTTAAATCCACTTCGTGACAATCCCCTACACATGAACATAGCTGACATCAAGGGAGTATGAAAAAAAAGGGGGATGTCATGGATGGCGCAGGCTGAGTCAACTATTCGACAGGTGACCACAGTTGAAAAACATATTCAAGGGAGAGGCGTGAGTAGGTCTAGTGAGATAACTTGGCGTCCTACCAACAGGTCATCATTGGCCTTGGCTGAGAATGCAGAGCTTGGGGCAATAGAAAAGCAGAACTGGAAATTGATCAACTGATAAATGAAAATGTTGGGAATAATGATGCCGTTGTGTACACCGATGAATCTGTAGCCCCTGGTGAGAAATCAGGATGGGGCTTCTCGGCTAGAGTTTAGGGCAGAATCATTGCTGAACATAGCGGGGTTACATGACAGCAATCTCCAGCATGAGAATGGAGGGAGAGACAGCTACTGCGGCTTTAAGGTGGTGTGATGGAGTTACTGTGATTTAGTCTTCAGCAGGCCCCATTTCGTTTTCCCGTTGTTACTATAAGAGTTGCAAGGGTCTTCGTCTCTTGGTAACTATATGAGTTTGCCATTTTTGTCTTCTCTCTAGCAAAGATTGGAATATATTCTTCTTCCTTTTAAATAGTGGGCATGTTTAGTATTGGCTTGTAGGTAAATTAATTGCGGGTTTATTTCTATAGGGATTAACGTAAGTTAGTACTGAATGGCACCAGTCTTCCCATTTCTAATAATCGCGATCTTGAAATTCCATGTTTGCGTTGTTAAATTTATCGCGGTCATTTTTTCGGGAGGAGGGGGGGAGATGACCCCTACCCAGGTAACGTCACTTACGGGAGAGCCAATCACGTTTGTTTCTGCTCACGCAAACAGACGACGTTAGGTAACGTTACGTAGCCGGAAATACAGGCGCATTTAAAGTAAGCAGAATACACTGGTTCTAAATTTAGAGATGAGCGCATGGAAAATTTTAGATTTAATTTTTTAATTTCAATTTTGCCCCAGTCTTCTTTTCTCTGTAAAGTAATTGCGTTCGTTGTTATTTTATTAGGCGTTTGAGTTATATTATTAGGCTGGGTAAATTTTCCGACGTTAGGAACACCCACCCGGTTTAAACGAGGGATGGGGGCAGAAACATGACCCAGGTACGCAGAACCAACGCTATAACCAATCAAATTTATTTTTGGTAACGTGAACAGTCAGAGGCATTATCTCACGTGACGCAATAAGTTGCGCGGGAGCAGAATAAACATGAGTCATGAGTTAGTTTACAATATCATTGGCCGAGGTCAGATATTATTTAACTGCAGCAATATTATTGGTCTAAAAGTCAGCCCAGAGAGATGCCACGCGATGACTCATCGCGTCTTATTTCATCATAATATTTTGATATATATTCAGCATCTAAATTGGTTAGCGTTCGCTGGTCTAAAAATTTTGCTGCCGTGAAAACTATGCCTTATCGTCTGCTCAGCAAGTTATCAGTTGCTCAGCGAGAGATATTCGGTATTTGTGTATGTCCATAACCTATTAGCGAGTAGATAGTTTCTGTAAGATCTTAGCACGTTAAAGTAAAGTTTTCTTCTGGGAGTTAAATTAAATTTATTAGACAGAAGTGCCATCAATTGCTATCTTAGAATAAAACTAGAAGTTGTGCCTATAACTTTCTGTGCATAAGTAGCAGTATCTATGATTTGTGTAGCGGCTTTGAGATATTAACTGTGTGAGGATAAGCGCTTAGATAAATGGGTGCTCTGTACTATAATAGAAGGTCTGTGACACCAGCATTTTGATTATGATAGTTTGCAATGTATATACGCAAGCGTATTTGGGTATTTTATTTAATTGTGTATTACTTTGTTGTGTCGTCAGGAGACAGGGGTGAAGTGAATTTTATATTACATAGATGGTGTAGTAGCAGTGTGTTTAATATTGTGTTAATTGATAGCCTTCCTGGGTCATCCCGTAAGAAGTAGGGCCGGGGAATTTTTGTGTTAATTGATAGCCTTCCTGGGTCAGCCCGTAAGAAGTAGGGCCTGGGGATTTTTGCTTGCGGTGTATGCAATTGTTGTGACGCCGAGGCAAGCCTAGCACAAAAGATTTAGGTCAGCCTGTGTCTGGGAGTTCATATAACAGACAGATATTAAGTGGGAGCGGGGAAAGAGATAGGAGGGACTGTAAATTAGTTGACCCATGGGTAGGAATATTTGTTTATCACTAGTGCGTAGTTTTGTGTAGGGGAGATGTATTAATTTAGGGGACTGAGGGGAGTAGAGGAATTTAAGGTGTTTATGTGTTAGTGTTGAGAATGTTTTGACGTGTTGTATATTTGTTATTTTTTCGTTTTACAGCATTTTTCACGGCACATAGGGAGGGGGTAAATTGCCCCTACAACTTACCATGGTAATTTGTCGTCTCAGGAGCCGAGGGCTCGAGACATCACCATAAGGTGAAGAGAACGGGTGAAGTGGAAATACCGGTGCCCAGCACGTCTGCACCAGTAAAAGAAAGAAGTTCTCATGCAGTGAAGCACATTCTTCTGCGGGAATGGGTTTTCTTAAAATCCGGAGCTCTTAGCTCGTTATAACACACCAATTAGGCGCGTGGCCTGGTGTTGTTGGTTTTACACGGCCATAATAAAGCCGTTTGTCCTAAACCCGAAGAGGGGTAACTGGGCAGTTGAAAGAAGTTTCATCAGCAGTGAAGCATCTACATCCCGAGTCAAGTACCTCGTTCTTAATACCAAAGTCATCAGCTGCAGTAGTCTGGAAAGGAGAAAGGGAAATCATTCCTTTCTGAATGCTAACGAGAGGAGGAGCGTAACAGAGACGCCACTCAGCAGAAGACGGTAGTGTCAGAGAGACACTAAGCAGAAGCAGAGGGGAGATTGAAGTTAGATAGTTAGATAGAAAGTTTTGTTAGGACAGCCTCTGAGGTAGCACTGAAAAGGTCCATTAGGGGATCAGTGCTTGTGGTACAGTGGTTAGCTGTGTAGGACATCAGAGTGCACTTCATATTTGTGTAGACATTTAGTTATACGTCTGCATCAGGATGGTGTGTTAGATTTAATAATAATACTAGGATAGTTAGGAGTGGTGGCTCTTAAGTTAGAGACCCCACCCAATAGATTCTTTTGTTTAATCCTTAACTTTCGTCACTGCAGGTTGAAAGCGAGGGTGACATTGTTGGTTTATATGTGTCTGTCATTTTAATTGTGCTGTTTCAGGTTTGTGCAACCTCGCACGTTATTTATTTTGCTGTGTTATTGATGTTGTTGTTTAATAAAAACTATAAAATGTACACTGGATCAGTTTTTCTATAACTATACTGAACCTATATACTTGTCTGTATAGTGTGTCTGTGGACTTTAGTGAAACCTTAGCTCCTATATGGTAGTCAGAGGTGGTGGGACAGTAGTTAGTACTTACGTCACAAGTGGCGAGGGAGAGTCAATCTAGGTTCTCACCCTTGAAGCTATAAGTCTCATCTTTCCACAGTCACTGTCATTTTCTCATACAAAATCTATCTTCTCAGACTTCTTCATGCTAGTGTCTTGTCTATATACTCAGACAAACTCTAAACTTAAATCCACTTCGTGACAATCCCCTACACATGAACATAGCTGACATCAAGGGAGTATGAAAAAAAAGGGGGATGTCATGGATGGCGCAGGCTGAGTCAACTATTCGACAGGTGACCACAGTTGAAAACATATTCAAGGGAGAGGCGTGGAGTAGGTCTAGTGAGAACTTGGCGACCTACCAACAGGTCATCATCGGCCTTGGCTGAGAATGCAGAGCTTGGGGCAATAGAAAAGCAGAACTGGAAATTGATCAACTGATAAATGAAAATGTTGGGAATAATGATGCCGTTGTGTACACCGATGAATCTGTAGCCCCTGGTGGGAAATCAGGATGGGGCTTCTCGGCTAGAATTAAGGGCATGATCATTGCTGAACATAGCGGGGCCTACATGACAACAACCTCCAGCATGATAATGGAGGTAGAGGCAGCTACTGCTGCTTTAAGGTGGTGTGATGGAGTTACTGTGATTTAGTCTTCAGCAGGCCCCATTTCGTTTTCCCGTTGTTACTATAAGAGTTGCAAGGGTCTTCGTCTCTTGGTAACTATATGAGTTTGCCATTTTTGTCTTCTCTCTAGCAAAGATTGGAATATATTCTTCTTCCTTTTAAATAGTGGGCATGTTTAGTATTGGCTTGTAGGTAAATTAATTGCGGGTTTATTTCTATAGGGATTAACGTAAGTTAGTACTGAATGGCACCAGTCTTCCCATTTCTAATAATCGCGATCTTGAAATTCCATGTTTGCGTTGTTAAATTTATCGCGGTCATTTTTTCGGGAGGAGGGGGGGAGATGACCCCTACCCAGGTAACGTCACTTACGGGAGAGCCAATCACGTTTGTTTCTGCTCACGCAAACAGACGACGTTAGGTAACGTTACGTAGCCGGAAATACAGGCGCATTTAAAGTAAGCAGAATACACTGGTTCTAAATTTAGAGATGAGCGCATGGAAAATTTTAGATTTATCTTTAATTCTATTGGATGTAATGAGATGCCAAGCCTCAAGTAGGTCTGGGGTCAGCGTGGGTAACGTAAAGATATAATCGAGCGTTTTTCAAGTTAGCGGCCTCTTAGTCTGCAGAAATTCCTGGCCGTGCACCATGCAGTAGTGTCTGCTTCTGGTAAACGGAAGAAATGCAGTTATTGGTATGTCTGTAATTTAAAGTAGCGTGGTAATTAAATCTAGTTTCTCTAATAGAGCCTTAGCCCGTTCTAGTATAATTTATTTTAAAACTTTATAACTTGTAGCGCCATCAACTATTTCTTAGAGGATAGTAGTGTCCACAAGTGATAAAGAGATATTACGTAGGTGTGCTCTGTAAGATTTAATAGAAGGTCTGTAGAAATACACGCATCCTTGATTTAGATTAATTTATAGAATATTCGGAAGCGCGTGTATTTTATTTCATTGAGAGTTTAATTCTGATAAGTCTCATATAAAAATACGGGAACGGATTTCGTAGCGGTTACTGGGATTTAATTTGAGTCGGAATTCTAGATGGATAGAGAAGATAATTAAATAATTTTCTATCTGTGGAAGTATAATAATTGCAGTGTAACCACGTGGGGTAGAGGTGTAAGGAAAGTTATGGTGCCGGAAGTGGCTGTGTAATTAAATATTATGTAGAAGATTATTTGATTTTCGTGTTATGGGATTTAATGAGTTCTAGGAAATATAGTCTATAGAGATATATATTTCTGTGTATAGAGATGTAATATATAAATGTAGTGGTGAATTTTAATCATTGATGTGCAGTTAATTGTTGTGCATTTTTTTTATCGTAAAGGGGAAACGATGGTAAGGTCTTGTGACCGCTTACAGAATTATAGTAGGCCTAAGTACGGGAGTTTTTCCCTACCTGTTCTAAATGTTTTAATGCCTGAGGCAAGCTGTGTATAATCAGTATTTGATCAGTGCGTCTGGATTTTACTAGACAGACAGGGTATTGTCGGGAGTAATGACCCGGGGTCAGTAAATATTTATGTATCGTCGTGCAAAAGGGAGAGAGGGGAAATGGTGGAGCCGTCTTCGTTTTGGACGTTTACATGTTTGTGCTAGAGTTGAGGGTGACTGAAGCAGCAACTGTATATGTTTTAATAGATAAGTTATTTTATGAGAGTATTTTAGTATTGTAGTACAGAGTGGCCTCTCTTTTGTGTCCACAGCATTGGTCACGGCCTGTAGAGCGGGTTGTCAATAAATCTTGTTCCTGACAGCTGGCAAAGGTAGCCAGTCTTCTCAAGAGAGAAAAGTCGAGGAAACGCCAGAGGCGTAAGAGCTTGTACCGCGGTGGGTATCGGCTCTGAATACATTGGCCCCAGAGAGAGAGAGGGAGTGAGGAAGAGCAAGTCGAGGCAGCGACGCAGTCTTCAGTGAAAGGGTTTTCTTAAAACCCGGAGCTCTAAGCTCATACACACCCATCGAACCCAAGCAAGCGGGTTGGTGTGTCTTTTATAGCCTCGGTCATAATAATACCGAAGGGCCTAAACCCAAATGAGGGGTAACTGGGCAAGTGAAAATCAGCTTTTTTTTCGCCAATAGTGAAGCCTCTACAGTCTACGGCAAGTGCCTAGTCAATATTTTCAGAAGTCATCAGAAGTACGAGTCAGAACCAGGAAGAGAGGGATATCATTTCCCGGTTGCTGAAAAATGAGACGAGAGAAGCAAGGCAGGAGAAGTGGAGAGAGAGATGGTGAAAAATAGATCAGGGACCTGCAGAGTCTCATATTATTCTTAGAGGTAGCCTCTGAGCCTTAGAGTTAGAAAAAGTCTATTAATTAGCAGTGCAGAGTGTGACTTAGTGGCGTATATCGCTGACAGAGTTAGCTGCTGTGCAGATAGTCTTAGGCAGTACCAGCAGAACCTTGACATTAGAAATAGTGAATTATAGAGTGGTGGCTATAGTTGACGCCCCCACCAAATTAGACTGTAGTTAAGATCATTTATCATTTTAAATTTTGTCCCCAGCAGGGTGTATGAAGGAGTGAAAGTGGTTGGAGTTTTAATTTGGTGTGCTTATAATCAAATTGATTTTCTTTGTTTCCAGGTCGGTGCAACCTTGCACGATATATGATTTTCTTTGTTTGTTACTTTGTTATGAAAATTCTGTTGATTTGTATAATAAACTTATTTAATGTTCACTGGATCAGCTTCTTCACTGTAGAGTCCTTAACTGTTGTCTGTACAGTGGTGTCTGTAGTGTTAGTTTAACCTTATCTCCTTTAGTTTGTTAAAGGTAGTCAGAGGTGGTGAGTTTATAGCATTTCTTGAAGTCACGATTTGGCGAGGAAGATTTAATTTCGGTTATCATCCTCGAGCCAATAGACTCACCTTACTACATTCACTATCATTTCTCAATTAAATCTATTATCTTAGTCTTTTCTCACACTAGGGTATTGTCCTACACTTGGGCATAACTCTAACTTAAATCCAACTCGTGACAGGTGGTTGTCTGAAACTTCATTGACAAGAGCATTTATTGTGTCAGACTCTCAGTCCATGCTTCGGAAGATCCAAAATGGATGGCTATGGCATGAATGGAAAACCTCCATAGCAGCCTCAAATCTTCAGGAACTGATGTGGATCTACTGTCCTGGTCATGCAGGGGTAAGCAGCAATGAAAGAGCTGATAGACTAGCTTCAGGGGCACCTATAGTGGGTGCGTTGGATATGGATAAGGGAGAGATACTGAAGACAATTAATGATCGCCTGTTGGAGAATGACACTGCAATTGATGAATCATCACGGCTGAGATTGCTGGAGTTTGGCATTAGGCGTGGGACTGGCAGGCATGAAAGTATGAGAGGATGCATCCAGTGTATGTACAATCAGCACGCAACAGGAACTGTTAGCATTCATACAATTCGACATTTGCTGAGGGAGACTGAGCACCTATGGGTTTGCCGGGAGTGCAATGATGTTGATTCTGAACAACAATAACAATAACAAAAAAATGCTTGACTGTAGTTGAACAATAATTGCTAAAATATACAGATAAGTAAAAAAAACAGTCAAATTTCACTGAACATTAATGGAATATGGACCACTTGGAAAATTTAATAAACTTTGAAAATAAAATAACAGCAAGCTTCAAGAAAAAAGACTACTGTGTGTGTGTGTGAGAGAGAGAGAGAGAGAGAGAGAGAGAGAGAGAGAGAGAGAGAGAGAGAGAGAGAGAGAGAGAGAGAGCAAGACAGACAGGGAGAAGACAATGGGCAGCTTGACATAAGAAGCAGACAACAGAAATGAAAGAGAATATTAAAAAATCTTTAAGGAGACTTAATCAATTGCACCACAAATAGTACCCCATCCTATGAAGATTTTATGACAGACATGTCTTCATATAAAAAAAACTGCTTCTAGCTGACTTTATCAGAGAGAGACACAGAATGTGTAAAAATAATGTTGACCGTAATGTTGCTCAATGCAGCTTATAACATGTAAATTAAGCACGTAGCTTTCATAATGAATAATATGGTCTATCGGCCATAATATTAAGCAGTAAAATATATTAATTATTTTTCTAACATATACATGTCAAGTTTGTATTTGGAATACATCAATCTAGATTTGTCATTTACCTTTGACTGATCCTTTTCATAATAGCTGCCTTTAACAGATGTCTGAAGAGAACCTGGTGCAAAAGTTTTTGTATACCATTTACAGATTATGTACACATCTAACTGGTGTATGCTGAAGCTAGAGCACGTGGGTTCTGTCAGACAAGCTGAGGCACAACTCTGTGATGTGTCAGTGGACTGGGAAACATCCACCTGTGATCCTGATTCAGCAGGTATTCCATTTAAGGGTGCCATATACAAGTCCAGGGGTTTAGTGCCACTTGTGTTAACCATGTCCAACACAGTCATGGCTATAGTTGAATAGTAGATGCGAAGAGTTCCATAATTACCACCTCTGTTTTGGGAGGCAAAAAAAAAAAAAAGAAAAGAAAATCAGCACAAATCACTTGATATAGAAGGAAATCAGTCAATCAATCCTTTGCTTTATTTGGTGCTTAGGCCAATACATAAATAAATATGGCTTAATAGCAGGCACTCGTAAGACTGAAAGAAGGAGAACACCAGACACAAGAAAAGAAATATAAGGGACATAAGTGAAATAAAACCAAGGACTATCTAAATGAGTGAATTGTGAAAGGACACATAGCCAATTTAGAACCTCTAAATGTGCCTCATTGGCCTTGGTAATTTTTCATGACACTATATTCAACTATGAAATGTAGGACCCGTGAATGAGACTCAATTACTAATATAACTTTCCTATTAGCAAGTATAAGCCAAATAAAAGCTGAAATACTTGTAAATAAATATTAGACAAACATAAAGGTATGTTTTCAGGCACTCGTAAGAAATAAAGAAGTAGAACACCAGACAACAGAAAAACAACAGACGTGAGTGGCTTACCCAGGATTCGAACCCCGGACCTTCCGTCTTAAGTCTTCTATCATTTACTAGACACAGTATCAAGGTCTTTGTCTTGTGTGGACTGACATATACTGTATAATAGGGGAACGACAGAAGTGATTGCGTCATTAATAAGGCTAAGCTGCCCATTGTAAACTTCCGGTGTTGTCTTGTGTTTCACACTAATGACCGGTCAGTAAAGCATCTTTTTGGGGGATGCCTGGCTGGCCAGGAGGATAGTGTGATTCGCTTGTATAGCTAGGCGGTGTTGTCGTACGGAAGGTCCGGGGTTCGAATCCTGGGTAAGCCACCCATGTCTGTTGTTTTTCTGTTGTCTGGTGTTCTACTTCTTTATTTCTTACGAGTGCCTGAAAACATACCTTTATGTTTGTCTAATATTTATTTACTGTTTACAGGCCTCGGGTTTCCCTTCCTTATATGTTATAAATGTTTATAAAATACCAGAAACCTACCCTCTGTTCTATACTACTGTTCTTAAGCCTTCTATCATTTACTAGACACAGTATCAAGGTCTTTGTCTTGTGTGGACTGACATATATTGTATAATAGGGGAACGACAGAAGTGATTGCGTCATTAATAAGGCTAAGCTGCCCATTGTAAACTTCCGGTGCTGTCTTGTGTTTTGCACTAATGACCGGTCAGTAAAGCATCTTTTTTGGGGATGCCTGGCTGGCCAGGAGGATAGTGTGATTCGCTTGTATAGCTAGGCGGTGTTGTCGTACGGAAGGTCCGGGGTTCGAATCCTGGGTAAGCCACTCATGTCTGTTGTTTTTCTGTTGTCTGGTGTTCTACTTCTTTATTTCTTACGAGTGCCTGAAAACATACCTTTATGTTTGTCTAATATTTATTTACTGTTTACAGGCCTCAGGTTTCCCTTCCTTATATGTCTGAAATACTTGTGTCTAGTAATTTGTAGAAGAAAATGAACAACATAGGTTAGCCCCTGCTGGATTAAGTTATGGAAGGGTGGACACATAAATATATAATTA
This sequence comes from Oreohelix idahoensis, assembly GCA_024509875.1. NCBI lineage: Eukaryota > Metazoa > Mollusca > Gastropoda > Stylommatophora > Oreohelicidae > Oreohelix > Oreohelix idahoensis. The sequence continues at coordinate 82,316 of JAMPIV010022699.1, forward strand.
AGAAAATCTGAGGTCTGCAAGTAGTAAATAAATTGATAAATATAGGTCAATAGCAGGTACTTGTAAGACATAAAGAAGGAGGACATCAGACAACAGAAAAGAAATATAAGTTATAGGCTTATAATAAACCAGGGACCATCCAATGGGTGCCATCACCTCACTGGGAGAGTAAATTGTGAAAAGACACACAGCCAGTTTAGCACCCCAAATAAATTGCATCACTGGCAGTGGTAATTTGTCACAACATTATATCTGTCAAATTATGATAGGGGTCATAACTGACAGTACTAGTATCACACCCTACCACTATTCGTGCTGGATTTAATCTCAAGACAGACACTGGCTCGTTTACCCTAAGGGACCACACAAATAATGGCTGACACAAAATCATCAAGGCTTCACACAGCTCTTATCGCTTTATTAAGATAATAACAAACTGGCCAAACGTCGCCATAGTGAAATACACCACATATAATGCTACCACTGCAAAAACAGCATACAGCAAATAGGCACTATCAACAACCTATCGGTCACAGTGACCACCGCTCACTCTAGTGGAAATGATTCAAACTCCATCACAGTAACAATGGTCATACAACTGCAATACTTACAATACGTGAATCAGCTAACAGCTTGCAAAACCAAGAAACTGAGGAAGTACTCTATCTCTCTATCATGCAGATACTAGAACTTAACATTAATGGCAAACGCTGTCCCACTAAGGAGGCCAAACCCACGGCAAACACTGCCGACAAAATACGCCCTATCAAGGCAGCAAATAAAACTCAAGTAACGCTAGACTGCCCTTTGCGCCAAAATTCAAGCTGATCACATGACCACACTCCATTGTACATTATGCCTTCACTTGGAAGCTTTCGTATATGGCCCAGTTAAATTCGCTTGGCCTATGACCAAGCATGCTAAACATACGACGAAAATGCACCGTGACATTATCCAACTATGGAATGTAAGACTCATGAACAAACCAGACATTTAGAGACTCAATCACTAATATAATTTCATATTTTGTCATGATGTCTTTTCTTTTCTTTTTATCCATTATATTTTATAGTCTGGTGTAAAATTATTCTTTCACTGATTCTTCTTTGTCGCTGGTTGGTGCTTAACACTGGATGGTGTTTATCTATATATTTGTATGGATAAGCTGGCCTGGCAATGCTATCCTCAACATGTGTCCTATCCACCAGCGTCTTTTTCTCATTTCCTGTTCCCCTGGCACCTGTTAAGTTCTTGTCTACAGTTCCACATTCATGTTCTTATTTTACCATTTCAATGCAAGCATCCATTACTAAAGTCTTAAGCTTCCTGGTTGTTGTACTTCATTTTTCAGAGCCATACAACAGGACTGACATTTGCACTGAAGATTCTGACACACTATAATCTTCCTGCAGTAGTACTATATATATTTCAGTGAGAACCGTGTTGTGCTAAGCACACATGAGTTGATTAAACAGACCATCTTTTGTCTGGTTTTTATTTGGATGGACCAGAATCTGTCATTCTCCTTGTTAAAGCAAACAATGCAAACTATTTAGCAAACTCAGTATTCAAGTGCAAAATAAAAATTCCTATTTCAAAGCTAAAAATGGCATTAAATAATATTTACCTCCGGATTGTCTGAGCTACCTGTGGTCCATCTGTTGGATCTTCTGAAATAAAGTAATTTGCTGATGTGAACTCTACTGTACCATGTGGACTGTCATTTGGTCCTATGGTAAGTACTGTGGTGTTCTTCTCTCCAATTCGTCCTCCATTTGTGGCATTCACTAGAGTTATAACAATATTCTGCAAAATAAGTTTTATGATATTCAGTTTAATTATTGTAAAATTATATAAGATAAATACAATAAAATGCATGCTTAAAATAGAAAATGAAGCAATAGTACTACACAGAAGAGTAACATCATAATACTTAAAGTGAGCCTGATTTAAGCCTAATACAAATTTATTAATCTTACTATCAGTGCCAGGTAACTTATAACAACATTCTGTTAAAAAGCCCTACTATATGAGCTTATATAATTTGTTTTAGGATCACTTGCTCTATGCACAACCTCATATTGGTGGCCTATTATAACATGCCTGAACAAGTAGCAGCCCTGTTCTTTATTTGTCTCCTCAGAAACCCCCAGAAACTACATGGGGTTCAAAACCGTGTCCTGCTCCAGTCTACCCAGCTGTAAATAGGTACCTGACTCTGCTCTTGAGATAGGGAAGGCAAAGTCAGAGGGAAAGGAACTGATAATCCCAGCTCATAAAGATGTGACCTAGTATAGTGTAGTCATTAACACTTCACTATGCCAGTATGTGCTATGGGACTAGGAGTCATTAACACTTCACTATGCCAATGTGTTTTGGAACTAGGAGTCATTAACACTTCACTATGCCAGTATGTGCTATGGGACTAGGAGTCATTAACACTTCCCTATGCCAGTATGTGCTATGGGACTAGGAGTCATTGACATGTCCCTATGCCAGTATGTGCTATGGGACTTCTTCTTTTTTTCTTCTTTGATCCTTAGCCACCGACCGTCAAAGCAGTCAGTGGCCATTACGCCTGGTGGCGTCTTGTAGGGCAATAACAAATTGATTCCACTTTGCTCGGTCGGTGGCCATCCTTCGTACAGTGCCCCAACTCTGGTTCATTCTTTGCATCTCAGCCTCCACAGTCCTCCGCCAAGTTGTTTTTGGTCGGCCTCTCTTTTGTTTTCCTTCAGGGGTCCATAGCATAGCTGCTATGGGACTAGGAGTCATTAAACTTCACTATGCCAGTATGTGTTATGGGACCTTTACCTTTCTTTTTTTTTATTCACATAAACATAAGACCATTTTCCTCTTAAATGAAAGTAAAATAACAGTGCAACAATAAAACTTATTATATAATATTAATCATAGTGTTTTCTGATAAAAATATTTCTCAGTTTCTACCTCAACACCCTCGGGAATATTATCTGGTAATACTGTCAGTGTGATTTTCCTGCTTGCGTCATTGGTAACAAAATACAGGGAGCCTGATACAGGAGAGACATCCTCTGAAGCAGGCTGACCTAAAATTTGCATGACATAACAATATATCATCTTTAATTAGCAAAATATGACAAAGTTTACAATGACACACATTTAAGAAAAAAAACTAACCATGCCTAAAGGCTACAATATTTATCCTTTAGCACGCTGCATTCTTTTCCCAAAACAGTGCGCCTGCAGCTGCATTCTTCTTCACAACGCCCCATTTTTATAGTGGGTGACTTGTAAATTCTATAGTTTTTTTGTTTTTTGGTCAATTGCTCTAATTTTTGGACTGTATAGAAATAAATGAATGATGAATCTGATGATGTAAATTTTGTTTGTGTACATTTTAGATGAGATAGGAACAGAGGAATGGAAAGATGGAAAAAAACGATAAAAAAATATATAAAAAATTTTTGTTTATTGAAAATTTTTTTTTTTTAATTTAAAAAAATAACTAACAAATGAAGAGTCCTTATCTCTTGCATCTCAATGAAAGTCATTTGACCAATACAAATCAAATGATGATCTTTTCGTTACACCCATCATCAGTAGCAAAGCAACAAACGCCCTCATCAGCAGTGACTTTCGGCTGTAACCCTAAACCTTTCCCATAAACATAATCCTAACCCCTAAAATTAGACATTCTAGCAATGACATTCTACTTTCGTTTCCATCTCTGCCATCACCCATATTTAAGAACCGATATCAGCGCTAATAAAGACAACAATGTCCTCGCAATCGCATCTGAGTCAGAATCCATTAAAATTAGAACGAAAATGGCCGCGTGCTCGACGCCGATTGATTTTGATTAAAAAAATTCACAGAAAATAAACGCCATTACACCCATCACTTTTTTAAGATCGGAAATGGAAGCTAACTCTTTTGCAAATAACATTAGAACTTAACATCCGGGGCTGAAATCACATGTACACAAGTTATAATGCTAGAAACGATGATATCCGTAAGGCGACTAAAGTCAACAACAGCTGTCAGAACATTGGTTTTTTCGGGCGACACATGTCGCCCGCAGCGTACTAAAGGTATATAATGATTACTATATGTCAAAGTATAAAACTCGGTATATGTTTTTTATAAGTAAAATTCATCTGAAAGTACCACTGCTCCTTTTAATTAATGGAACATATTCCACATTTAAAAAAAAAAGAGAACAGTAAATATTGGTCAAGATATCACCATTCAATGTTGCAGTCCAAACTACAGTGGCTATATCCATTAGTCCTCCTGTTCTGGAGACAGTTATATCCACTGTGTACGCCTGTGATCCTTCCTCTACAGTCTGACCATTAGATACAAACTCTGGTGGAGGTAAGTGGATAAATAATTATTTAAAAAATATCTGAAGACAAGACGGTAACAGGCTGGATAATTCTACTGAAAATAAACTTCTGATCAATTAGACATAACAGAACACTGAAGATAGTTTTGTGACTAATCTGGCACAACAGAACACTCGAGATAAGTTTCTAATTAGACAAAGATAACAATGGAGATAAGTTTGTGAGTATTCTAGCAGAATAGATCACTCAAGATAAGTTTATAATTAGACAGAGATAACAATAGAGATAGGTTTGTGAATAATCTGGCAGAATAGAACATTCGAGATAAGTTTCTAATTAGACAGAGATTACAATGCTGATAAGTTTGTGAGTAATCTGAAACAAATAGAACACTAGAAATAAGCTTGTGAGTAATCTGACACAACAGAACACTAGAGATAAGTTTGTGAGTAATCTGACACAACAGAACACTAGAGATAAGTTTGTGAGTAATGTGACACAATAGAATACTAGAGATAGGTTTGTGAGTAATGCAACACAACAGAATACTAGAGATAAGTTTGTGAGTAATCTGGAAGAATAGAACACTAGAGATAAGTTTCTAATTAGACAGAGATAACAATGGAGATAAGTTTGTGAGTAATCTGGCAGATTAGAACACTAGAGATAAGTTTCTAATTAGACAGATGTAACAATGGAGATAAGTTTGGGAGTAATCTGGCACAACAGAATGCTAGAGATAAGTTTGTGAGTAACCTGACACAACAGAATGCTAGAGATAAGTTTGTGAGTAATCTGGCACAATAGAATACTAGAGATAAGTTTCTAATAAGACAGAAATATAAATGGAGATACGTTTGTGAGTAATCTGACAGAATAGAACACTAGAGATAAGTTTCTAATTAGAGATAACAATGGAGATAAGTTTGTGAGTAATCTGGCACTACAGAAAACTCAAGATACATTTCTAATTAGACAGAGATGACAATGGAGATAAGTTTGTGAGTAATCTGGCAGAATAGAACACTAGAGATAAGTTTCTAATTAGACAGAGATAACAATGGAGATAAGTTTGTCTGTAATCTAACACAGCAGAACACTAGAGATAAGTTTGTGAGTAATCTGACACAGCAAAACACTAGAGATAAGTTTGTGAGTAATCTGGCAGAATAGAACACTACAGATAAATTTCTAATTAGACAGAGATAACAATGGAGATAAGTTTTTCAGTAATCTAACACAGCAGAACACTAGAGATAAGTTTGTGAGTAATCTGACACAGCAGAGCACTGGAGATAAATGTGTGATTAGTCTGACATGACAGAACACTGAAGTGTCTGACCACAAAGAGCTAACACTGGAGATAAGTTTGTGATTAATTTGGGCATATCAGACCAATGAGGATACGTTTATAGTCAGACTTAATAGAATATTGAAGAAAAGCTTATAATAATCATAAATTTGTCAGAACACACACCTATATAACTGAACATATAACAGAGAACAAACATAAATACAAGCAACAATCTTCAACTCAGTAATAGAAATAAAAAAATTAAAAAAAAAAAAAATCTTAACACATTAACTACCGTGAGCCGGTGGGAACAGCTTTTGAAATCCTATCATTTGGATCGCGAGCCGCTCAGAGTGTCGATCTATGTTTAGTAATAAAACGAATGAAAAATGTACTGAAACACTTTCTGATCTGGTTTGAAATTTTAAGTTGCCACCGGAAAACAAATTCCCAAAGCATGGTTGTTGTAGAACACTGGAAAATTGATATATGTTCATATTTTTCAGCGTTTTGGGTTAGTTACCAAATCGTGTAAAACTGTTTAATGTGGCAACTAGTGATAGGACCACAACAAATGCTTGTACATCTTGTCTAACTGCTGAATAGGCTAAAAACTTGTTTCAACAATTGACTGATAGATTTAGCAATGAGGACAAGAGTGATAATGGTGTGCACATTGATTGAAATAGTGATTTTGATAGAGATGGGGTGCAAGCAGTTATAATTGTGAAAATATTGCAAGTCCTCGGCCATCGGAGGGCCATTAAATAGCAACAACCTCTATTAGAGTTACAAATAGTGCTTAATGTAATAGTACATTCATTTATCTTTAAAATGATGTGTAATTCATAAAAATCTGTAAACAATTACGAAAACCACAGCTTACTTTGTGCAAACACCTACAGGATGAAAATGGGAAAAAAAATTTAATTCGGCCACAGTGTGTTTTTCAATTCGGTAGTTAATGAGTTAAATATCATAAACATCGTCATTGTCTTTTCCACTCCTACAGAGCATGGAGCCACCACTGTAGCTGGTCTCCTTTCAGGAAGCCTGCACTAAGCAATCACATTCTCTTGTTGCAGTGGTGTCTGTGGCAATTAGCCACATTCACAACCTCATATTAGTTGCCTTGTACGACATGCATGAAGGTGCAGCAGTCCTATTCTTTCTTTGTCTCTTCAGAGACCCCCAGACCTATACGGGGTAATCTTAATTATGCCTCAGCGAATAGAAATACAAATAAATAATCAATAAGTTTGTGTACAACTGGAAACTTAAAACTTACGAGAGCTTTTTAGACTATGCACAATTTCAGGTGAAAAACACAACTTTTAGGCTCCCCCCCCCCCCCCCCCCCCTCCCCCCAATATTAAAACAAAACAAAAAAGCCATCAATAAAGCTACTGCAAATTAAATTTTTGCCAAGAGAAACTGTTTACTTCAAGCAAGAAAATGTATACGTTTTATCTTTCACTTCAAGATTAGCATATCTTGAGTTACTTACCAAATACTCCATTGGGATCATCTGATGGCAGAATTGTGACAAGTGTTGATATTTGTTCACCAAGGACAGCTCCTCCTGTAATCTGGTTCAAAAGCTGAATGGTAAAGGTTTCTGATAATTCTGGCACCCTGTCATCATTAATCTCAACAGGAACACGTTTACTCGTTTCCCCTGATGCTAGAGTAACAACCGTTGATAAGACCACATAGTCAATATTTTGCACAGCTGTGCCATCAATGACACGGAAAGCCACAGAAACCTGTTAACATACATACACAAATTTGCAAGCTTTAAGATTATGGCATTTGTGTACAAAAAAGACCAGCAGTGACAAAATTTATTTCTTTTCTCTTTATTGTTATTGTTAATCAGAATCGACCTCACTGCACTCCAGGCAAACCCATAGGTGCTCAGTCTCCCTCAGCAAATGTAGAAGAGTATGAATGCTAATTGTACCTGCAGCACGCTGGTTGTACATATGACGGATGCATCCTCTCTCTCACGTCCATCTCTGCTAGTCCCACGTTTGATGCCAAACTCCAACAGTCTCAGCCTTGTTGATTCATCCATTGCAGTGTCATTATCTAGCAGGCGATCATTAATTGCCCTTAGTTATCCATGTCCAGTGTCCCCACTATGGGTGTTCTTGAGGCCAATCTGTCAGCTCTCTCACTGCCACGTACCCCTGCATGACCAGGACAGTAGATCCACACCAGTTCTTGAAGACTTGAGGATTCTGTTGATGTTTTCCATTCCTGCCGCAACCATCCGTTCTGAACTTTCCGAAGCATGGCTTGAGAGTCTGACAATATAACTGCCCTGGTTGATGGAGTTTCAGACAGCCACCTCAGTGCTGCAGTAACTGCCTCTACCTCCATTCTCATGCTGGAAGTTGTTGTCATGTGGACTTCACTCTGTTCAGCAACGACCCTGCCCTTTACTCTCGCAGTGAAGCCCCACCTTGATTTCTCACCACGCTCTAGACCCATCAGTGTACTGAATGGCGTCATCATCCCCAGCATGACCACTTATCAGTTGATTAATCTCCAGCTCTGCTTTTCCCTTGCCCCAAGATCTGCACTCTCTGCCAAGGCTACTGATGACCTGCTGGTAGTTTATCCAGTTCTCCCCTGACTTACTCCACTCTTCCCCTTTAGATATATTTTCAACCCTAGTCACCTGACCAATTGCAGCCTCTGCATGTGCCATCCATGACATCCCCTTCTTTATTCTTGCTCCTTTGATGTCAGCTACGTTCTCATGTAGGGGGTGTCTTTTATCAGTGGTTACCGGCATATAGACTTTTGTCTGGGCCATCACATATCTGGATCTAATCAACAGCAATCTGAGCATGTATCTCACTGTCACAATGGGGGTATCACGGGTACAGCACAAAACTAGTCGCATCCCTTCACTCTGAATGAGTTTGAGTCGTTCACACTGTGACACTGACAGCGTGAGTATTTCTAGCCCATACTCGATTACTGAAATCATGAGCCGATGATACAGAAGAAACAGCAGTCTCTGTTCCAAGCGCGCAGTAGCCATTGTTTTTAAAGCTGCCAGTCCTCGCTTGCACTTCTGTATGATCAGCTTGACATGATACTTAAACGATTGCCCACGATCAAAAGTTACTCCCAGATACTTCAGCTTGTCTTGCCTTTCAATGTTCTGCCCATTGAAAGTGATGTCTGGAAGGTCTGCTTTTACTATGGAGTTGTTCAAAGAGCACCACATCACAAAGGCCTTGTTGGGATTGTGACAAGATGGTAAATATAGGTGTATCTAGATGACACCAGGTGATAGTGCCAGACAAGAATTCTAGACTAAAAGAAATAACCCAGTCTCAGAAAAGAGCACTGGTGTATGTATGGCACAGGTTGTAGTCAGGCTGTAAAGTACTCTTGTCCAAATAGTGTTGTTGCAGATCAAGAGCCTATGGTGCCCTCTCGTTCAGACTACCCTATGCTTAACACATTAACTACCGCAAGCCGGTGGGACCGGCTTTTGAAATCCTATAATTTGGACCGCAAGCCGCTCTGAGCGTCAATCTAATTTTAGTAATAAAACGAATGAAAAATGTACTGAAACACTTTCTGATCTAGTTCAAAATTTTAAGTTGCTACCGGAAAACAAATTACCAACGCATGGTTGTTGTAGAACACTGGAAAATTGATATTATGCTCGTTTTTCAGCGTTTTCGGTTAGTTACCAACTCGTGTAAAACTGTTTACCGTGGCAACTAGTGATACGACCACAAAAAATGATTGTACATCTCGTCTAACGGCTGAATAGGCTAGAAACTTGTTTCAACAATACTGATAGATCTAGCGATGAGGACAAGAATGAAAACTGTGTGCACATTGATTGAAATAAGGATTTTGATAGAGATGGGGCGCAAGCAGTTATAATTGTGAAAATATTGCAAGTCCTTGGCCATCGGAGGGCCGTTAAATAGCAACAACCTCTATTAGAGTTACAAATGGTGTGTATGGTAATAGAACATTCATTTATCTTTAAAATGACGTGTAATTCATACAAATCTATAAACAATTATGAAAACTACCGCTTACTTTGTGCAAACACCTACAGGATAAAAATGGGAAAAAAATTTAATTCGGCCGCAGTGTGTTTTTCAATTTGGTAGTTTAATGTGTTAAATTCCGCCTAGGCCGGTCCAAAGCCCGGCTGAAAAAGGAGGAGGGCAGCCTGCATGGAGGCCATAAGGAGGCAGCCCCTCCACCATGCAAAGGCACAACAGGCCAATCACCTGTTTGCTTTAAAACACGATTACGCGAACTACAAAAGAGAAAACCGGACTGATAAAAAAGACGACAAACTGGAACGGACTACGACTTATGGAACACAAGAAGTATAAATGGAAAAGAAGAGGAGCTGGTGGAACAGATGAGGAAAGCAAAATTAGAAATCCTGGCTATAACGGAAACTAAGAAAAAGGGACAAGGAGTCATGAATCTCGATGGCAACACGCTGCTCTACAGTGGTGTACCCACGTCTGAAAGAGCTAAAGTGGCCTTGGGTTGCATTGTGGCCAAAAACCAGAAAGATAGTATCAAGGGATGGAACTTTGTCTCGGAGCGCATTATGGTTGTAAAACTAAAAGGAGAAATCATAGTCAACCTGGTCATAGTGTATGGGCCAAATGAGGATGAGAGAGCAGAGGTCAAGGAGGAATTCTTTGAGCTGCTTTAAAGGACGGTGGATGACTGCCTAGATGAAATTATCATGCTCGGAGATTTCAATGCCAGAGTTGGAAATGACCATGCTAGATGGGGTGGAGTTATCGGAAGATATGGAGAAGATACTCTCAATGACAATGGAAAGCGACTCCTTAGATTCTGCAGTGAGCAGAATCTGATCATTACAAACACAAAGTTCCCCCATAAGCGCATACATGCATACACTAGATGTGAACCAACAAAGAATGAGAAGTCAGTGATCGACTATGCCATTGTTAGGAGGAGCTCATTCAAATATGTCCGGGATGCTAGAGTCTGGAGGGGGCCAGAGATTGGAAGTGATCACTACCTTCTTACAATCAAAAGAACAACTGAAAGAGTTGCTCAGCCTAGGAACTGCCCAACATCACGCAAGAAACCAAATAAACAAACGGGAGAAATGAGCATTAAGACCTACAAGCTGAGAGAGCCAGAAATTAAGACCAGATATCAGGGGCTTATTGCTACAGCGGTGAGAAACACAGAAGAACAACCTGATGACTTGGAAACTCTCTGGCTTAAATTCAAGGACATCATAAAGACAGCTGCTGCAGAAGCATGTGGTGAAGTCCGACTTGGGAACAAGAGAAAGAGGACACCTTGGTGGACAGAGGAAGTCAAAGAGAAAATAAGAGAGAAGAAAATGGCATGGAAACAATACTTAGGAGCTAAAACCACAGCAGGACAAATAGAGAAATATAGAGAATATGTGATACTCAGAACAGAAGCAAAGAACAAGGTGCTAGCAGCAAAACAGAAGTCCTGGGAAGAATTTGGAGAAAAGCTAGAAAAAGATGCGCAAGAAAACCAGAAATTGTTCTATAAGACCCTAAAGAACATGAGGAAGGAAAAACAATGCCCTCTCAAATTTATAAAGGACAAGCAAGGCAAATTACTTACTGCCCCGAAGGAAGTAATGGAAAGAATATTTCTCAGAACTCTTTAGCACAGAAGAGGAAACCAATGGTGATGAAGATGACATAAAGATGGAAGAACTGAAGGCAGCACTGGAGAAAATCAAGATGGGCAAAGCAACAGGGCATGATGGTATAACACCAGAAATGGTTAAGTACATGGGAGCATCAGGTGACCTATTACTCTTAAGGGTCCTACAGGCAGCGTGGTGCAACAAGACCATACCAAAGGATTGGGAGATTGCCATCATAACACCAATTTTCAAAAAGGGTGACAATTGACAATGTGGAAACCATAGAGGCATATCACTTCTCAGTGTCCCTGGTAAAATCTATTCTAGAATCCTCGAGCAGAGACTCTGATGCCTAGCTGAGCCACAATTGGATGAGGTCCAGTGTGGATTCCAAGCAAACCGAAGTACTCAAGACCTAATCTTCACACTCAGACAGCTGAGTGAAAAGGCTCTTGAGTATAAGAGTGAGATCCATCTTTGTTTCATAGATCTGGAAAAGGCGTTTGACAGGGTCCCCTGGAGCAAAATTTGGGACTGTTCGGCAAGGAAGAACATTCCAGCACCTCTGATTCATGCTATACAGAGATTCTACAAGTCTTGTAGAAATTATGTGAGGACAGCAAACCATAAGTCAGAAGAGTTCAGGACCACCACTGGTGTAAGACAAGGTGATATCCTGTCACCTTATCTTTTCATACTCCTCATGGACGATGTTATCAAGGCATGTAAGGAGATAACAAGAAAGTATTCAGTGGGATACTGGAAGATGAGACAGGTATGTATTTCAGAGCTGGTATTTGCTGATGATGTTGCCCTGATTGCTAAATCAGAGGTGCATATCCAATCCAACCTGCAAGTATGGAAGGAAGAGCTGGAGAAGAGAGGGATGGTCATAAGCAGCTCTAAAACAAAATCCATGGTGATATCACGAGAAGAAAGAAGACATCAGATTAAGCTGGGAGAACAGGTCCTGGAGCAGGTCGACCACTTTAAATATCTCGGAGCTATTATAGACAGAAAGGGAGGCATCAAAGAAGAGTTGGCCACTCGAAAAGCTGCAGCTGGAAGACTTTTTCAGGCCATAAATTGAGGATTTCTCAACAAGAGAGAGGTTGGTAAGAAAACGAAGATGGCTGTATACTGCTCCACCTATGTCCCAGTCTTGACATATGGATGCGAGTCATGGGCAATGACTACAACCCACAAAAGCCAGATCCAAACCTCAGAAATGAGGTATCTGAGGAAGGTAGTTGAAGTAACAAGAAGAGACATGGTCCGCAACCAGACGATACGTCAAGGTCTAAAATCCCACCCCCTGCAGACCCAAGTAGAACAGTCCCAACTAAGATTGTTTGGCCATGTCTGCAGAATGGGAGAAGATCGGCTACCACGACAAGCATGGGAAACAAAGAGCCAGGGATCCAGACCCCCAGGACGACCCAGAGTTTGCTGGGAGGACAACATTAGACAATCTTTGAAGGACCGAGGACTAGAATGGAACCAGGCCAGGAGGAAGACAGCTGATAGGATAGTCTGGCGCTCTCTCTTCCAAAACTCTACACCTCATGGTAGAAGGGGAACAACTAAGTAAGTAAGTAAGTTAATGTGTTAAACAGTAATGTAATTCCAATTTAAAAATTCAAAATTGAACAAAAAGGAATTTACAAAGTCCCATGGTACAATTAATTAATCAATTTATTTATATGTAATTTCTTTTCTTCAGAATGAACCAAACTGGGAATAAGGTTTAATACTTAACACCACAGACACCACTTACAGACAACATATAGGTTGAGTAAGTTTGAAATGAAATGGATTTTATTTACACCACACAAAAAATATCATTACACAATAATTCACAGTTTCCAATTATTAATTTACACTAATAAAGTGTCACTGGAATAACAGATTTCCTGCAAACTGTTCTGTTTTCTACACACAATGATTCTATAAAGTTTCTTCAAATTGACAACTCCGACACAACTTACAGCTTTGACAACTAATGTTTAAAGTGTTCACTGGAATAACAGTCTCGTAGGGCTTCTGCAATCTGAACTTGATCTTGATTCTTATGAAAAGTTTCTTTCCTCTCACTTGACAAAACTGCACAGTTAAATGCCGTCCCAACACTGTAGCCCCTAGCTGCCAGTTCACGTGGTAGGTTGAACTTACACAGTCTCGTGAGTTGTAGGCTTTAGACTGCAAATGTCCCATCAGAGTTGTTAGGGTCAGAAACTGATGTTGAAACTCTTCACTAAATGTGTTCTAAAAGTTAAAACTACCATCTTTACAGACTTACACAGAAAATCCAAAGATTATTATACAAAGAGAAAAAAAAAAACGAATAAGATAAAAATCCCACGTAAGTGAATATAAAGTGGAACCGAAACTTGGGGCCTGTTGTAAATTCCCACTGCAGCGCTCCTTGACAATTAGGCAGGATAACACTAGGAGTTCCCACGTCAGAGTTCCTTGATGTAGATCTAGTTTGATCTTATGACATGAATCAAATTGAATAGAACCCTCTATGCAAAAACACAGTGAATATGAGTGGTCCCACTGCAGCGCTCCTTGACAATTAGGCAGGATAACACTAGGAGTTCCCACGTCAGAGTTCCTTGATGTAGATCTAGTTTGATCTTATGACATGAATCAAATTGAATAGAACCCTCTAGCCCTCAGAAATTACACAACTTGACAATTGACTTGGTCAAGGCAGGCCGCCACAATACACAAATAGTGAAAGAATTTGTGACTAGCTCTTTCCTCTGTCCGTCATGCAAAAAATGATTTTGTGTGTGTCCACATTCAAATTTAGCATGGCTTAAATAGCCTTGCATCCAGCAAAAGTAAGAACTGTGACGTCACTAGAACCTGGTGTGAGATTTTATTTTGCTGAAGTGGTACGTTTTGGATATCTGTGCTTTTCATTCCCCATGGTTCTTCATCGTGCTCCTCTTCTACACCAGCTATTGTTTCCATCCTTATCTCTTTTTATCTAGCTGAAGTGTAGCTTTCTTTCCATATATAATTTTTCCAAATCTGTTCAGCTTTCGATTTGCTATGCTTTGCAAAAGTGAAATTTAGCCCTATTTGCTAACAACTTGACACACTTACTTGCTGTTATCTCCAAAAATACAACAAGCATTACACTTTCTACACGCCTGTAGTGTCTCTTGTATTCTTCTTCTTCTTTGATCCTTATCCATCGACCGTCAAAGCAGTCAGTGGCCATCACGCCTAGTGACGTCTTGTAGGGCAATAACAAAATGATTCCACTTTGCTCGGTCGGTGGCCATCCTTCGTACAGTGCCCCAACTCTGGTTCATTCTTTGCATCTCAGCCTCCACAGTCCTCCGCCAGGTTGCTTTTGGTTGGCCTCTCTTTTGTTTTCCTTCAGGGGTCCAAAGCATAGCTGTTCTTGTGATGGCATCGGGGTCTCTTCTGAGGACAAGACCAACCCAGCTCCAGCGTCTGCCAGCTATGATGGTGTGCATGTCCTCTTGCTTGCTCCAAGTAAGCAGATCTTGGTTGGTGATGGTATTCGGCCAAAAGATTTGGTGAATTTTTCTTAGGCAAGTTGTGTGAAAAGAGGACAATTTTGACATTTCCTTCTCTGTAACTCTCCAGCATTCCGCACCATAGAGAAGCACAGAAAGCACACAACTCTGATATAATCTTAATTTTGTGCTTGTGCTGTATTGAGAAGACTTCCAGATGTTGTTTAGGCTTGTATGCCTTGGACCATTTCTTGTCTGTCTGAGCTAGTTCTGTACATGAGTATATCATCTGCGAAAGTTAATGTTTGTCCCAGTCCTGTTGGTTGAAAGGTTGCTACTTTTGCTGTGTAGATGTTAAACAGCACTGTTCTTTTCTCTTTGTCTAGCATAAACTAGACTATTTAAGAAGAAAAAAACAGGAAAATTGATACAGAGTCAGTTTGTACAATAGAAGGTAAGAAAAAATAAATACAGAGTCAGTGTTAAAATAGAAAGTAAGAAAAATTGGTTTAGAGTCAGTGTTACAATAGAAAATAAGAAAAATAGGTACAGAGTCAGTTTTTACAACAGAAGGTAAGAAAAATAGGTACAGAGTCAGTGGTACAATAAAAGGTAAGAAACAATAGATATTGAGTCAGTTTAACAATAGAAGGTAAGAAAAAAATAAATACAGTCAGTTTTACAACAGACGGTAAGAAAAATTGGTTTAGAGTCAGTTTTTACAACAGAAGGTAAGAAAAATAGGTACAGAGTCAGTGGTACAATAAAAGGTAAGAACAAATAGATATTGAGTCAGTTTAACAATAGAAGGTAATAAAAATATATACAGAGTCAGTTTTTAACAATAGAAGAATACACCCAAAAAAACATGGTTTTAGAGTTTTTCCTTTGTCAGCCACAGTCACAAACAGGAGACAAAGCTCTGAAATATAGAAAGGTTAAGAAAAACAAGACAAAGGACACAGCAAACATTTTTAAAAATTGGTGTCCCAAAAAAAATAAAAGATAAGTTTTGCAACCCAGAACAATGAAAATAAATAAATGCTCAAAATAAGTAATTATAAATGAGCAAGTAAAAATACAGAACAAGACAGAAAATATATCAATGCAAATAATCTAACAAACAACAAAAATGCAAAAGAGATAATGAAACTATTTAAGATGATAACTATTTAATACCACACTGTTTCAATAATTGTTAACAATAATGTCCTCACCTCACCAAATGTTCCTCCTGTCCTCATAACATTGATAGCAGGCGTTAGGTTTGCTTCATCTACTGTTATATTTGGAGGCAATAATACCAGACGACCACTAGCATCATCATTACTTGAAATTATTATTTGCCCATAGGTTTCTGAGTCCTGCTCCAAGCGAGGTGAAGACAGAACTGTGTAAAAATTTTCATATGAAATTTTTTTCTTCCAAATCATTACCCAAAGACAGAAACATTGAACACATGAAAATATTTCATAACATTCAGCTTATTTGTATTAACTAAAAGACAAAAGATATATTAAAACTTCATTAATTTAATCAAAATGAAGAAATTACAGTTGTTATATTACAAAGGTGTTCAGATACTAGTTGAGACTTGCCATGAGAGGATATCTTCAAGCAGATTCAAAGAGCATTGAACCAGCAATTCACATATCTTTTCATTGATATTCTGTATTATTTTATCTATTTAAATTAGTTAACCCTTTCATTTATATACCCCATCCCCATACCATGGATAATATGATGAAGTATTTTAACAATCTTGACAGCGTGATCTATTGGACTTAAATGAAGCAGGTAACCCAACTGTTACAATTCAAGTACACACAAAAAAAGAGTGCCTTTTATCCCATAGTTATCTTTTTTTTTTTTAATAAAGTTTTGCCTCGTTTTGGCGAGGTGCGTCCTGTTCAACCTAGTCGGTTATATTAGGGCGCATGTCCAAATATTAAAAAACTTTTAGGTCTGAGATTATAGTCCATAGTTATCAAAAAAGCTGATGCAAACAAAGATAAATAAGAGCATACATATCTTGTGTTTTTAATTGTATGTTAATATTTTAGTTTTTTATGTGGGCTTTCGTGTTTCTTCTATTTTTAGCATGAATGGTTTTTTCATTAATACATTGTTTACATGCTACCATGTATTTCTTAACTTGACCATTTCCCACATGAAGAATCATTATCATTATCATCATTTTCCTTTGCACTTCTTATGGGGGGTTGAATTGGCAAAGAGGTATCGCGTCTGTCTCAAATTCTAAAGGTAGTGCGTTTGCTTCCCAGTACAGGGAATGTAATTTATAGGAATTTTTTTCAGAACCAGTTGTTCCTAATGATGTCATACTCCCCCTCATCTCCTGGCTAGTGAGATCAGATGCCTAGCCTTCTTGGATAAGGGCAAAAATTAGGAGGTGCCATGTGCAAGTTGCGCATGTTACAGATCCATCTGCAGTTAGAAATTGTAAAGAGTAGGTCATACAGCCACTGCCCTGGCAAAATTTTAACATTAGGAAACCTACTCACTACAAAAATATTTATAGAATGTGTGATTCCTGTATAAACACAGTGGGATTCTTGCTGGTGCTAAGGCATGTATGCACTGTGCTGAGATCCTCCTTGTGTGATATAAGGAAGGAGATCGGAGCACTGATGGCATTGTTCATGAGCAATGAAGATGGTCCTTAAAACCAAAATCCAATCCTTATGGAGCACTGAACCACCACTGCAGCTTGTCCTCTTGCAGGAAACTTTCACCAAGCATTCACATGCTGTTGCAGTGGTGATATCTATGGCAAAATGTCTTTCATGATGAGGTTGCCAGCCCCATGCACAACTTCATATTAGTTGCCTTGTATGACATGACAGAGGGGGCCGTTAGTCCTATTTTTTCTTTGTTTCTTCAGAGATTCCTGGAAACTATAGAGGTCCACATGAAGATTGCCTACATATTAAAAAAAAATTGAAGTTTAAACCAGTCCAAGCATAAATTTCCTTTCACAGCTCACCTGAAGCCAGCTGTCCAGCTTGAACAAGTCTCACTCCAGTTAGCCTCACAAAGATGCTCTCGTCCTGCTCAGGCAGCTGATCATCAATTATATGGACCTTAATTTCAGCAAACTCTTGACCTGAACCAAAACTAAGAGTTCCTTGTACTGGTCCAAAATCTGTAGTATCTGCTCTAGTCACTGGTCCAGGCAAAAAAACATATGTTTCACTTGGGTCTAATGAAGCAAAGTCTACAACAACAGATCCATATTTACCTCCAAGTCGCTGGACAATTACACTTACATCTACAGCAGAAAGAAAATGGAAACATTTATACAGAATTAATACAAAATTCATAATACAGGAAGTTTTATGTCATTTAAATTAATAAAAGATTAATATGAAATAAAAACAGAAATTATATATAAATGTTAGTCTTTGTCTTGTGTTATTTTGTCTATATTGATCAACAGGAAAGTCATGGACGTGATTGTGATGGAGTTACTGTGATTTAGTCTTCAATAGGCCCCATTTCATTTTCTCTTCGTAACTATTGAGTTTGCCATTTTGTCTTCCCTCTATTAAAGATTGGGAAGTATTCTTTTTCTCTCTGAATAATAGGGGTGTTTAGATTTGTTCTGTAGGTAAAGTAATTGGGGGTTTTTTCTATAGGGATTAACGTAAGTTAGTATTGAAGGGCACCAGTCTTCCCGTTTCTAATAATCGCGATCTTGGAATTCCATTTTTTGCGTTGTTAAATTTATCGCGGTCATTTTTCGTGGGGAAGGGGAGATGACCCCTACCCAGGTAACGTCCAGCTTACGGTAGAGCGAATCACATTTCAATTTCACTCACGCAAACAGACGTCGTTAGGTAACGTTACGTAGCCGGAAATACGCGCGCATTTAAAGGAAGCAAGAATACACTGGTTCTAAATTTAGAGATGAGCGCATGGAAAGTTTTAGATTATCTTTAATTCTATTGGTTGTAGTGAGACGCTAAGCCTCAAGTAGGTCGGGGGTCAGCGTGGTTTAATCTGAGATAAAGTAGCGCTTTTCGATTTAGCGGTCTCTTCCTGCAGAAAATCCTGGGCCGTGTATCCAAGCATATTGTCGGCTTCTAACGCTGAACGCAATATTTGGTATGTCAGTAATTTAAAGTAGCGTGGTAATTAAATCTAGTTTCTCTAATAGAGCCTTAGTCCGTTCTAATTTAATTTATTTTTGAACTTTATAACTTGTAACGCCATCATTTATTTCTACAGTGATAGCAGTGTCTATGAGTGATAAAGAGATATTACGTAGGTGTGCTCCGTAGATTTAATAGAAAGTCTGTAGACATACACGCATCCTAGATTTATATTAATTTACAGAATATTCTGAAGCGCGTGTATTTTATTTCAGTGAGAGATTAATTCTGATGTCTCCTAATAAAATACGGGAACGGATTTTCGGGAAAATTTAATCACGTGGTTTACCGGGATTTATTTGAGTAGGAATTCTGGATGGATAGAGTAGATAATTAAGTATTTTTCTATCGGGGGAGTTAAAATATAATTGCAGGGAAACCACGTGGGGTAGAGGTGACAGGAAATTTATGGTGCCTTAAGTGGTTGTGTAATTAAATATTATGCAGAGTAGTATTTGATTTTTGTGTTATGGAATTTAATGAGTTCTAGGAAATATAGTCTATAGAGATAGATATATTTCTGTGTATAGAGATGTAATATATAAATGTAATGGTGAATTTTAATCATTGATGTGCAGTTAATTGTTGTGCATTTTTATCATAAGGGGGAAACGATGATAAGGTCCTGAGACCGCTTACAGAGTTAAAGTAGGCCTAAGTACGGGAGGTTTCCCTACCTGTTTTTAATGTTTTAAGGCTTGAGGCAAGCTGTGTATAATCAAGTATTGATCAGTGAGTCTGGAGTTTACTAGACAGACAGGGTGTAGTCGGGAGGAGATGACCCAGGGTCAGTAAATATTTACGTATCGTCGTGCACAAGAGAGGGGAAATAGGGGAGCAGTCTTCGTTTGGGTGTTTACATGTTTGTGCTAGATTTGAGTGTGACTGAAGCATCCACTGTTTACGTTTTATATGAAAGTTTATTATATGAAAGTATTTTGGTATTGTAGTACAGAGTGGCATGTCTTTTGTGTCCACAGCAGTGGTCACGGCCCGAAGAGCGGGGGTTGCCAATAAATCCTGTTCCTGACAGCTGGCAAAGGTAGCCAGTCTTCTCAAGAGAGAAAAAGTCAAGGAAGCGCCAGAGGCGTAAGAGCTTGTACCGCGGTGGGTATCGGCTCTGAGTATTGTGGCCCCCAGAGAGAGGGAGCGAGGAAGAGCAGGTCGAGACAGCGATGCAGTCTTCAGTGAAAAGGGTTTTCTTAAGACCCGGAGCTCTAAGCTCATACACACCCATCGAACCCAAGGAAGCGGGTTGGTGTGTCTTTTTTTTTAAGCCTCGGTGACAATAATACCGAAGTGCCTAAACCCAAATGAGGGGTAACATAGCAAGGGAAAATCAGCTTTCTTTTCGCCAAATAGAGAAGCCTCTACAGTCTACGGCAAGGGCCTAGTCATCAGAAGTAAGAGTCAGAACCAGGAAGAAAGGGATATCATTTCCCGGTTGCTGAAATGAAACGAGAGCAGCAAGGCAGAAGTGGAGAGAGAGATGGTGAAAAATAGATCAGGGACCTGCAGAGTCTCATATTATTCTTAGAGGGTAGCCTCTGAGCCTTAGAGTTAGAAAAAGTCTATTAAATAGCAGTGCAGAGTGTGACTTAGTGGCGTATACCGCTGACAGAGTTAGCAGCTGTGCAGATAGTCTTCATGCAGGGTCAGCAGCCATTGACTTAACTGTTGTCTGTACAGTGGTGTCTGTAGTGTTAGTTTAACCTTATCTCCTTTAGTTTGTTAAAGGTAGCCAGAGGTGGTGAGTTTATAGCCTTTTTTGAAGTCACGATTTGGCAAGGAAGATTTAATTTCGGTTATCATCCTCGGGCCAATAGACTCACCTTACTACATTTACTGTCATTTCTCAAAATAAATCTATTATCTTAGTCTTTTCTCACACTAGGGTCTTGTCCTACACTGGGGCATAACTCTAACATAAATCCAACTCGTGACAGTGATCACGTCCGGGTTGTATCTGGGTCCTATAATCTAGGTGCTTGTAGTATCATGGGAATGACCACCATCTGCTAGGCACTTTCTTTAAAATGCTGAGTTGGCCATGTGTCCTGTGACCATTGCAAGGTAGTGGTACCATTCGAATGGCTCCTGGTTTGATTCCCCAGTGAGCCTACCACTTTTATCTTTTTTCTGTCTAGTGTTCTTCTTTCTTTCCTACAAGTGCTTGCCACATAACTGTCTATGTTTATTAATAATTAAATAGAAAGAAACAGTGATAACTTTAAAATGAGGTAATGAGCTGAATAAACTATAATAGGAGTGTCACACTAGAACATGAGAACACAGGTTCAAATATTGTTATACAATATTTGTTTCAAGTTATTGAAACCATATTTAAGTTAATGCAATTCAATAGCAGGTTACTTTATAGTCAGGATGGACATTATATAAAACTAAGTTCTTCATATTTCTGCTGCATGTGGAGACATATCTCTGAAAGCCATCTCATTTTGCACAATCCACCTCTGATTTTTCCATGCCAATGTCATCCTTTCTATTTCTATTTCTCTTCTCAATGTCTGTTAGGTCTTCATTTTCTATTTCTGGTGCTCAGATCCTTTGCTGAAAATGTCACTATAAAAGACAGAAGAACAAGATATCTAGAAATTTGTGGTAACAACATCAAGCATTAACTACACAGATAAAATAAAGGTAAGGTAGTCCCACAGCAAATACTGCCATAGGGGAGTCAAATGTTACAACCTTCTCTAAATTATGAAGTGCGATATGTTGAGGATTGTTGCATGGTCAGCGAGCAATTTGGTTGAAATATAATTGAACGTTAATTAAAACGGCAAAGTAATAGACATGCAATGTCTAAGAAACAGTAGACTCTATGCTGTGATGTATCAAGTGCTCTTGATGTGAACTATAATTGTCGTTGATTCATATTGAAAGGATGAATATTTATTAAAGCATTGTAAGTCATCAAACAAATAGACTTATTCAATGAAGATGTTTGAAGTTCCAGTTATGACGGTTTTTATGAATAATGATCAATATTGAACTTCCAATCTTTTGGTCAGAAGAATATATATACAACAGAATACATACTATGTCAAACTAGAAAAATGGAACGAAATAAGACAACACTGTCAGAGAAATATATAAAGCGATTTATTGAATGAACGTTCAGATACAACTAACTAAAGAATAGTCGAGATGACAGTGGAAAAACTAACGTGAGAAAACAATTTCGTGAAGTCAAACTGGCATATCAAGTGCGCATGTCAGACTTATAACGTTTTACCAGATGACGAACCATGTCTATTCCAACGAAACGATGTCTCAGTGCTGTATCGTGTAGCGGAACCTGCCGTTGCGTACACGGATGTCAATTCTGATTTAAACCAGAAGTCAGAGCAGTTCTACAATCAACGGTGCTCCGGATCTGTTGCAGAAAGTACGAGAATTTTCTTGTTCACCATTGAAGTAGAGGTGAATTTCCTTCTGATCAGAGACAACATAGGCCTACAGATTGATCTGGACTGGGACAGCGCTTTGCATCTCTGTGCAGGGTTTCTCACGATGGCAGGAGTATGAAAAGATAAGTCCTTGTTTTCATTGAAGCGCTTATCCGTTATTCCTGTCCAAAAGGTCTAGCTTTGGTACGTATTCAACTTACTGTCACTTCACTATCGTCCTCGCTTCTCTATCATTATGTGTTTCAAATGTATATTTATCTGTACTTAATGTGGGTGGTTGGTTAAAGGGTTTGATATTTTCTGGAATTTTCGAAAGAAAAATTCAGAAAATTTCAACGACTCTTAGGGTTTATGTTGGTATTGCTGACTGAGGGTCTAGGGGTTTGTTCCGCTATAGAAATGGTACGCCTCGGTTTGCCATAAGAACTTCATTTTATTCATGGCTAGCTGTGACGTCACGTCGTTCGTCATTTTAATTTGCATGACTTAATTTCAGTATAGTGTCGAAGTTTATACGTTTGTTAATGTAAAACTCATGTCTTTTTGTACATTTCACGACGACTTGTCTTGTTTATTTTTGTAATGTTATTTTAATGTTTTATTTTTTCTGATTAATATGTTTGAGTCTTCTTTAGTTGCTTTATATTATAAGGTGTTGTATAATTGGTGATATCACTTCACTGTGTTTCATTTTCTTGTGCCTTTCGTTGTCACCTGTGCTCGTCTCTAATTCACATTGAGGAATATATGGGCATCACCGATTGATTGATTTCAGATTTATATATTAGTTGTATATTTCAGGATAGATATTATACTATTTTAAGATAACTAGAAAACTATAACCATGTCGACGCTAGAAGATGTTATCAACACGGGTAAGAGTTTTGGTAAATCAGGATTTCAACTTGAGGAATATGCAGAGACTAAGTATGAGAAACACTTAGCTTATGCTGAGAGAAAAGAACAGCGTGAGGCTGTTAAGCGAGCAGAGGAACTCAGGATGTTCGAACTGGCCCAAGAAAAAGAACTTAAGGAGAAAGAAATGTCTTTAAAATTGGAAAGAGAAAATGATTCAACAAAATAAAGAAAGAGAGTTAGAGAAGGAGAAAATGGAAACAAGGAGAATGGAACTTCTTGAATTAGATCAAGCTCATAGAAATGCTATGGAGCTTGAAGCATTAAGACTTAATGCAGAGAAAGAGAAAGCTTTGGAATTAGCTAAATTGCAATCTGATCATTCTAAAGCTTCAGCAGGTTCAACTGTATTTTATCCTAAATTAAAGATGCTTCATTTTGACCAGAATCGCGACTGTGTAGACAGCTTCTTGTCTAGATTTATCATGAAGCTAACAGGTTTGAATGTACCAAAATGCTCGCTGACCATGCAACAATCCTCAACAGGGTAACTGGTTCCCTTCCTCACTGCCTTTACCTTCCTAAATCAAAAGCAGAATCAAGCACCCATTTACAGCTAGGTAGTTTGGAGTGTCATGCTACGCTACATGGTTGTAAACCTGATAACTTTGCCTCAAAAAGCAAGCGCTTTAATGAATGCCTATCAACCATACAAGAAGAGAGAAAATAAAATAATGTGAACACCTCAACAGAGTACTGCAAAATCAGCTACCAGAGCAATTATTCAGCAGCAGAAGACATGGCTACAAAGCAAAGGGGAATTCATGAAGAAGATGTAAAGATAATATTATGGAAATCCAGAAGAAACATGGCATGCAATACTTGTTTAAAAGAACAAAAGTATCTGTTTTTTTATTTTAACTTTTTAACATGACCTCAAGGACTTGCTGATCCCCAAATTGTAACATCTTAGTTAACAGCCTCCTGGTATTAATGACAATATGACATTAGAATCATATTTTGTCAAACTAGCCAGTGTGAATTCAGTTTTGCGAATAAGTTTTAATTTTCTTGATCACTTGAGACATTATTAACTCTTTGATTCCTGACCAACGCTCACAGCAAAATGCAATGTGCCATGCCCACGCAACGGTCAGAGCATTGTTTTTAGTCTATCAAGAATAAACCCCAAAAATCGTCTGTTTAATGCAGTTCATATTTTAAAACTCGTAGAATGACTTCCGCTACTATTTAAACAACTAATTTGAGTGCAGTTAAGCAGCACGTGTGCGTGTTTTGATGTTATTATCACAATTTGTGTGACGATTCGCGTGTTTGCATTTTTCGTTGTTATTGCTAGAGAAATATGTCACGCTTTATATTTACATTTTCTAAGTCTCCTAAGCGAAAATTGTGTCACACTACTTAGAAACATTGCTGACACTGATGATGGTTGTTTGGTAGTCATAGTTTGTTGTCAAAAGATGGAATCGGTGCAGAAAAGCTAGACACATTAGATTTAGTTGATGAGTGGGCATAGTCATATTCTGGCCATCAAAAAGCAACAAAACTAGACCTACTGTAACATCTAATCACTAGTCCTAGGTAGAAGATGAAGCTAGGGATACTATTAAAACTTTAAACAAATGTAAAAAGTTTTTTTGTGATTTTATTCTTCTTTATTTGTTTGAAAATTAAGTAATGCAAGATTGCATAATTTATTTTTTTCTTATAAGGGACCACAGTAAAAACTGATGTGAATAACACTAAATGTACTAACTGTTGCCATAAGCAATGTTTTTTTACTTTGTAAATGGATTACCTTGATGTTTGAAGACTAAAAAGAAAGTTTTATTGTCTACAACAGTAATTTGTCTTTGGTAAGCTTGTATTCTACAGTTAACATTTTAGTGTTTGTCAATTTTACATGCAAAATGTTTTAAGTATTGGTGTGAATACTACCAAAGAAATTATATATTACAATTCTCTATCTATTTCCCTACAGTTTGGTAAATAATAAGTACATGTTCACAGAAAAGATTTCTTCAGAATTCTTCAAAAAAATAATTACGGCACAGAGTGGAAAATAAATATGGAATCAAAAAGTTAAAGTATATTAACCCAAATGGTATACAGCAATGACTTTAGACATGAAAAAGCATGAAAATTTAATGTCAGACACACACAATGACAAAGCCCCTTCTTCATAACTATTTTGGTATAGGAAAGCTTTGTTATGTTTGTTATAGGTCTATCTGAGTGGCAATGAGGCAGTAGCAATATCTTTAACTGTACAACAATTTGATCAAATAGGAACCCTTATTACCTGTTATTTTGCATTCAAGCATGGGACACACAAAAAAGGACAGACTTATGACTGTTTCATCATAAAGACAGTGTGCAACATAAGTCATGATGCAGCTTAACATTTTATTCATTGCTAATCAACAATATAAAAACATTTATCTGTCATTGTGCCAGTTAAGTAAGAGATGAGAAGACACTGGCAAAGGATAGGACACACTGAGGAAACATACTGATAGCACTACAAGGCAGTCATTGCTCTGCAATACCCAAGATAAGATGGGCAGAGGGAGACAAAAAAAGTATATAGAGAAGAGTAAATTAATATGAAACAAATATGAAGGTATGTTATCAGGCACTCGCAGGAAATAAAGAAGTAGAACACCAGACAACAGAAAAACAACAGACATGAGTGGCTTACCCAGGATTTGAACACTGGACCTTCCGTGCGACAACCCCGCCTAGCCATGCAAGCGAATCACACTATCCGCTCTGCCATCTACGCATCATCAAAAAATGATGTTTCAATGGCAGGTCAATAGTGCGAACCACAATACACGACACCAGAAGTCCTCCATGGGCAGTTCAGCCTATTAATGACGCAATCACTTCTGTTGTATTTCTATCAAGCAGTATAGGCCGAATCCAACAAGACCCTTAGGACCTTAATACTGTGTCCAGTAAATGATAGTAGACTAGAACAGTGAGAACAGGATAGTGGGTAGGTTTGGTATTGTACAAACATTTATTACAAATAAGGGAGGGAAACCTGAGGCCTGTAAACAGTAAATTAATATGAAACAAATATAAAGGTATGTTATCAGGCACTCGCAGGAAATAAAGAAGTAGAACACCAGACAACAGAAAAACAACAGACATGAGTGGCTTACCCAGGATTTGAACACTGGACCTTCCGTGCGACAACCCCGCCTAGCCATGCAAGCGAATCACACTATCCGCTCTGCCATCTACGCATCATCAAAAAAATGATGTTTCAATGGCAGGTCAATAGTGCGAACCACAATACACGACACCAGAAGTCCTCCATGGGCAGTTCAGCCTATTAATGACGCAATCACTTCTGTTGTATTTCTATCAAGCAGTATAGGCCGAATCCAACAAGACCCTTAGGACCTTAATACTGTGTCCAGTAAATGATATTAGACTAGAACAGTGAGAACAGGATAGTGGGTAGGTTTGGTATTGTACAAACATTTATTACAAATAAGGGAGGTAAACCTGAGGCCTGTAAACAGTAAATTAATATGAAACAAATATAAAGGTATGTTATCAGGCACTCGCAGGAAATAAAGAAGTAGAACACCAGACAACAGAAAAAACAACAGACATGAGTGGCTTACCCAGGATTTGAACACTGGACCTTCCGTGCGACAACCCCGCCTAGCCATGCAAGCGAATCACACTATCCGCTCTGCCATCTACGCATCATCAAAAAATGATGTTTCAATGGCAGGTCAATAGTGCGAACCACAATACACGACACCAGAAGTCCTCTATGGGCAGTTCAGCCTATTAATGACGCAATCACTTCTGTTGTATTTCTATCAAGCAGTATAGGCCGAATCCAACAAGACCCTTAGGACCTTAATACTGTGTCCAGTAAATGATAGTAGACTAGAACAGTGAGAACAGGATAGTGGGTAGGTTTGGTATTGTACAAACATTTATTACAAATAAGGGAGGGAAACCTGAGGCCTGTAAACAGTAAATTAATATGAAACAAATATAAAGGTATGTTATCAGGCACTCGCAGGAAATAAAGAAGTAGAACACCAGACAACAGAAAAACAACAGACATGAGTGGCTTACCCAGGATTTGAACACTGGACCTTCCGTGCGACAACCCCGCCTAGACATGCAAGCGAATCACACTATCCGCTCTGCCATCTACGCATCATCAAAAAATGATGTTTCAATGGCAGGTCAATAGTGCGAACCACAATACACGACACCAGAAGTCCTCCATGGGCAGTTCAGCCTATTAATGACGCAATCACTTCTGTTGTATTTCTATCAAGCAGTATAGGCCGAATCCAACAAGACCCTTAGGACCTTAATACTGTGTCCAGTAAATGATAGTAGACTAGAACAGTGAGAACAGGATAGTGGGTAGGTTTGGTATTGTACAAACATTTATTACAAATAAGGGAGGGAAACCTGAGGCCTGTAAACAGTAAATTAATATGAAACAAATATAAAGGTATGTTATCAGGCACTCGCAGGAAATAAAAGTGCCTGATAACATACCTTTATATTTGTTTCATATTAATTTACTGTTTACAGGCCTCAGGTTTCCCTCCCTTATTTGTAATAAATGTTTGTACAATACCAAACCTACCCACTATCCTGTTCTCACTGTTCTAGTCTACTATCATTTACTGGACACAGTATTAAGGTCCTAAGGGTCTTGTTGGATTCGGCCTATACTGCTTGATAGAAATACAACAGAAGTGATTGCGTCATTAATAGGCTGAACTGCCCATGGAGGACTTCTGGTGTCGTGTATTGTGGTTCGCACTATTGACCTGCCATTGAAACATCATTTTTTGATGATGCGTAGATGGCAGAGCGGATAGTGTGATTCGCTTGCATGGCTAGGCGGGGTTGTCGCACGGAAGGTCCAGTGTTCAAATCCTGGGTAAGCCACTCATGTCTGTTGTTTTTCTGTTGTCTGGTGTTCTACTTCTTTATTTCCTGCGAGTGCCTGATAACATACCTTTATATTTGTTTCATATTAATTTACTGTTTACAGGCCTCAGGTTTCCCTCCCTTATTTGTAATATAGAGAAGAGACTTGACTTGACGCACTGTCACTGAACGTCAGTTCTTGGTGACCTTGATGCCATTATGTGATATTGCGCAGTTCATGTAAGCTGTTTTGGGCTGCCATAAAGTGTACTGTCTTTGGATGAGTTGTTAAAATCAGTTAAAAAAAGAGAAGTGAACAATTCCAGCTCTTAAATAACATTCTGCTGGGCAGAATGTGAGAATGAATGTACCTTGATCAACTTCTGTCACACTTTTTGGTCTGAAAGCTGAGGTTATTACAAACTTCCCATATGGGTCATCATTAGCTGCTATTACAACTGTGGCTGTTGTCTTCAGAGAATCACCAAGCTGTCCCTGTAGTGATTCGAAGAACAAATAAAAAGAGCACTCGTCAAACAAAAGTAAAAAACAATTGTTTTGCTGTTTTTCTTCTTTTTTGTTTTTTTTCCCCCCAAAATGTACCACTAAGGGAAAATTGGTATAATTTCACTGTTTTTATTGACATACAAACTCTGCCTAGGCCGGTCCTAAGCCTGGTTGAAAAAGATGGACGGCGACCTGCATGGAGGCCATAAGGAGGCAGTCCCCTCCATCATGCAAAGGTACAACAGGCCAATCACCTGTTTGCCTTAAAACATGATTACATGAAACGCATGACAGAAAACTGGACTGATCCTAAAGGCGACGAACTGGAATGGACAACAACTTCTGGAACATGGAATGTAAGGACTATTAATGGGAAAGAAGAGGAGCTGATGGAGATGAGGAAAGCAAAACTAGAAATCCTGGCTTTAATGGAAATGAAGAAAAAGGAACAAGGAGTTATGGATCTTGATGATGACACGCTGGTCTACAGTGGAGTCCCCACATCTGAAAGAGCTAAAGGGGGAGTGGAATGTATTGTGGCAAAAAACCAAAAGGATACCATCAAGGGATGAGGGATGGAACTTTGTCTCAGAGTGCATTATGGTGCTAAAGCTAAGAGAAAGAGAAACCATAGTCAACCTTGTCATCGTGTATGGGCCAAATGAAGATGAGAGAGCAGAGGCCAAGGAGGAATTCTTCGAGCTGCTTCAAAAGACAGTGGATGAAGTTCTCCTGCTCAGAGGTTTCAATGCCAGAATTAGAAATAACCATGCTAGATGGGGTGGATTTATCACAAGGTTTGTAGAAGATACACTTAATGACAATGGACAGTGACTCCTTAGATTCTGCACTGAGCAAAACATGATCATTACAAACACAAAGTTCCCCCATAAGCGCATACATACATACACTAGATGTGAACCAACAAAGAATGAGAAATCAGTGATCGACTATGCCATAGTTAGGAAGAGCTCATTCAAGTATGTCCGGGATGTTAGAGTCTGGAGAAGGCCAGAGATTGGAAATGATCACTACTTGCTAACAATTAAAAGAACAACTGAAGGAGTTGCTCGGCCTAGGAATTGCCTACCATCACGCAAGAAGCTAAGTAAACGAGCAGGAGAAATGATCATTACGACCTACAAGCTGAGAGAGCCAGAAGTTAAGATCAGATATCAGAGGCTTTTTGCTACAGCAGTGAGAAACACAGAAGAACAACCTGATGACCTGGAAACCCTCTGGCTTAAATTCAAGGACATTATAAAGACAGCTGTCAAGATATGTGTACACATATCTTGGCAGTAATATAGACAAAGTTGGAGGGACAGACAGTGATATCAAAATAAGAATACAAAAAGCAAGAGGAGCTTTGATTGCACTGGGAAACATATGGGGAACAAGAGAAATCAAGTCCAACACGAAAATAAGAATCTTCAACTCAAATGTCAAGTCAGTCCTATTGTATGCCTGAGACATGGAAAACAACAAAAACCTAGGCTTTTATAAATGGGTGCTTGCGTAGAATAGAAGGACTGAAATGGTATGACAAAGTCACAAATGTGGAACTGATGACAAGAACCAGACAAGTGCCAGTGGAACAAGAGTTGAGAAGACACTGGCGATGGATAGGACACACATTGAGGAAACCTAATGATAGCATTACAAGGCAGTCCTTGTTTTGGAATCCACAGGGAAAGAGAGGCTGAGGTAGACCAAAAAACACATGGAGAAGAGAACTGGATATAGAGGTGAACGTGGTGAGGAAAACATGGAAAGAACTTGAGCGGACAGCATGGGACAGGAGGACTTGGCATGTGTTTGTTGAAGGCCTATGCTCCTTGGGGAGTTAAAGGGTACTGATTGATAAAGATAGCTGCAGTAGAAGCATGTGGTGAAGTCCGACTTGGGATGAAGAGAAAGAGGACACCTTGGTGGACAGAGGAAGTTAAAGAGAAAATAAGAGAGAAGAAAAAGATTTGGAAACAAAACTTAGGAGCTAAAAGCACAGCAGGAAAAACAGAGAAACATAGCAAATATGTGACAATCAGAACAGGAGCAAAGAACTAGGTACTAGCTGCAAAACAGAAATCCTCGGAAGAGTGTAGAGTAAAGCTAGAAAAAGATGTTCAAGAGAACCATAAATTGTTCTACAAGACCCTAAAGAACATGTGAAAGGAATAACAGTGCCCTCTTAAATGTATAAAGGACAAGCAAGGCAAATTGCTTACTGCCTCAAAGGAAGTTATGGAAAGATGGAAAGAATATTTCTCAGAACTCCTTGATGGCGAGCAAGGTAAAATATCAGAAATGATAACCACTAGCACAGAAGAGGAAACCAATGGTGGCAAAGATGGAAGAACTGAAGGCAACAAAAATCAAGATGGGCAAAAGCAGCAGGGCATGATGGTATAACACCAGAAATGGTTAAGTACATGGGAGCAGCAGGCAACCTATTACTCCTGAGGGTCCTACAGGCAGCTTGGTACAACAAGACCATACCAAAGACCATTTTCAAAAAGGGTGACAACCAACAATGTGAAAATCATAGAGGCATTTCCCTTCTCAGTGTCCCTGGTAAAATCTACCCTAGAATCCTGGCGCAGAGACTCAGATATCTAGCTGTGCCACAAATGGATGAGGTTCAATGTGGCTTCCGAGCAAACCAAAGTACTCAAGACCTGATCTTCACACTCAGACAGCTGAGTGAAAAGACCCTTGAATATAAAGGTGAGAAGCACCTTTGTTTTTTGGATCTGGAAAAGGCATTTAACAAGGTCCCCTGGAGCAAACTTTGGGACTGTCTGGCAAGGAAGAACATTCCAGCACCTCTGATACATGCTACACAGAGCTTCTACAAGTCTTGCAGAAATTATGTGAGGATGGCAAACCATTAGAAGAGTTCAGGACCACCACTGGTGTAAGACAAGGTGATTTCCTATCCCCATATCTGTTCATATTCTTCATGGATGATGTCATCAAAACATGTAAGGAAAGGAAAAGAAAATATTCAGTGGGGTACTGGAAGATGAGACAGGTTTGTATTTCACAGCTGGCATTTGCCGATGTCATTGCTCTGATTGCTAAATTTCACAGCTGGCATTTGCCGATGATGTTGCTCTGATTGCTAAATCAGAGGCGTATCTTCAATACAACCTGCAAGTCTGGAAGGAAGAGCTGGAGGTCATCAGCAGCTTTAAAACAAAAACCATGGTGATATCACGAGAGGAATGAAGGCATCAGATTAAGCTGGAAAAAGATGCAGCAATAGAGAATGCAGTCAGCGACCCATAGCTTGACTGCTTGCATCAGAGTCAGCGAACCAGAGCTGACTAAGACCCTACTCCACCTCCACATGGTGGTCCTGGAAACAGTCTGCATCACTGCAGTCTTGCTGAGCAAGTAGGGATCGCAGAGGGAAGGCAAACCCAGTCCCAAAAACTGCCATGCTGAAGTCGGATGTGTCGACCGAAAGGTGCAGATATCACAGCTCCGGCGTAAACAGACACAACGCAACCAACGTCCTTTTCAGGATGAACGAGGAAGAAGAAGAAGATTAAGCTGGGAGAACAGGTTCTGGAGCAGGTAAACCACTTCAAATACCTCAGAACTGTCATAGACTGGAAGGGAGGCATCAAAGAAGATTTAGCTACCCAAAGAGCAGCAGCTGGGAGACTTTTTTAGGCCATCAATTGAGGATTCCTCAGCAAAAGAGAAGTTGGTAAGAAAATGAAGATGGCTGTATACCGCTCCACCTATGTCCCAGTCTTGACGTATGGATGCGAGTCATGGGCAATGACTACAATCAACAAAAGCCAGATCCAAACCTCAGAAATCAGGTATCAGAGAAAGGTGGTTGAAGTAACAAGAAGAGACATGATCCGCAACCAGACTTAAGAAGGCTTAAGAACCCAACCTCTGCAGACCCAAGTAGAACAGTCCCAACTAAGATGGTTTGGCCATGCCTGCAGAATAGAAGATTGGCTGCCGTGGCAGGTATGGGAGGCTAAGAGCCAGGGATCCAGACCTCCAGGACAACCCAGAGTGCGCTGGGAAGACAACATTAGACAATCTCTGAAGGACCGAGGACTAGATTGGAACCAGGCCAGGAGGAATATAGCCGATAGGATAGTATGGTGCTCTCTCTTCCAAACCTCTACACCTCATAGTAGAAGAGGAACGAGTAAGTAAGTAAGTAAGTTTATTGACTTATTGTTGCAATAAGCTTCACAATTTTAAAGCAAATATGTTGGAATACAGACATACCCAGGTCCCACTATACGAATTTGATTTGTTCATGACAAGCAGCGCATAAAATTTATCACCACCATTATGCAGTCAAGGACTTACTTCCACAAAATAAAATGTCACAGTAACATATATGAGTCCTTGATCTTACCCCAGATGTCAACAGCAGTTTTACAAGAACAGTCTCATCTAGCTCAGGAAGTGTGTCCCCTCGTATCTGGAGGTCAATTGAATGACTAATTTCTCCTGGCTGAAAGGTCAAAACTCCTGATTGGTTAATTATGTCCAAGCCATCATCCTCATCTTCCTGCGCTTTCCATGAGACCCGTGCTGTACCAATGGAGCCAGCAAGTCTCAAAACCTTATATTGAAGAAAAAAAGATAGAATGGACGAGAGCAGACAACTACTACAGACAGAGATGAAGAAGCCCATAAGAATTATCACAAATATTAAATTTTTTTATGCAAGTACAGAAAAAATATTCAAGTCAAAGTGAACATGTATATGTTCAAATCTATCATCACAGGAGCCGTTCAGGTTATTCAGTCAAATCTCCGGTCGTAAACATTCCTTCAAACGCCGATGCCCGGGTTTGAACCATGAACACCTGGTCGCCAGTACAACGCCGAAGCCATTACACCAGCGCGGCTCCAATGGTAATATTAGTGCTCACAGAAAGAAGGAAAAACTACTGCTCCCTTAGGTATGTCGTAAAAGGCAACTAATATAAAGATAAAAGCTGTACATGGAACTAGCAACCATGTCATATAAAACGATTTGTTACATGAACTGCCACTGCAAGAGCATCTGCTTTGTCATAGGCTTTCTCAAGGAATCCGCCTAAAGTAGTAGATCCATGCTCCACAAGAGGCAAAAATAAGGAGATGATGGGGATGAGAATGAAGGATATCTTGTCATCTAAAGACTTTACATAATAACAAGACCCATGCTTGTAGCATGCTAAGTGTGGTCCTCTCATGTTTGAAACAGAGGCTGGCATAAAAATGTGAATATATAAAATAACTGGAAGCTCACAAGACAGGATTTACAAACAATGATTCACAGTATCAGTGACACAAGAAAAATGCCAATATGAAAATCTTGAATGGTGATAAGCTATAAAGAGAAACTGTTGGTAAAATTAAAGAAAAGGAAAAATGAATAATTAGGACATCTATTCAGACTTGGAAGTTCAGAAAAAAAAACTCTTAGACCAAGCGTAGTAGATGAAACCTGAAAGACATTTGGCTATGGACTGAGCTGAACTATGAACAATGTTCTTGATGGGTTTTTAAAACCAACAAACAAACAAAATAAATTAATTTATTCAAGTCAATCTCCACTGAGAACACAAATAACTGATGATGATTATGAAAATATAATTACTCACTTAAATCCTAGACTAAATATACCTGCAAACTGATATTGTTAAATCCCTCATCACCAGTCTCTGATCCCCGAAGACTGAGAGAACTGTCTGCAAACTGGAAAATGCCAAAAGCCCCATCTGATGCCTGAACTGTAACAATAACTTTTGAGCCCGGACCTAGTGCTGCTCCACCAGAGGGACTGAAAAGCTCCACTTCAAACTTCTTCTCTGCTTCCGGCAAACTGTTGTCTTTAACAGTGATGTTTACAAAGGCGTAGTTTACACCAGGTGTGAAAGTGATGCTGCCCACTCCACCCTGTTGACATTCCATGAGGAATTAAAATCAACCATTTATTTTCACTTAACAAGATTTCACTGAGTAGTGTCTAGAGACATCAAAATAATGAACTGAAATAAATCTGCACCCTTTGTCTTATAATGCAGGCTGTCCAAAGCACTATAACATCTCACTGATATTATTATATTCACATTCAAAAGCTAAATTGTGTAGTATTAATTTTTGTGTTATGTCTTTTAAAATAGCTTACGATTCATAAAGCTAATAAACTCAATTTTGATTTTTATTAATAAGAAAAATATAAAATTGTGATATCTATTTAACACATTAACTACCCCAAGCCGCTGTCAGCTGCTCACAAAGTAATCACATTTGGACCGCAAACCGCTCAGAGCGCCAATCTAATTTTAGTAATAAAACGAATGAAAAATGTACTGAAACACTCTCTGATCTGGTTCCAGATTTTAAGTTGCCACCGGAAAACAAATTCCCAAAGCATGGTTGTTGTAGAACACTGGAAAATTGATATAAGCTCATATTTTTCAGCGTTTTGGGTTAGTTACCAAATCGTGTAAAACTGTTTGCCGTGGCAACTAGTGATAGGACTACAAAAAATGCATGTACATCTCGTCTAACGGCTGAATAGGATAGAAACGTGTTTCAACAATTGACTGATAGATCTAGCGACGAGGACAAGAGTGAAAACGGTGTGCACATTGATTGAAATTGTGATTTTAATAGAGATGGGGCGCAAGCAGTTATAATTGTGAAAATATTGCAAGTCCTCGGCCATCGGAGGGCCATTAAATAGCAACAACCTCTATTAGAGTTACAACCGCTGTTTATTGTAATAGTACATTCATTTATCTTTAAAATGACGTGTAATTCATAAAAATCTGTAAACAATTACGAAAACTACAGCTCACTTTGTGCAAACACCTACAGGATGAAAATGGGAAAAAAATTTAATTCGGCCACAGTGTGTTTTTCAATTCGGTAGTTAATGTGTTAAATAAAGGTTAAAATCTATAACTCTGAAAAATACCAGAAAGATTTAAAAGTATTATTGTATTTTCTGTTTATTTTTTCAAAAGAGAAATAATGTTATGCAATTCAGGTCAACATGTTAGACATCATCAACTTTAAGGTCAACATGTTAGACATCATCAGAACATTATGCAGAACAATATGCCATTAGCATTAAGACAAGTATGTAATATGTAACAGGCAAAGAAATGGCAGAAAGAACAAAAACAAAATTGTTATGTTATATATAGAAACAGCTTTTCATGTGTTTTTATTCCAAGAGAAAGAAATATGGTATGCAATGCAAACTGCAAGGGCAACAGTTGGATATTATCACAACATGCTACAATCAGAAGTACATAAGAATAATAAGGATCACAAAATGGTTCACAAAATCAACATGAGTTGGTGTTGAGTTTTGTTCCCACTACCATTTATTAGACTTCCTTAAATACCAGACTGAAAAAAAGCAAACTGACAAACATCGCTGAATTGCTTTTTGAAAGATCAACGCCTAATACATGACAAGGAACAGCTGTAGACATACATACAGATCATCCATAGCATCGGCATTAAGTATAAAATTTAAAATAACAACAACAAAAAAAGTAAATAAATAAAAAGATAAGAGCATTAAAGTCAGTTGATGTCATGGATAGCCACACATCTAGCTGATATTTTAAAAACCATAAGAAATGGTTGAATTTACATATTCAAGCAGCACCTTCACTGAAACTGAATAGTTCAAAATGGAAATCAAAACAGTGATACAAAAGGCAAATGTTATAAATTGCCAACAAACATTGTTTATTAGATTTTCTTCTTCTTCTTTTGATTCCCAGGGATTTGAGCTTTCACTCTTTACCCTTTTATATTTGGGATGAGTTCCAGTGCTATCTTGTAAACCCAGAGGGCTTCCCCAACTCAGCAGGCTCAACACTGGTAAAACATACCAGACCCACTAATTGGTGGGTGACGTTAATGCCATAAGTTGGATGGTCCCTACCCTAGAGGGAATCCCTTCTTAGATATCCAAATATCTTTTTCTTATAGCAAAGCCCCCCAACAGATCAATACTATTTTTATTTTCTGCTGTCAGAGATGCCCCCATATAGTTCAAGGGGATCTCTGAGGATACAAAGACAGAACAGGACTACTGTTCCCCCAGGAATGATTTAAAGGCAAATAACATGAGATATGCATGGGGCTGGCAACTTCATCTCAAATAAATTGCTACAGGAATCAACCTTACATGAATACATGAATGCTTTCTTGCATGCTTCCTGCAGGGGAACCAGCTGCAGTAAGGTCTTAATGTTCCATGGAAAACAGAAAGGGAAATGATGATGATGACTATCAGAGCTAAACTTGACACTTAGCAAAAGTTTAGTCATCTAATCAGAAGGCAAACAAACCAATCAACAATTCAAGGCTTCTAAACAGCTAAGCCAGACACTGTACGTAGTTTAAAGCACAAGATTACCCAAGCAGAAAAAGGAGTAGATGGATTGCTCAAAAGAAGCTAAATGTCAAGGTTTCCCAAACTGCCCAAGAACACTGCACAACATATGATGGCAACAGGGCATTAGTGTCGGGACAGGAAGGAAAATGAAAAAAACTCATATTTCCAAAAGTATGTACATAACTATTTGAAGCTTTTTCCTCTATAAAATAAAAAAGAATAAAATAAAATCATAAATAAAAAAATTATTATAACAATGCAAAATATCATTTTGAACTCATTTTTAACTAACCATTTACAACATTCTTCTTCTTCTTCGTTCGCCCTGAAAAGGACGGTGGTTGCGTTGTGTCTGTCTACGCCTAAGCTGTGATATCTGCACCTTTCGGTCGACACATCCGACTTCAGCACGGCATTTTTTAGGGACCGGGTTTGCCTTCCCATTGCGATCCGCACTCGCTCAGCCAGACTGCACTGCTGCAGACTGTTTCCAGGACCACCACGTGGAGGTGGAGTGCGGTCTTGACCAGCTCTGGTTCGCTGGTCCTGATGCAAGCAGTACAGCTATGGGTCGCTGACTGCATTCACTATTGCTGCATCTTGGGGTCCCTTTACAACATTCAAAACAGACTGTTCATTAAGTAAACATAATAAATTCCCGTTGCCATCCCTTTTAATACCAAAAAAAAAAAAAATAAAGCAAACTTTCTGAGTCAATTCCTGAAATGATAATATATAAGGCAAACCACCACAAGTCAAAAACCGTTTCATTTTTCACTGAAGACAAAACAAATGGGAATGGGTTAATGCATAAGCAAAATAATAAAAATTGTAATGCCGAGTTTTCTTACCTGAAGCTGTCATGAAAGGAAATGAAGCTATTAATATATTAGCTAATGTAAATTAGAGTATCAGTCATGTTATGAATCTGGAAAAGTTAGTATGAAGTAATGCCCACGGAAAAGATGGCTTGATGAAGTACTTGAGACAGGCATATAAAAAATAACTAGGATCACTTGGGCAATCTACACTATTCATAAACACCTAAGAATCTCCCTTGGATGCTTAAAGTCAAATGTACCAACAACAACAACAAAAAAACAAGAAAGACAAAATAACTTCTGATTATTCAAAGATGCTGAACGTTTCCAATTGAAGTATGACTGTTTTATGCTATGAACAGCACAGACTGATCTCAAAGTAAAAATGTGAAGAAAGGTAAGAACAAGCACACACAAATTAAGTGAGACAACATTTTGCATGTGAGTTGCATTCAAAGAGCTCATATGAACAATAACTAATTCGCGACAGGATTGTTTGGTTAATTGAAGTTTAAGATAATTGGATGCAGGAAAAAAAATTACCCTAATAACAAAAAACAAAAAATGATTAATAAGCCTGTTTTAACATTAGTCTTCATACTTAAATGTGGTCTTAAAATTATCTGTCCTACTTATCTGTTTTGCATAAATCATTTGTATACTGCTTCTCCTACTTTGTCTTTGTCAATCTTTTTCCTTGTTTTCTTCTAGAGCTACCATCATCACTTTCTAATACAGAAACAAATTGAAGAATTCACTCTTTATTTTAGTTATCAGAAATTATGGCCGTCCTCACACCTTGTCTTTCAGCATTTCTCTTTTCTGATTCCCTCCTTTTCAATAAATTAATTGCTGTCCTTCCACTCAGTCTGCTAATGTCAGACCAACACGTATTCTTTTATTTGACATTGTAAATTTTATAGCATCCATGAAAATTAGAATGGATTAAGAAATCAGACTAAACACAACACTTAACTGACTACACTAGAGCTGGGAACAGCCAATAAGGACTGGAACAAGGACCATGTGGGCTGACTCAGTGAGTATAGGAGGGAATATTTCACAGACTCTGCCCATGTTCCCTGGTTTTGGTTTTCCAGTTAATTGACAATTCAGATGATCGGGTTCAGATACTAGAATCCCACTGTACAACAATTTGAGTACGTTTGTGAATTAGAAACAACATTAAGAGACAGGAAAAAAAATAGTATGGACACATCATAATGCAGTTAAATCAGCCATCAGTGCTAGAGTTCATCAGCAGAATACTGAGTATATGTGGGGTGATAATTTAAAGAAAATCCTGTAAACATGGTATGACGCTAGCAACATGCTTTACACGAGTGCAAAAACTGCTCCTTTCTATGATACTTAACAATACTTAAAAGTAAACAGTATGTGCATATTGGTTTTTCTTAACACTAATAGTTTTTATTGAATATTTCTTCACACATTTAGTTGTTACTTAAAATAAATTCAATACAGAGCTTATATCATATCTACATATCATGAACATTACTCTTGACCTTCTTAACTCTTACTATACGGGAGCTAAAACCGCATTTTTACGCGCTAGTTTAGCTATCGTTACCGTCGCGCCACTTCACGGGGCGAGCCGTAAAATTGGTACTAAACCCGCGCCACTTCACGGGGCTTGCCGGATTGTAAGAGTTAAGAAGCTTAGGCCTTCAACAAGCTTATGCTAAGTCATCCTGTTCTGTGCCATCAGCTCAAGGTCTTTCTATATCTTCTTTATCATTTTATGTCTCCAGTTCTCTTCTCCGAATACTTTTCTTCTACATATGATATCACTTAAGTGTTTGCCAGTTCAAAAACAAGTTTACAGAATTTACTGTACATCCATCACTTTTTAAATAAAAAAGTCTGCATAAAAAAGTTTTTGGTTTCTTGATGTAACATATTAAAATATGGTAAATACCATGTGTTCACTGTCAGTGTAGCTTGTAGAGTACAAGAAATGTCACACGTGTAGACTATTGTTTCCTTACTTCCTCAATTAAAACAAAAGCCTTGAGATATGTCCAAAATTAAATAAATTCCTTACCACATAATCAGGAGGAGACTTGCCCTCACTTAGAGCTGTGATATCCTGGGTTCTCCACTCTGCTCGCACTGATCCCAGTAATCCCTGAGCTCTTTGAACAACCAGGGGCACAAGACCCCCCTCTTCACTCACACTAACCTGTTTATATAAATTGAATATAAAAAGATGTTGAATGTTTCCTCTGATCAGGTGATACAAAAATGTACATATTTTTGCTAGGTTTCCTCAAAGTACTGATATAAAATATGGTATCTAAACGATGCTTTCTTCATATGGATTAATCAGTGTGCATGAACTTAAGCATGGCAAACTCTCATCTGGATGGTCAATTGTAAAAGCATGCAAAATGCTGCTACTATGCATTTTTTCAAGATAAAGTATTCTCTAAATATCACGTTATTTAATCAGGTTATTGTATTATTTCATTATTTGTTTACAATTCAAAAGCCTCAGGGATCTCCCTTTCTTATATAATCAGGTTATAATAACTGATATAAGAAAAACTTGTGTCTCATCTCCTCTTTCAAAATCTAGAGACCAACAATGTCAACTTTGAACATGTTTTATATTGCCAGGTAAGCCTACCTTTATTGCCAATCCCTTGTGTTCCATCCCATTTGTTAAACTATTAGTCCTTTTCATCAAATTAGTTACGATTGCTGGGTTCATTTTGTGGTAAATTGTATCTAGATATTAGCCAAAATTACTATTCTTAGCTTTTCCAGATGTTAAGTGATTATTAATATTTGCTACTTATTAATTATCATAATTATTGTAAAAACACACATGGAAGTAAAACATCTGATCAAATAAATATGTACTGATAAAAGGTCAAACTTAACCTCAAGCTATGTATGTCATCCAACATTATTCTCATGCACCACTGAACATGCAAAACACAGCCACAAACAATTAACATAATTAGAACCAAAATTTAACTCATTCTACCCATTCAAACAGAATCATTGGATCATTCATAATGATTTGTGTTCAACAAGCTTCGCCTACATACGTACATAATTTCTATAAAAGTTAGAACCGCCGGTCTGATTAATCAATTACTTCAGCATATGTCCTGTAAGCCTCATTTACATACCATAACTAATGTCATATTAACTGCATGGACAGTGAAATCTCCTAATTCATATACAATGTCTCTGTACTTCATTCACTTATATAAAGTTTTCTATGCAGCAGAATTATACACACTGTGATGAAGAATATATGTTCACGCTTGTTTACATTCAACCCCCTTTAAAGCACAGACATTTAGCCATATTTTTGCAAGCCTGCCTTTCCTGGATAGTCCAGTGCAGCTCACTCATCATGGACAAGATGTACTAAAGCAACAGAGAAAAGATAGTAATAACTAATCTAAAGATCTAAAAGCATACACATTTTAAAAATGTTTGATCCCAAGTTGAGGTGGGATTTTTTAGATCGCAAACGGCTCCAG
This sequence comes from Oreohelix idahoensis, assembly GCA_024509875.1. Classification (NCBI taxonomy): domain Eukaryota; kingdom Metazoa; phylum Mollusca; class Gastropoda; order Stylommatophora; family Oreohelicidae; genus Oreohelix; species Oreohelix idahoensis. The sequence continues at coordinate 123,782 of JAMPIV010022699.1, forward strand.
GGTTGACCCAGCCTCATGAATTGGGTACTAGAGCAACTCTAGGAAGGTTAAGGCGGCCGGCGAAATGTAATCCTCAATGGGCGTGTAACAGGATCCTTTACCTTTTATTTCTAAACAATTACAATAAACACACACCAGAGTGGCCATTTTTGTTTGGGCCAAACACTTTTTTGTTTGGTACTGAAAGATTTCATAAACCAAATTTCAGTCCATCAGATTTTTGTTCCCCACCTCTCCCCACGCCATTTTTGACGAGTTGCTCCATAGCTTAAAAGAAAAAAAAAAGGTGCATCCAGATAGAGGACCACAGGAGTATTAGTGTCATAATCAGGGCATGCAGCAGAAAGAGCATTTATTACCTGTTATATCTTGGTGGGTAAGTTGCTCGTTATATGATATTAGTAAAGAAAAAGAAAACTTAAATCATTTATTGCTATCGTCTTAACGATATACTCTGATGTGAAAACATAAAAACTGATAACCCTCACCTCTGCCTCCTTAGCTGATGGCAGTATCATTACATTCACTGGTGGGATAACACCAGGTTGGTTAGAAAACTGCAAAAGGCCATAGGGGAAATCATTTTCCTGAATAACTATCTGGGAGCTTTTCCGTGTGTTGTCAATACTAGCACCACTGGTATTGGTAGAGCCCACTTGCCCATCATCTGAAGCCACAGATGCAAGCTGAATATCAAACAGCTCTTCAACCTCTGGTAGTGTCTCATCAGTTACTCTGAGCACAAATGTCTACATGGAAAGTCAATGCCAGTAAAATTAAACAGCTCATAAACTATTTCACATAGATGAAAATTTATCAGCGCATAAACTATTTCACATTTGTTACAATGAAATCTTTCTTAAAGTAATTCTCTTCATCCTTAATCATCATAACCATCTCCTTTTTTCACTCCCTATGAAGTATGGAACCACAACTGCTGATGGCATCCTTGAGGAAGCCTACATGAAAGCACAAACTCTTGCAGTGTTGGTAAAATGTTATAGAATCTGCAAATGTTATAACTACCAGCCCGAAATCAAAAGAATCCTCACAAGACAGGTGTATGACACAATCTGATAAAAGCCAGATACTGGAAGTCAGGCTGCTGACAATCTTTCTGTTGACAATGGCAAAAGCTAGAATCAGCATATTGAATGTGAAAATGCTGAATGAACTTGTCCAATGGACAAGGAAATGAAACACTTCAATATAAAACTACTGGGACACAGCAGAAGGGAGCAGAACATAAAATGCTGAACACAAAGGAATACATCATTTGCTCCGGACATGAAGACCATGCATACACAGAAAGGGTTGCCTCACGATGTCACCAAAGGCAAGGAAGGCAATGACAGAAAAGGAACCTTTATCGCTCAAAATAATAACAGCGTGATTTTAAGCAAAAGGAAGAATTCCTATGATCTAATACTGCACCAATGAATAATGCAACCAATGCTACCAAATAAAACATCTATTATAATATCTAGGGAGCAATAGACAAAGTACCAAGGCAAAACATTTAGATAGTCATGGATGATATGAATGCAAAAGCTGAAAAAGAGAACAACAACAATGATGTGATTAGGAGAAAGAATTGTCTGAATACCGACATGTTAATGGATAAATCTTAGTTTCTATTATCTCAACAAACGTTGCATTTAAGGAACCATCTTTCAACACAGGAATATATATAAGGCCATGTAGACCTCATTGGATGGGCACAAGAAAAACCAAATCAACCATTTCACCAAAGAAATGAAATGGAAATGCTGCCTACAAGATGTGAGGGTAAAAACAGGAACAGATGAAGGATCACAGGACTACTTCTCCAGCAGCAATGAAAGTTGTTATTCCATCCACTGCATAAATATTACACCATCTCTTCAAAAAAATCTGGAAACAACAGGTATCCCCAAAAGCTGGAAGGAATGGCACTTTATTAAGCTACCAAAGGAGGGCTGCATAGCTATATTTTGCATCAATACCAAGTAGTATGGGTTACTCGTAATCAGTACAGATTTTTCTCATTTTCAGATCTGTATGGCCGTACATACTTTCCATACAGGTTTTTGCCTTATTATTAACCTGATTCACAATCTGATATGGCCAAAAATGCCAGTGCGTTAAGTGTACTGTCCAAAATTGAGAGTGGGAACACTGTTTAGCGATACCTGAGTATATTTCCAGTACAAGAGAAGATTCCGTTTTCTGAAATTGTTTTCTGAATAATCGATATTTTGATTTTTCATGATTTTTTATTTAAGTCATGGCTTTTCAAGTGGTGGAATCTTTGCTTTGGGAACTGAGAGGTGACTTGTATGTGATCAGGAAGATGAGGTTGCGGTAGCATCATGTGTGGATACTGAATACAGGCCTGATTTAGACAATGACAAAAGTGAATCTAGGGAAGAACTTAGGCCTAATAATATTGATGACAGACCAAACATAGGAGGTAGTCAGTCCAGCATACTTTTGTTAAAATTTGTGACTTTGTAGGAAAATTGCAACCTAAACACACACTCTTCTTCTTCTTCTTTGATCCTTAGCTGCCGACCGCCAAAGCAGACAGTGGCCATCACGCCTGGTGGCGTCTTGTAGGGCAACAACAAATTGATTCCACTTTGCTCGGTCGGTGGCCATCCTTCGTACAGTGCCCCAACTCTGGTTCATTCTTTGCATCTCAGCCTCCACAGTCCTTGGCCAAGTTGTTTTTGGTTGACCTCTCTTTCGTTTTCCTTCAGGGGTCCATAGCATAGCTGTTCTTGTGATGGCATCTGGGTCTCTTCTGAGGACATGGCCAACCCAGCTCCAGCGTCTGCCAGCTATGATGGTGTGCATGTCCTCTTGCGTGCTCCGAGTAAGCAGATCTTGGTTGGTAATGGTATTCAGCCAAAAGATTCGGAGAGTTTTTCTTAGGCATGATATGTGAAAAGAGGACAATTTCAACACTTCCTTCTCTGTAACTCTCCAGCATTCCGCACCATAGAGAAGCACAGAAAGCACACAGCTCTGATATAATCTTAATTTTGTGCTTGTGCTGTGCTGAGAGGACTTCCAGATGGTTAGACTAAAAAAGGCTGTTCTTGCTTTGTTCATTCTGTTGTTGATGTCTTTGCTTGCTCCGCCGTCTAGTGTTACTATGCATGTTAAGTATCTGAAGGTGTCTGTCTGTTCCAGTTGCTGATTCCTTACTGATATGGGCTCAGGGCTGCTCACATTGAGCGTCATGACCTCTGTCTTCTTTAGATTGATGTTCAAGCCCACCTGCTGGCTATACTTATTAAGTCTATCCATTTTTTCCTGGATGTGTTGATGTGAATGTGTTGGTAGTGCAATGTCATCTGCATATTCCAGATCTTCCAACGTAGAAAATGTAGTCCATCTTATTCCTCTTGGACTGCCCTCTGTTGTCTGGCACATCACCCAGTCTATGACTGTTAAAAATAGAGTGGTTGATAAGGGGCATCCCTGTCGTGCTCCTGTCTTCACCTCAAAGGTTAGGTTGCTCTGCCCAACGCTACACAATCAACAAAATTAATGTACAGCTGTCTTTGCCATTCTGAGCACTACTCTATAATGTTCCTGAGGGAAAATATATGATCTACACATCTTCGGTTCTTTATAAATCCTGCTTGTTCTTTCCTCAGTTTGTGGTCTACTGCTTTTGAAATTCTATGTATAATTATCCTGCCTAGTATTTTGCTGGGAACTGAGAGAAGAGTTATTCCTCTCCAATTATTGCAGTCCGCAAGATCTCCCTTCTTGGGCAATTTGACAATTATTCCTTTGTTCCACTCTGTTGGTGTTGTCCCCATTTTCCAGACTTGTGCAAATAGTGGTTCTAATAGTTCTGCTGCTAGCTCAGGGTCTGTCTTAAATAGCTCTGCATTTAAGTTATCATGGCCAGGAGCTTTTCCATTCTTTAACCCTTTGATTGCTGTGATGATTTCTTCTTTTCGTGGAATGTCTGTATTTACATCTAGATCATTTTCAGCCTCAGGAACATTCAATTGTGTCTCTGGTGGTTCCTTGTTCAGAGTTTACCTGAAATGCTCTGCCCATCTTGTTTCCTGTCCCTCTGCTGTCATGATGAGATTTCCTTGCTTATCTCTTACTAATGTAATATTGTTTGCACCTCGTTTTCCGCTGATGATTTTAGTTATTTTGTATACTGTGCTTAAACACACACTAGATCTAGTTTATCTGGTCACGGACTTGAGACAAGACAGGTTCACAGATTTATGAAAACAGAAGAATTATGAAAATACCCTGTCTCACCTTGTTCCTCTCCCCAGGCAAGAACACAACTGTTCCATTGCTTTCATCAAAATCATCTGTAGCCTGCTGAGCAGTCTGTCCCTCTCTTTTATTAACAATCCAGAACAAAGTTACAGTACCGTCATCTCCACGAGTACGCTGCACTGTGCATGTCACAGTACCATTCTCATACAGAACTCGTGTAGGATCACATGGTCCAGCAAAAGCAAAGAGTCCATTTGCATTGTCACTTTTCAGAACTGAGATAATGTACAGATAATATCTGGTCAATGGGTAATGCATCAGTCATCAAAGATGTATGACAATGTATCTACAATATTTAATCAATGACTTAAAGCTTGCTTTCTTATTTTTCAGAACTAAAAATGTATGGATAAGAAATTTCTGCAAAGAGCAGTGTTTAAAACAAGAAGAAATCAAATATTCCATTATGAGAAGAATACCCCAATTCATTATGTCTCTGCAGCTTGTCTCATTCTCTCATTTCCCGCCAGCTACCAAAGGAACATAGAGCTTCAGTAAATTTATGCAAAGTCCTCTTGTTCTGTGTTTTCCACTCAAAGTCATTCCATGCCTTTATTATTCCTTTCATTTCTGCCACCATTTCTCTTCTCGCTGGCTACAAATTAGGCTACATAAAAATAAGAATCTTCAACTCAAATGTCAAGGCACAGGCAGTCCTACTCCATGGTTCTGAACCATGGAGAACAACAAAAGTGACAGCCAAGATGTTACAGACTTAAATAAATGTGTGCTTGCTTGAAAAATAGAGTGATTGAAATGGTATGACAAAGATAACCAGTGTGGAGGATTGGCGGCTCCTGAGCCGACCCTTCTTCTTCTTCTTCTTCCTCGTTCGCCTTCAGACTTCCACATTTATGACTCTAATAAAGGCAGCAGTCAACTCAAGGTTCCCGACATCTCCAAACAGTTTTTCGTTGACAGAAGTAGGTTGTTGCCATATGCTACCCCGTTCATTACTGTAGGTTGGGCAGTACTGCAGCAGGTGTTCGACTGTCATCGGGCTGGTACCGCAGGTGCAGAGATCTGTTGCACCAATGTTGTATTTGTGGTACAGATGGTATCTCAATCTGTTGTGCCCAGTGCGCAGTCGAAAAATGATGACCTGTTCTTTTCTGGATAGTTGATGATATGCGTCATTTTTCAAATGTCCCGGGTGCTCTCTTTCCCATTTGGACTTGAATGTAGCCTTTATAGTGGTCTTTGCCGTTGCGTAAGTTGTCTCTATATCATTTTGCTGTAAGGCACCTCCTTCTTTAGCAAGTCTATCTGCCTCTTCATTTCCTGGTATGTTGCAATGGGCTGGTATCCACTGGATAGTGCACTTCTTGAAGCATTCGGCCAGTCTTTCAAGGGAGATTATCAGATCTTTCAATCCTTTAGTTTGGTGGCTCTTCAGCGCTGATATTATTGAGAGGGCATCTGAAAAGATTACTATCTGTTTTTCTGCCTGTGCTGTGCATTCAATAAGAGTTTCAGCTGCCTGTTTCAGGGCTTCTGCTTCAGCACAGAAGTTGTTGCAGTATTTTCCAGTGGCAATTGCCATAGAGTGAATTCTATTCTTTAATTTTATGAGGATGCCGGCACCCCCATTTTCAACTGCATTTGTTGCCGAACCATCAGTATATGCATGTGTCCAAAGCTTCGCTGGAAATCTTTGGTCAATATACTTGGTTGCTATACACTTTCTTTGTGTTTCTGTCTGTGTTCCCTTACCTTCAATGCCTGGAATATCAGATTTTAACTCAGGAAAGCATCTTATTTTTCCACAGTGGGATAGTTGAGCTTGTTGGGATTTTCTTTGCAACTGAGCTAGCTAGTATGGTATTATTGTTAATTTTTTCTTTTGCTTGGGCGACAAAGTTAGTTCGCTTGAGCCTGCCTCTTCCTAGCCTATTCATTCTTTGGTACATGGGGTGTCCTTCGAGCCTCTTAAATTTTTCAGCTTGTTTTAAGACTCTGCTGTCACGTCTATCCTCCATTGACTGTAGCCCTGTGATGTTTTCCATATGGTTGATTTGTGTAGACTTTAGGGCCCCTGTTATAATACGTGCTGCTTGGTTTTGGAGTCTGTTTACTCTGTCAAAATTTGACTTTGCTGCCGTCGACCAAGCTGTGATGCCATATTCCATAGCAGGTCTGACTCTGCCTGTGTACAGCTTTTTGAGGATATTCTCATCAGCACCCCATGTGGTACCTGCTAACTTTTTCATGATGGCCATGCGAAGTTTTGCCCTTAGCTGTATTTTGTTAATCTGTGATTTCCATGTCATTCGGCGGTCTAGTGTGATTGGGTACCTCCGAAATCGGAGAGTATCTGCCTGAATGGCGAGGGACACCTGTCTCTGTACAAGAAAAAAAGGGATACTCACGTAAAATCAATGTCAGGTTAGACATTAATAATAACCTGAGATTTCGCCTTGAGTATTAGCGGGCGTACGAAAAAAAAAACAAAAAAAAACAAACAAACATGGCACAGGACATTAAGGCATGGCATGAATTTACTGAAGGCCTATGCTCCTCAGGGAGCTGTTGGGTAATGATGATGAATGTTAAAACAGCTGTAGACCAACAGGGATCAAGAATAAAGTGAAAATTATCTGCGCACACACACATTTTCATACCTGACAGTGTTGTCCGTGAATCTGGGACTGCTAGGGAGGCACCACCTGTAGTATCTAGCAAGAGGACAGCAAACACCTCTCTCCCTTCTTCTTCTATGTCTTGATGAGATGCAACTGCAAAACTTTGAGTTTTAACTCCAGAAGAGTAGGTTAGAGTTCCAGATATTAATGTGATGTCTTTGTATGGAGAAGTCTGATATAGCTCATTCGCAGAACTGAAAATAGAAGGAATAGCCCTGGATAAAATATCCTCTGGATAAACAGGCTACCAAAAAATAATGCACTGATATCCTGGGAAAGTTGAAAATTCCAAAAATTCCTGGGACAGTCCTCTATTCTGTTTCACAGCTGTGTTCATTTGATTGATGTTCATGGTAGAGAATCTTCTGACATATGACCAGCACAATATTTCTTTTTTATTTTATGGTCAGTGCCAGCTTTATATGTCTGGAATATGTTTGTTGTGTCATGAGCTCTCCAATCAGGGTAGAAACTCTTAAGTCTGCTTAGGATAAAAGGTCCCATAGAAAACACTGCTGTAGGGAAGTGAAATGTTAGAGACTTTCTTATACTAGGTCCAGCATCGAGAGGCAGAGTGACCAGTTCCCTTCCTCACTGCCTATTCCTTCCTTAACTCAAGAGCAGAGTCCATCCGGGGGGCCTCCGTTTCCTGAAGGGTCTGTTGCCCCTGTTCTGGGGGAATCTCCATTTGCCGAACTGCCCTCCGAAAATCTACCTTGCAGTTCCAGCAAACACATGGCAAGTTTGTGCTGCCTCTCTGCAGCCTTCTCCCTTTCCTCTGCTTCCAATTTACGAAGGTCCATCTCGGCCAGTCGGGCCCTCTCCTCTTTCTCGGCCTCCAATTTGCGAAGGTCCATCTCGGCCAGTCAGGCCCTCTCTTCCACTGCTGAGGTGGCTGCCTTTTCCTCTTTCTCTCGCTGATTATGCCTATCATTTTCCCTGATCATATAGGCTTTTGTCTCCTCCTTATCCATTCCCATCTCCTGAGCAGCCTCATGCCAGGCAGCTCGTAACTTGGCCATATCCGCCATCTTACCTGTAAACTGCTTTAGGCTAACAATACAGAGAATGACAGAAAGAAAAATTTACCGTTACCTCCTAGGCAATACTCCCTCTATAACCGCTAATGAAAAAAACCCGAACTCGGACTAGCACCAAGTCTGAATAATAAGTACCTGAAAAATGTTGGTTAAGCAGTTACCTAAAAACCCAAAATTACCTTCCTGTTAGAGAAAACAATTCCGGTTAGCCATCAATTACCTCTAAGTCATCAACAACCTTACTACAACTACAAACATCTAAAATGACTGCAACTTGTGGAAAAACTTTCTGTGGAAAAAAACCTATAACTGGATCAGTTCTAACAGCTCAAGTCTAGGGGTAAAGTAAAGAACATCTATTCTCAGAACTTTCCTATAGAAACACTCTGTGAATCTAACCAAGATCCCAGAAATGATCTTAACAGAAATAATCCCAGTGATGAGCAAACCACTTTGTCACGAAGTGGATTTAAGACTAGAGGTTGTCTAAATATAGAGACAAGACACTAGTGGTAAGAAAGTCTGAGGAGATAGAGTTTAGATAAAAATGACAGTGAATGTGGAAGATGAATCTATTGGCTTCGAGGGCGAGAACCTAGATTGACTCTCCCTCGCCACTTGTGATGTATAGTATAACTATGACTCACCACCTCTTACTACCAATAAGGAGATAAGGTTAACTAATGACCACAGACACCACTATACAGACAACGTATAGGTACAGTATAGTTTAGAAGCTGAATCCAGTTTTTAAAGTTTATAATTTTATTTACACAGAACAAATAAAATCAATTACAGATCAAATACATAAAGTGCTTGTTCGCACTCCTGAAACAAAGAGCAAGAACAATTAAAATGATTTGTACTCAACCCCAACCCTTCACCCACGATTTCAACCTGTATGGGGAAAAGAATTAAAGATTAAACCAAATCACACCAAACTGGGGGTGGGGGGAGGGGGGGGTGTCTCGGATTTCGAGTCACCACTCCAACTAACCTAATATATATTATTAAACAAATAATCTAACTCCACAAACTGGATTGTAGACTTAACTCACTGTCTACTCTCAATCTGGAAAAAACCACAAAGAACTTTCTAAAGTCCTACGCCTATAATCGCTACTTCACACACACTGATCCACTAAATGATCTTTTCAGTGATATCTCAGCGGCTGTACTAACACAACTTTCTATCTGCTTTTATAACCTCTCTCTCCCCTCCATTTCTGCTCAATGTCTATTCTGACACTGCCTTCTTCTGCTGATGTGGCGTCTTCGTTACGCCTATCCTCTTGTGTGTATGGGAAAGGAATTTTCACCCTATCTCCTGCCCAGACTACTGCTGCTGATGACTTCTAAAATACTGACTAGGTACTGGACTTAGGATATGGAGCTTCACTGCTGCTGAGGACTTGATTACACCTGCCCAATTACCTCTCATTGGGTTTGGGGGCCGTCGGTATTATTATGACCAACCTTCCACGACACCACCCGGCCACGCGCCTTTGTTTGGTGTATGAATATGAGCATAGAGCTCAGGATTTTAAGAAATCCTTCTATCTGAAGAATGCTTCGCTTCAAGCGAACTGCTTTCTCTCTCTCTCTGGTGCCCACGTGCACGGCGCCAGTACCACCGCATCACCAATCTTCTTTCCCTCTAGCGCTGCCTCGACTCTTCTTCTCCTGAGAAGATTGACTACTTTTGCAAGCTGTAAGTGCCAAATGACACCCCTGCTGCGAGCCATAAATATTTGTCACTATATATCGAGTTTCTCAAATTTTGAGCAGACGATATGTTGTCGATTTTCACGGCTGAAGATTTTGCAGACAAAGAGACCCGCTTATCAATGTACGCGAGTATATATCTAAAAAAAAACCCACGCTGACCTAGGCCCTACGTCATCGCTGGCGTTCCTCTCAACCCAATCGTCGTGCCGCAAAATCTAAAAATAGTCTGTGATCATGAGCTAAAATTAGCTCTGACCTATATCCTACCGGAATAATTCCATAATTATCTGAGCTGAAACCAAGGTCGTTGTCACGAAGTGGATTTAAGTTTATAGAGTTTGCCTGAATGAAAGCAAGACCCCTAGTATGAGAAAGTCTGAGAAGATAGAATTCAGATGAAAAATGACATGCCTGTGGACAGATGAGACTATTGACTCAAGGGATAGAACCAGGAGTTGACTCTCCCCTTGCCGCTTTGTGACTTCAGAAAAGTTATAATCTTACTCCCTCTAGCTACCTTTAAACACAAGGAGATAAGGTGTATAAAAACGACCACAGACACCACTATACAGACCACATGTAGGTATAGTATAGAATAGAAGCTGATCCAGTAAATAATATATGTATATATTTATTTACATACAAGAAAAACATAAAAATGGCATCATACGTCATCAAGTCAGTCGATAGTGTGCACTGTTGCACGGCCTGAAAACAACGTACCAATTAGATTAGATAGACACTAGAAAAAAAATAAACCCCAAATCACATTCACTCTTTCTGTCACCCTGCTGAGGAACAATAAAATGATTAGTGATTAAATAACTCTACTATTGTGGGGGCTGTCCACTTTAGCCTCCACTCTCTAATACAAATAAGATTCTACTGTCTCAGTCCGGTTGACTCTTCCTCAACGAAAAACATCTACACAGCTTCCATCTTGGTAGGCGATATGCGCCACTAACTAACACCACTGGCGATGCTAAAATAATAGACTTGGAGTAACCCAAAGGCTCAGTGTCTATCCTTCGAGTGGACACTGAACAGACCCTACTGGTCCTGTCTATTTTCTCCCTCCTTCTCTCTCTCTCTCTCTCTCTTGGTCTCAGTGTCTCTCTAACACTCGACGACTGATGATGCGGCGTCTCCGTTACGCTCTTCTCTCGTTACTTTCAGGACCTAGATATGGTAACCCTGTCACCTGTTCCTGAATTTGGTGATGACGATGCTGTTCAGGTATCAAGCCTGAGGTGCTTGATAAACTGTAGGAACTACTCTGCTGCTGACTAGCTTCTATACGTTCCCCTTTCAACCCGCTCCGGCTCTAGAGGAAAACCACAGCCGTGATTTCTGGCTGTTTAAGATTACACCAATCTCCCGGGCCACTTGCCGTTGCTGGAGACTATAATAGCGATAAGCTCTGGCTGTACGATAAATAAACCTCGTTCCCGCTAAAGCATGGGCACTTTACTGCAAGAGACCGTAGGTTATTTTCGTTGTGCTTCTGACGATAACTCGAGTCCTCTGACCCCTTAAGATATGTCTTGTTGCCGTGGGTAATTTTGCACATGGGCAAATTTACGCTCCCCCACTATTCTGCCGTCACCCGCTGAAATTAAAAGGAAATGCGTCTAATGTACACCACTCTAACATAACGCATCTCTAACCTAACTCCTCTTACTCAATACTCCACTCGTCATTGTTACACCCCCGTAAAAATAACTTCCATGGAAAGTCATGTGATATCGCCAATCACTGATAACGTATTGTTTGGTGGATACGGTAAGGTGTCTATTGATTATCTGCTAACGTTGCTGTTGTGTTGTGGATCTGGTAATGTCTACATTTGATACCTACATATACGCCACCTAGGCAAACACTGTAGAAGTCCACTGGTAAGCGATGAACAGGTTCTCAATATAAATAGGCCATGCCCACTCCGGGGCCACTTCCAAATACGTGTTAAGTTCCCTGTCACACTTGTAATATTAAGTGCGTGTGTTGGTTTAGTCGTTCACGCCACAGGTGCATACACACGAGTCATGAAGGGTTGTAAACGACTGGTGACATTTCATATGGGTTTATTCACGTCACAACACATTGATATTAAATACACATAGAATACCGTTCACAGCACAACACAAGATATAAATTACCACATAAGTACTGCGCACTCGGCAGCTACAATGATATCATAATACATGGCCTAGAGTACTCATATTAAACTCAACGTTATAAAGAATCCTGCACTCAGTAGCTATCATGATTCATGGCCTAACGTACTCTTATTAAACTTAGCACTACAAAGAATCCTGCACTCAGCAGTTATCATGATTCATGCCCTAAAGTACTCTTATTAAATTCAGCACTATAAAGAATCCTGCACTCAGCAGTTATCATGATTCATGGCCTAAAGTACTCTTATTAAACTCAGCGCTATAAAGAATCCTCAATAACAATCCTCTCACAGGCGCTATCATGATTCATGGCCTAAAGTACTCTTATTAAACTCATCTCTATAAAGAATCCTCAATAACAATCCTCTCACAGGAGCTATCATGATTCATGGCCTAAAGTACTCTTATTAAACTCATCTCTATAAAGAATCCTCAATAACAATCCTCTCACAGGAGCTATCATGATTCATGGCCTAAAGTACTCTTATTAAACTCATCTCTATAAAGAATCCTCAATAACAATCCTCTCACAGGAGCTATCATGATTCATGGCCTAAAGTACTCTTATTAAACTCATCTCTATAAAGAATCCTCAATAACAATCCTCTCACAGGAGCTATCATGATTCATGGCCTAAAGTACTCTTATTAATCAAGACTCCTCACACAGGAGATAATGGCCTTTAAAGACTGCACACTGCAGTTATAAACATTTCCACAATAATTCAAACTGCAGGTTTATACTACGCTGTACCCACAGCGAAAAATCCGTCGACATTTTAAATTCAGCACTGTACAGGCATTTCACACTTCCCAAAAACACTATCCTCCTACCCGGTCAAAACGCCCGGAACACTCTCTCTAGATAACACACTCGTTCCGCTCAAAACCCGACACGAGACTTCCTCACTGTTCACACAACACAAACAATTGCGGGCTAGCAGCGAGCTTCTCTCACCCAACTCAAAACAATACAGAATAAATATATCAGCGCTTTTCACGCTGTCTGTAATCTGTCTCTCGAAACTATCACGAGATACTCTCTAAATAATTCGATAGCTAACAAGCAACTAAGTGCTATAACTCAAAATCTATTTCAACTACTAACATACTCCAGTTTACTTCCCCTTACACCAGTTCTATTCTTAACATCTTACCTCACCCCCAGAGAAAAAAATTGATTCTATCAATTTTTTGACAAATACATTCCCCAAAAAATTAAAAGGACAATGAATCTCTAACATATGTGTCTAAGAATTACCTTAAGTTAAGTTAAAATAAGACATCTACAAAATATAAGCATTAAGTGAAATGTAAAAATGAAGTATCCAATGTAATCAATTAAGCATACCAAAAAATAATGCATTACAAAACCAAGTTAAGTGAATACAGCACAACTAAATAGGAAACAACCGATAGTAAAAGAAAAGACAAGATCAAGCAAACGAAAAAATGATCCGTAATAAAAGTAAGTATGAAATCAGAATATGAGGAAAAAACAATAATATTACATTCAAACAATTTCTTATATGTAAAATAATTACAAATATCACAAGTAGCTACACTATATTAAGTTATACCATTAAAGTAACAATACATAGAATGAAAGTATAAGAAGCGAAAGAAGAAGTATACAAGGAGAATGAAGTGAAACGTAAATAAAGCACGAAATGTAAACAAAATATGAAACCATACTGAAAAGACAATAGCAAAGAAGGAATGGAATGAAGAATAATCAACAAAGACAGATAGAAAGCAAAAGGAATGAATATAGAGAACGTTGGTAAAAATATATACTAATAACTATTTAGATCAACAACGTATTTCAAAATACATACAAACATGATCGAAAAGCACAAAAGAAAATAACAAAGTATTCCTATACTAATACTACAAAAAATAGTTTATAACTAAACAAAACATAATCAGTAATTTAAACAAGTTATACAAGTTATACATAATGAGCAATAAATTATCGACACCACACAAAAAAGTAATAGCATTGCTATAACCAAGTTCGAACAACACACAATCAAGCGCTAATACAACATAACATCCAAAAAACAAAAAAAAACCTTCTTTAAAGAACTAACATTATTCTACAAATCAAACATAGCACATAGTCAAACGCTAGGCACACAGAAAACCAAAAATAAAAAATTACAATGTCTGGGAAAAAAAAAATATTTTCCAAAAAATACTGTACAAAAATATTTCGTAATGCTAAGTTACATAAAAATAGTATTTTAATTTAATTAATTCAAATCTATAATTAACAAATTAACAAAAAACTAGCTTTAGCAAAATGAGAGACATATAACAATTCCTGCATCTAAGCAAACACTAAACAACACGTGTAAGTTTTTCAAAAAATACGTCACAGAGAAACACATAGAAAAACACACTATTACCAACATACAAGTTTGCAAATACATGAAAACAACGTAATGTATGTTAAGCAAGTGCTTAAATCAGATCTCTAGATTTCTCAATCAAATAACAATATCAGCAAACGCTGTTAATTTTCTCTATACAGTTCAATTTAAACTTTAAATATTTCCGGCTGACAATCACGTTCAGCTTAGCTATAGTGTTATTTAGTTATAAATTTATATCTATCTCCACCTGATATATTAAAAGTAACTATTGTAACATTATAACTATTGAGTATGGGCATAGGGCTGGCAAACTCATCATGTACAAAACTATTCTACCCAACACATCTGTAAAACAAAACCAAAAAAAAAAACTTCAAGTTCTACACCAGAGTATAAAAAATAGGCATAAGTTTGTAACCAGTAAGGTTAAATATAAATCTGCTCATTGCATTCATGAATAGTAAACAACACGTCACTACCATATAACACACTACCTATTATCCAAAACACAATAGTATAAAAAATAGCATCGAAATGAACTAATTTATAATTAAAACAGTCATACATATCAAGAAAAACAATAGACATCAAATGATGCGTAAAGATGATGATCATAATATAACAACCTATAATGATCTATGCAATAGAATACATTAACATCTACTGTCCTAATAAACAAACAAAACAAAAGAGAATCAACCGCAAAAAAAATCTCCGTAGGTCTTGCCGACATCTCATAAACATTAGGGGTAAAACGTTGAATGCATAGTTAGCACGCTGATATGTTTCGCTTGAGAAAACACTCACTCGGGCACAATGTTGACCTATATTCTTGCTGCTACCGTAAACAGAAGTTAACGTAAACAGGAGCGCTGACCCATATCAAGAAGTCGCCTCTGTTCAAAAAATACAAATGAAAATTCCATTTTAATGAATGGTGAAATTTACTACGAACAACGGAGAGGTTAAACAAACAATTACCCCGCACTGTGGTTCGTGTGGAAATCTGGTCACCCCACGATGTCATCGACTCTTCCTTTAAGTTCACAACAACGTGCTGCTCTTTCAAAATCAGAAACATAACAAGCAGTAGTATTTGTGACATCATTATCATTGCTACTTTGTTTAATAACAATGCTTCTAGGCTCATGTCGAGCAAAATTAGCATAATTGTACTTATTATTCGTCGTTTGATCAAAATATTTATCATCATTTCCTCTTTGTTTGAGACTATTATTATTTCTATAATCCCAGTTAGACTTGTTATGATTAACGTTTCTACTCCGCACAAAAAATCTGTCAGAAAAATTATTGCACGATTGAAAACTCTTCTTGTATTTGTCTGTACCATTATTTTCAAAATTCTCAGAATTAAAATGTTGAGATACATTAACTTGTCTCTTATCTCTCTGAGAAGGAAAATTATTATCATTTGAATTTCCTTGGTACTTTCTAACCTTAGAAACATCTCTTCTACAAAAACTCTTTCCATTCTTTTCTTTGACAATATGCTTGTTTGCAGTATCATCTGCAGATCTATAAGTATCTTTATCGTTACGCCTATAATGGGTTTCATCCTTGGAACCACTACTTATAACTTTATCCCTTGTTATCATCTTCTGAGAACCTCCAAAATCAGTTACTCGTTTACTCTTTGGGCTTTTAGCTTGAAATCTATCAGGACTGACTGTTACCTTATCATTCTCTCTATTACACTGCCGCCAAGAATTGTTGCTATTGCAAGAAGAATCAAAAGATCTTCGAAAGTTATATTTTCCCCGAAAAGATATTTGTCTATCACATTTAACCTTTCTATCCGCAAAGATTGTATAGGGCTGGATCTTTGCTTTTCTTTCCTGTTGGTAAACACCCTTCTGTCTAATATTGTCAACATTGACAGTAGACCATATTCCGCTGTTTAAAATAACATCGAGTAGACCCTCTACCCTTTTTGTACTTTCTGCAATTTCAACATTTTTTTGTGAAATTTCTTCACTTAATTTCCTGTTTAATATGTCAAATGTCAAAACTTTACTTCTCTCCTCTGTTAGCAATCTCTCAATCTTAATCATCTTCTCTCTCTCAGTCGTTAATTCTTCTAATTTGTCTTTCTCATCCTTTTCTTTTTTAGGTGTTAAGTCAATCTGAAGCTCCTCAGTTTCACTATCATAGCTATTTACAAGCTTATCAATCTTCTCTGGGCATACAGTGTTCTTCTCTTCAAGTTTACCAAAACATATATCATGAAGCATTTCTATGTATAACTTCTCCCGTTCATTTGTTTCAGCATTTAATTTCTGATACATCTCTTTCTTTTTATGAATCTCTCGAGTGAGATTACTCACTTCGTCATCTTTGTCTTTCACCCGAATTTCTAAGTCTTTGTTCTTGTTCAATGCTGCATCTAACGCCGCATGTACTTTAGTAAGTTCCGTGTTTGACTTATCTAGATCATTTGTTAGTTTCGACACTGTTTCTCTTAATTCCTTCTTTTCGGCAATATCCTGTAGAAAATTGGCTCTTCCCTGTAGAGCATTTTGTTTGATGACTTTCATACGCTCCTGTTCTTCCAACTGTTCATGAAGAATGTCATTATAAATTATATCTTTTAACTCCTCATTTCGTAACTCCTTTTTCTGATTGTTAGGAATGTCGTTGTAAATTATATCGTATATCACCTCTGTCATATAATCATGTCCAGAATCAGTATGTTTGTGCAAAAATACCCGAAGGTAATGCACCAAATCCGCCAAATGCCTAGCCATCATTAAGTGAGGAACGGAATAAAAAGTATCCTCAGCAAAACCCTTTAGGCCCCATGCCACTTCAACCAAAAAACGGTCCATCACAAATCCCTCCAATCGTGGGCCTCGCAATCTTTCATAACGTCTACCTCCCTCAAATATATCTTGCAATATAGTCTTCATATCGCCTGGATTCAGCTCATCATCCATGGTGATTACAATCACTCAGTTAACTATTTATCTATATCAGTATAATTATTAATGTCGCAAGTTTATGTTTCAAGAAGTTCTGACAATTACCCTTTCATTTCACACAGTTAAGTATTTATACCAGAAATTGCAATTATTCATAAACTTTGTATCCTCAATCCTTTTTCAAAGAACCTTTATAACATCATATGAGGGAAGTCATCCTATATCATACCACCATCAATACTTAGCATCAATACTAAATCCTAATAATATGTCTATACAAAATTAGACAACAAAAACAACAGATTTCAACAGTATAGGAGATGCAAAGCACAGGAAGGCTCGTTGACATAGTTAAGGCGACACAGTTCACACCACAAACATAACTACTTATCTTGAATGAAAACTCTTCTGTTCCTTTCCGTTAACACCCTGGATATCACAAAGTTCAATGGTAAAACAATCGACAACAGAAAGGCATTGGAACTTGACACCTTGATTCCGCTCAGGTCCTCGATTCAGCACGCTACGTGCTAACACACCGCACAGGAAAGCAGGAAATGGGTCACCGTCTCTCAATTTCGTTGAAAGAAGGTATACCACTCGTTCATACTGCCAGATGATTACTTGTACTGGTATACAGATGCCACTGTATATCATGACATCTCATAATCTTGAGTAATACATTCCTTGACTTGTGACTGTCACTTGAGTTAACAGTTCCCAGTTTAACTGATACTGAATAAGTTTTCCCTGGGCCTGGATACAGCTCTCAAATGTGATGTCTGTCTTTCATATACTAACGCCACTCAGGCTACACGCTAACACTTGTGAATTAATATCACGCAAATTTCGCGGGTATCTGATCCTATAAAACTAGCACACCACTGTTACACATCCGTAAAAATAACTTCCATGGAAAGTCATGTGATATCGCCAATCACTGATAACGTATTGTTTGGTGGATACGGTAAGGTGTCTATTGATTATCTGCTAACGTTGCTGTTGTGTTGTGGATCTGGTAATGTCTACATTTGATACCTACATATACGCCACCTAGGCAAACACTGTAGAAGTCCACTGGTAAGCGATGAACAGGTTCTCACTATAAATAGGCCACGCCCACTCCGGGGCCACTTCCAAATACGTGTTAAGTTCCCTGTCACACTTGTAATATTAAGTGCATGTGTTGGTTTAGTCGTTCACGCCACAGGTGCATACACACGAGTCATGAAGGGTTGTAAACGACTGGTGACATTTCATATGGGTTTATTCACGTCACAACACATTGATATTAAATACACATAGAATACCGTTCACAGCACAACACAAGATATAAATTACCACATAAGTACTGCGCACTCGGCAGCTACAATGATATCATAATACATGGCCTAGAGTACTCATATTAAACTCAACGTTATAAAGAATCCTGCACTCAGTAGCTATCATGATTCATGGCCTAACGTACTCTTATTAAACTTAGCACTACAAAGAATCCTGCACTCAGCAGTTATCATGATTCATGCCCTAAAGTACTCTTATTAAATTCAGCACTATAAAGAATCCTGCACTCAGCAGTTATCATGATTCATGGCCTAAAGTACTCTTATTAAACTCATCTCTATAAAGAATCCTCAATAACAATCCTCTCACAGGAGCTATCATGATTCATGGCCTAAAGTACTCTTATTAAACTCATCTCTATAAAGAATCCTCAATAACAATCCTCTCACAGGAGCTATCATGATTCATGGCCTAAAGTACTCTTATTAAACTCATCTCTATAAAGAATCCTCAATAACAATCCTCTCACAGGAGCTATCATGATTCATGGCCTAAAGTACTCTTATTAAACTCATCTCTATAAAGAATCCTCAATAACAATCCTCTCACAGGAGCTATCATGATTCATGGCCTAAAGTACTCTTATTAAACTCATCTCTATAAAGAATCATCAATAACAATCCTCTCACAGGAGCTATCATGATTCATGGCCTAAAGTACTCTTATTAATCAAGACTCCTCACACAGGAGATAATGGCCTTTAAAGACTGCACACTGCAGTTATAAACATTTCCACAATAATTCAAACTGCAGGTTTATACTACGCTGTACCCACAGCGAAAAATCCGTTGACATTTTAAATTCAGCACTGTACAGGCATTTCACACTTTCCAAAAACACTATCCTCCTACCCGGTCAAAACGCCCGGAACACTCTCTCTAGATAACACACTCGTTCCGCTCAAAACCCGACACGAGACTTCCTCACTGTTCACACAACACAAACAATTGCGGGCTAGCAGCGAGCTTCTCTCACCCAACTCAAAACAATACAGAATAAATATATCAGCACTTTTCACGCTGTCTGTAATCTGTCTCTCGAAACTATCACGAGATACTCTCTAAATAATTCGATAGCTAACAAGCAACTAAGTGCTATAACTCAAAATCTATTTCAACTACTAACATACTCCAGTTTACTTCCCCTTACACCAGTTCTATTCTTAACAGTCATGTACAACAATACAAAAAAAATAATATTACCCACGTGGCACTTAATCTCCCTCCTTCTCTCTCTCGTTCTGCATAACAATACATAAAATATTTCTACCCACGTGGCACTTAAATCTCCCTCCTCCTCTCTCTCTCTCTCTCAACTAAAATCCGCCAGCCAAATAAACAAAACCTGTCTGACGGGCCACTTGGCCGTCACACATGGCTACCCACGTGTCAACATTTTCAACTCTGGAACTTCTTTTGTCCGAAATTCCCGGGTCTCCCTTTTTAACATTACCCATTGAGGTTTCCCGGCTTGCTCCAAAATTAAATTAAATCTCGCTATAGGAATAGTTTCCTCCCCTAAGCAGTATAATTCACTTACAACGTAAATCTGAACCCTCCGACAATATTTCTCACATTTAAGGCTCAGTAAAATTAACGAACACACCAGGGATTTCCCCATAAAATTACATTAGTAAATACACAGAAATAAATGGTGGTTTTACATAACATTCTACAAATATGAACACACGTGTATCTCCTAACTTCACACGCTCCTATCCACTGCCAAAATCCTAGAAAGAATTATACACACTTTTTACATTTACATCGTTCTACAAAGAAAGTAATGGATGGCGCTGGCGTTTAAAACTTTAAGTTAGTGTCGCCGACAAACTTTTACTTACGGGCGAAGATTTCTCAAAACCCTACTAATAAGTAAAACGATTAATAAAACTCTACATACCAATTCATCGCTATTTTTCCCACAGTGGAGACGATAAATTACGTAGTCTGACGGCAGGCAATATTTCTTCAACAGATTTGCCCACAGTTCTAACTGGCTATTTATACACCCAGGGAACCACTCCTACGCATCATCGCGAAACCCGCGTGGCTTAAAATTGCTACACGTTACCTGACGGCCGCGTGCTTCCGGACTCGTCATACCGCGTGCCGGAAATGGCGATTATTTCGTAAACAATGAAATCTCCGTGATCGTGAAAAAATCTATAAGAGAAAAAACTGGCCGAGTGAAAAATAAACCTACCATCGTAAACGAACCCATTTAATTTATCTCCTCAAAAATACCAAACACGATATATATTCAAATGAGAAGAAATAAAATGGTGAAAATTCAAAATAGAACCACAGAATCGGGCCGGAAATACAAAATAGACGACAGAATCGGGCCGGTTGAAAGACAGAATTACAGTGCGGCATCACATAAGTCCCCCCTTTCAAGTGCGGGAATCCGTGCTAAATCACTGAAATCTCTGGGTTTCATACTGGTCCGTATCTAGATCTACATCCCGATCTAATCACTGTCATAATTAGCATTATCATACAGGCCCATCTCCATATCCTTGAGAATCTTGGCAAGCCCTGGATCGTGAGGGTCACGCCAGGTGATTTCCTCCTGGCGACTGCAACATGACTGGTCGCCCTTCCTCCTCCCTCTCATGTGTTTCCTTCGCCCACGAATTTTCCTGGTGGCGCGTGGTAAATAATGATTACCAAATGGTGCGACCTCCCAGTGTTTTGAAATAGTCTGACTGGCTTGGCCAGACATCGCCGTAACAGGACGTAACCGTTTGCAGTTGACTGAAGAACTGCGCACATGTTCCTTCTTGTCAGTATTTCCCTCCCTTGAGAGATGTAATACCATCGGGGGCCTAATTCCTGATGACAAAGAAGATACTTCCAAAATCAGAGGCGTCACCACTGTTTGGCGATTAGGCTGAACAGGGCTGACAGGCGAATACGCCTCTGTAGTTAACATTCCACTGTCTTTAGAGGCTTTCATCCTCTTCATCGCAAGACAAGGATGTTTGAGCTCCCATGGGGCTCCGTGAATGTGGGGCTTTCCCCTTTCACTGTGCTGGCCTGCAGTTGGCCCCCTTGCGTTAGCAAGGATCGGTGTGGTTGGGTTTCCCAAAACTAAGTAAGGGCTTCCCAGGATGAAATCATGTGCTGGCTGTGCCATTACAGCTGCCTTGATTGTGCCAGACACAAACTTGCATTTCACCTCAATATTGGCTACAGGCAGACGCTGTGAGATACCTCTTCTCAAAATGCCACCAATCTCAACTATTTCTCCTGTCCACTGACCTGGTTTCACCAAATGACGAGCGATGATACTGGGGTAAGTAAGCCCGCTGTCAAACAAACACGTAGTGGCCGTCCCATTCACTATGGCTGGTCCACTGTTAGAGAACAACTTCTCTGCCTGGACTGGTTCCCATTTATTCCCTTTAGTCCATCTCACCGGTCTTAAACAAGCTGCATGATGAGCTGGGGGTTTGTTCATGCACCGGGATGTCCAGTGGGAAGTGGTTCTACAATTCTGACAATACCTCTCATTATCTCCTCTGTTCCTAGCGGGTTCCTGAGAAGTTGTTGTTGGTGCTCTGTTATGCTGCTGGGGGCGCAAGTTATAACCAGAATGAGGCTCCTTGCGAGAAGGCCCTGGTTGCTGATGAGCTGGTGAAGTAACCGACTGCGATGATGAAGCTCCTTTGTCTGGGGCTGGCAGGTCTGGGTTTTTCCGTTTCTGTCCCAGTACTTTGGCCTGTGCTGTCTGGTACCTTTCCGCGAACACGATAATCTGATCAAGTTGCTGGGCACCCTGCTCTGCCAGATACCGCCTCAAGTCGGGGGACATGTTTGCCTTAATTTGCTCACACAAAACTAACTCCTCCAATCCTTCGAGGTTTTCGCCAGTCCTGACAGTTCCCTCCACCGGGTTAAGTAATTTCTCACCCGCTCTGCAAACTGTGCAAAACTCTCTCCCTTCTCCGGCCTGCTCTCCCTCAACATGGTTTGGCATTTTCGGGGTGTCCACTGAAATCTTTGCAATAAAGCGTTTCGCAGTGCCTCAAAGTTGTTCTGATCATCTATGAGCATCTTGTTGTACACTTCGTACGCATGACCTTTGAGTGATTGCGATAATTTTAGGCACCACAAACTCTCATCCAACCCGTATGCCATTGCCATCCTTTGAAATTTCTCCAAGAACACGTCAATCTTCTCATTCCCATTAGGGAACGAGTCAAATGGGAAGCTCATGGCTGCCATCCGGGGCCCTCCGTTTCCTGAGGTGTCTGCTGCTCCTGCTCCGGGAGAATCTCCATTAGCTGAACTGCCTTCCGAAGCTCGGTACTGCAGTTCCAGAGAACGCATGGCAAGTTCATGCTGTCTCTCTGCTGCCTTCTCCTTCTCCTGTGCTTCCAATTTCCAAAGTTCCATCTCAGCCTGCCTCTCCGCTGCTTTTGCGGCGGCTATCCTTTCCTCTTTCGCTGCTTCTGCGGCGGCTATCCTTTCCTCTTTTGCTGCTTCTGCGGCGGCTGCCTTTTGCCTTTCCTCAATTTCTGCGGCGGCTGCCCTGTCCTCCTTCTCTTTCTCTCGCTGATTATGCCTATCAGTTTCCCTTATCAGGTAGGCCTTAGTCTCCTCCTTATCCATTCCCATATCCTGAGCAGATTCACGCCAGGCAGCTCGTAACTTGGCCATATCCGCCATCTTACCTGTAAACTGCTGTAAGTTCCCAAATACAGAGAAATGACAGAAAAGGAAAAGAGAAGGAACAACCTGTTACGTAATATAAAATACTCCCTCTTTAACCGCTGTTCCAAAAACCCGACCTCAGACTAGCACTAAGTCTGAATAATAACCTGAAAAAAATTTAGTTAAGAAGCTACCAAAAACTAAATTACCTTCCTGTTAAAGAAAAATATGTCGGTATGCCATCAATTACCTCTTAGTCATATAAATCAAAAATACCACAAAAATCTACTAGACTGCAACCTGTGGAAAAACCTATAACTGGATCAGTTCTAATAGCTCAAGTCTAGGGGATATTTAAAGAAACTCTATTCTCAGAAAACTTCCTAGAGACACCTATGAATCTAGATCACAGAATTGATCTCCACAGAATGATCCACCGGACGATTGCCGCCCACTTGTCACGAAGTGGATTTAAGTTTATAGAGTTTGCCTGAATGAAAGCAAGACCCCTAGTATGAGAAAGTCTGAGAAGATAGAATTCAGATGAAAAATGACATGCCTGTGGACAGATGAGACTATTGACACTCAAGGGATAGAACCAGGAGTTGACTCTCCCCTTGCCGCTTCGTGACTTCAGAAAAGTTATAATCTCACTCCCTCTAGCTACCTTTAAACACAAGGAGATAAGGTGTATAAAAACGACCACAGACACCACTATACAGACCACATGTAGGTATAGTATAGAATAGAAGCTGATCCAGTAAATAATATATGTATATATTTATTTACATACAAGAAAAACATAAAAATGGCATCATACGTCATCAAGTCAGTCGATAGCGTGCACTGTTGCACGGCCTGAAAACAACGTACCAATTAGATTAGATAGACACTAGAAAAAAAAACAACCCCAAATCACATTCACTCTTTCTGTCACCCTGCTGAGGAACAATAAAATGATTAGTGATTAAATAACTCTACTATTGTGGGGGCTGTCCACTTTAGCCTCCACTCTCTAATACAAATAAGATTCTACTGTCTCAGTCCGGTTGACTCTTCCTCAACAAAAAACATCTACACAGCTTCCATCTTGGTAGGCGATATGCGCCGCTAACTAACACCACTGGCGATGCTAAAATAATAGACTTGGAGTAACCCAAAGGCTCAGTGTCTATCCTTCGAGTGGACACTGAACAGACCTTACTGGTCCTGTCTATTTTCTCCCTCCTTCTCTCTCTCTCTATCTCTCTCTCTCTTGGTCTCAGTGTCTCTCTAACACTCGACGACTGATGATGCGGCGTCTCCGTTACGCTCTTCTCTCGTTACTTTCAGGACCTAGGTATGGTAACCCTGTCACCTGTTCCTGAATTTGGTGATGACGATGCTGTTCAGGTATCAAGCCTGAGGTGCTTGATAAACTGTAGGAACTACTCTGCTGCTGACTGGCTTCTATACGTTCCCCTTTCAACCCGCTCCGGCTCTAGAGGAAAACCACAGCCGTGATTTCTGGCTGTTTAAGATTACACCAATCTCCCAGGCCACTTGCCGTTGCTGGAGACTATAATAGCAATAAGCTCTGGCTGTACGATAATTAAACCTCGTTCCCGCTAAAGCATGGACACTTTACTGCAAGAGACCGTAGGTTATTTTCGTTGTGCTTCTGACGATAACTTGAGTCCTCTGACCCCTTAAGATATGTCTTGTTGCCGTGG
This sequence comes from Oreohelix idahoensis, assembly GCA_024509875.1. NCBI lineage: Eukaryota > Metazoa > Mollusca > Gastropoda > Stylommatophora > Oreohelicidae > Oreohelix > Oreohelix idahoensis. The sequence continues at coordinate 148,704 of JAMPIV010022699.1, forward strand.
GTAATTTTGCACAGGGGCAAATTTATGCTCCCCCACTATTCTGCCGTCACCCGCTGAAATTAAAAGGAAATGCGTCTAATGTACACCACTCTAACATAACGCATCTCTAACCTAACTCCTCTTACTCAATACTCCACTCATCATGTACAACAATACAAAAAAAATAATATTACCCACGTGGCACTTAATCTCCCTCCTTCTCTCTCTCTCTCTCGTTCTGCATAACAATACATAAAATATTTCTACCCACGTGGCACTTAAATCTCCCTCCTCCTCTCTCTCTCTCTCAACAAAAATCCGCCAGCCAAATAAACAAAACCTGTCTGACGGGCCACTTGGCCGTCACACATGGCTACCCACGTGTCAACATTTTCAACTCAGGAACTTCTTTTGTCCGAAATTCCGGGGTCTCCCTTTTTAACATTACCCATTGAGGTTTCCCGGCTTGCTCCAAAATTAAATTAAATCTCGCTATAGGAATAGTTTCCTCCCCTAAGCAGTATAATTCACTTACAACGTAAATCTGAACCCTCCGACAATATTTCTCACATTTAAGGCTCAGTAAAATTAATGAACACACCAGGGATTTCCCCATAAAATTACATTAGTAAATACACAGAAATAAATGGTGGTTTTACATAACATTCTACAAATATGAACACACGTGTATCTCCTAACTTCACACGCTCCTATCCACTGCCAAAATCCTAGAAAGAATTATACACACTTTTTACATTTACATCGTTCTACAAAGAAAGTAATGGATGGCGCTGGCGTTTAAAACTTTAAGTTAATGTCGCCGACGAACTTTTACTTACGGGCGAAGATTTCTCAAAACCCTACTAATAAGTAAAACGATTAATAAAACTCTACATACCAATTCATCGCTGTTTTTCCCACAGTGGAGACGATAAATTACGTAGTCTGACGGCAGGCAATATTTCTTCAAGAGATTTTCCCACAGTTCTAACTGGCTATTTATACACCCAGGGAACCACTCCTCTGCATCATCGCGAAACCTGCGTGGCTTAAAATTGCGTCATGTTACCTGACGGCCGCGTGCTTCCGGACTCGTCATACCGCGTGCCGGAAATGGCGATTATTTCGTAAACAACGAAATCTCCGTGATCGTGAAAAAATCTATAAGAGAAAAAACTGGCCGAGTGAAAAATAAACCTACCATCGTAAACGAACCCGTTTAATTTATCTCCTCAAAAATACCAAACACGATATATATTCAAATGAGAAAAAATAAAATGGTGAAAATTCAAAATAGAACCACAGAATCGGGCCGGAAATACAAAATAGACGACAGAATCGGGCCGGTTGAAAGACAGAATTACAGTGCGGCATCACAGTCGTGCTATAATTAGAACGTTTCTTTAAACGTCGGAACATTTCCCTCTCCAGCCCAATTAATACTCATGCGCTGATATACAATAAAATGACCGCGATTATTTTAACAAAGAAATGAGACTGCGTGATCGCGGTTTCTTTTGCAAAAAGAACTGGTGCAAATCTTAATATTAAACTCCCCTCCTAAAACCCGCAATTAATTACCTACAAAACAAGACTAAACTTGAATACTATTCATGGAGAAGAAAATTCTGGGGCCTGTTGGAAAATATAACTACAGTAACTTCTCACATGGTTATAAAGCATGAATTTTGATGGCACTTGTGGTTATGCACAAAATACTATAAACAGACCCCCCCCCCCCCACCCACACACACACAGTATTTTTAAAACCTACCTGGCATCCATAGCTCTCATAAATATTCTAACATCTTGCATGTAACCAGTATAGAAATGGAACTGTTGATATTTACCGTCGTGTGTAGTAAATATTGTTAAATGAAATGAGAATTGGAGAGCCAATAATGGTCCTGATCAGATAAAATTAACCAGTAAAACAAGTTGCATTGGAGGAAAAAGTGTTTATCAAGCTAAATTTTTTTTTAAATGGTCACTACCACGAAGCATAATCACGAAGGCGAACACACTGAATACATAACGACATGTTTAATCGACCATCTTAGAAACAGGAAGTCGGAAGAAGAGAAAAGTAGGAGAACTAGCCTAAGGGCAAGTAACTCTAGTAGGAAACAAGATAAACATTGAGACATCAACATCCCCCCATTCTTTATGAGTGAACAAAGTCATTCATCCAAGAGGGTTTCTTGCGATCTCTTTGAGGTCTCTTAGAGCATGATGGTAGGAGAGAATGTTCTTTGCCAGCTTTCCCAGGACTAGAAATAGCTGGAGTTGAAGGATCAACTTCTGGAAGATTGGAAATGTTCACTTCACTAGTGTTCTCCATGTCTGGCAAAACAACCTGTTGCTCAGGTAGACCTGGAGAGGAGAAATCAGTTTCCAAGTCTGCGGGATCAGGTGTGAGCTGGTGAGACAACTTGGGCAGATCATGAGCAGTTTTATCATGATACGTCATCACTGATCTGTCTCTCTTGCCTCTACTTTCAATAACTCTACTGTGAGATGCAACGGGTTTCGGTTTCACTGCAGAAGGTATCAGTGTACGCAGTTTCCTGTTGAACAGTATTTCTGCTGGACTTTGATCAAACCCTTGTCTCGGCGTATTACGAAGTTCAAGTAGTGCCTCATATGCATCTGTATTATTTTGAACAGTCTTTCTCATCATACCCTTGATGAGTTTCACAGCAGATTCAGCTAATTTGTTGGCTTTATGGTGACCTGGTGCTGATTTAACATGAAGTATTCCCCATCTAGCAGTAAATGATCTGAACTGTGCAGACGTAAACTGAGTACCTTGGTCAGATACAATAACTTTAGGGACACCATAACGAGCAAAATGAGACTTCAATTTCCTGATGACTAACTGTGCTGTCATTGTAGGTAGAAAGTCTACTTCAATGAAGTTGGAGAAGTAGTCAATCAGGACTAAATAATATCGGCCTTCTATAATAAAGATGTCAGTGCCAACTTTCTCCCAGGGTGATAAACCTCTTGAGTGTTGGTTTAAAGGTTCTTTAGTATTCCTTGCCTTCGTTTCTTGACATTCTGGACAACTGTCAGCTATCTGTCGAATCTCAGCCGTCATGCCGATCCAAAACAGACAACTTCTGGCCCGGCGCATCATGCTGTCAAATGCAAGATGAGCAGCGTGTAGCTTCTGCTTGATTTCAGGCCTCAGTGCTTTTGGGATAAGAATACGCTCTCCTTTAAGTATTATGCCTTGTTCTGTTGTCAGAGTATCACGAATGTCAAAATAAGGCATAAGCTCAGCTGGTACATCAGACTTTCTTTTAGGCCACCCATCCAAAATGGTCGACTTCAACCTCTGGAGCACGCTGTCTTTGAGAGTTTCAGCTTTAATCTTTTCCATCATCACATCTGGTATTTCAGGTAATCTTACAGGTGCATCAGCTCCTGCATTGCTCTCTCTATCAGCTAAGGAATCCAATGTGACATTATGAATACAAACTCTGGACAGTGTGTCGGCTATAAGAAGATCAAAACCTTGTACCCATTGGAATTCAAAGTCATATCGATGGCTGCGCATCAGTAAATTCTGCAGTCTTCGAGGAATTTGACTCAGAGGTTTCTTCACGATGGCTGCCAAAGGTTTATGGTCGTTGATGACTGTAACTTTCCTTCCATAAGTGTACTGGTCAAAGCGTTCCAAACCGTATACAACAGCTAAGAGCTCCTTCTCAATTTGAGCCCAGCGTTGTTCTGTTTCAGTTAGAGCTCTAGAAGCAAACTCTATTGGCTGACCATTTTGTAGGAGGACAGCCCCAAGTCCATAGCTGCTACTATCAACTTGAATACACAAAGATTCATCAGGATCATAGTATGCGAGTACTGGAGTAGAAGTAATCAGTTTCTTGACACTCTTGAAAGCTTGTTCACATTCAGCAGACCAGATAAAGGGAGTATCCTTGCGTGTAAGTTCTCTTATTGGATGAAGAACTTCTGACGGATTGTTGAGAAACTTTGCTAGATACTGTATCATGCCGCAAAATCTGCAAACCTCATGACAGTCCTTAGGAACGGACATGTTTAGTATTGTCTCAACCTTTTTCTTGTCTGGTTCAACACCTCGAGCAGTAATAAGGTGACCCATGAAGGTAATTTCTTCTTTCTTCTCTTGAGCTTTAGCGTCATTCAGTTTAATGCCTTTCTCTTTACACCTATGTTTCAGTGATTTGAGCTTCAGATCATGGTCCTTAATTGCTTGCTGTCTGTTTGATCCACAACCTGCAATAACTATGTCATCAGCAACATTGATGCAACCATGAAGACCTTCAAGAGCTTGTGCTAGATGCCTCTGGAAAATTTCACTGCTTACATTCAAGCCAAATGGTAATCTAGACCATCTGAACCTACCATAAGGTGTGATCATTGTTGTAAGTTTACTAGACTTCTCATCAAGTTTGATATGCCAGAATGCTTCCTTGATATCCAGCTTTGTGAAAATCTTGGCATTATTGAGTTCAGGCAATACATCATCCAAAGTTGGTAATCTGTAATGCTCCCTCTGCAAAGCCTCATTCAGGGGTCTAGGATCAATGCATATTCTTAAAGAACCATAAGACTTTTCAACAATAGCCATTTGGTTAACCCATTCAGTCGGTTCCTCTACTGGTATTAATATACCTCTGTTCATTAGATTTTGAAGCTCTGACTTTACCTTGCTCTTAAGTGAAAATGGTATTTTTCTGCACGGCAGTGCCTTTGGACGAATATTAGGATCAATATGCAACATAGCTTCACCCAGGACACCTAGATGGTTATCAGAGTTATGATCATTATCTAAACTGTCGGTAGCCACCTTAGCAATAAATTTGTTTGTGTTGACTGTCACAAACTGTAGATCCTGCAGTGTGTTGTTGCCCAGCAAACATGTGAATTTATTTTTCACAACAGTAAACCTTATATTGTGTTTTGTCCCAGTCTTAGGATTCTCAGCAGTTAATAGAACTTCTCCCAGTGGAGTCATCTTAGTACCATTCCACATAACAAGCCTCTGTTTAGTGGGTAACAGTTGTTCTTGCATCACAAAGCGTTGACAGATTGTATTCACATCAGCTGCTGTGTCTAACTGAAATTTTACCATTTTTCCATTGACAATGAGTTGTGCAGATGTACAAGCTTTGCTAGACTTCACACAATTAAGAAAAACTTCAGAATCTTCCACTGACTCTGTGTGAACAGTGTGAACTTTCTTGCATTTAACTTTGAAATGGTTTCTTCCCCCACAGTTTGAGCAAAACTTCCCCCATGCAGGACACTTTTTCTTAATCAATAGATGTTTCTGTCCACAGTAATGACACTCGTTTCTAGGTTCAAAGTACCCACTGTCAGTGTTACTTTGACAGGCTTTACCAGCAGCATGCCCAGTGTCTCTCTTGGGAGGTTTATGATTGAGTGATTTTTCTGTACCTTTTCAATCCTTGCTTCAGAAGGTTGTACTGTATTACTCATCTCTCTTATGTTGTTTCCAGTTTGCTCGAAGACTCTGCATATGTGAATGGCTTTCTTTACATCGAGATCAGCTTCTCTCAAGAGTTTCTCTTGGTAACCTTTTGTTGACAATAAAGACAATTTTGTCTCTTATCATACGATCCTTGTCGTTAAAGTTGCACAAATCTGCCTTAGTTCTCAGCTCAGTTAAAAAGGAATTAAAGGGCTCTTGAAGAGGTGTGTTCCAGAATCTGAACGTATGTAATACTTCATTGCTTCGTGAGCTGCAATGGTTCTGGAGCAAATCGAGAATTTTATTAGGATTAGAGTGGTCTCCTTCCTCTGCAAGTTGATCAAAAACTTCAACAGCTTGAGGTCCCGCACAGTGTAGAATATTTGCCGCCCGAACAGGATCAGGTTTAGAGGCCACTTCTGCTGCATCCATATATAGTTCTAACTGTCGTCTCCATTTACAAAATGTGTCTGGTTCAACGTTATTTATGTCTAGGCAGGGTGGTAACCGAAATAAGGGCTGTTCTGCCATGACGAAATGTCTAATAATGGTATGCAAGCAATGACCAGTAATCTTACCTCAAGTCTAATGACATTCAGCACACGTGTTACAAGATATTCAGCAGAATAGTCAGAATTCTGTAGAAATAAACACCGCTGCCACCATGTTGATATTTACCGTCGTGTGTAGTAAATATTGTTAAATGAAATGAGACGTGGCTGGCTGTCATATATTCTCACATCACGAAGCATAATCACGAAGGCGAACACACTGAATACATAACGACATGTTTAATCGACCATCTTAGAAACAGGAAGTCGGAAGAAGAGAAAAGTAGGAGAGCTAGCCTAAGGGCAAGTAACTCTAGTAGGAAACAAGATAACCATTGAGACATCAACAGGAACAAATCAATGAACAATAACCAAAAAAGAAAAGAAAGAAAGGATTGGTATAAAGTACTGAAAGCGTTGACACTGCAAGAACTTAAGAACTGACATGATGGTGAGGAGCCATAACCAGTTCTTGTCCCAGTCACAAACTAGAAACAGGTGCCTATAATATCAGTATCTAGGTGTCCTAAACTCTCACACCCAGGCATCAATGTTGCGAGTTATCCAGAGACCCTCTGCACTAACTAAATGCTAATAGTACTGATAATATTAATTAAGAAAACAGTAAAACAAAAGAAATAAAATACATAAACCAAAGATTTGAAGAAAAAAAAACCAAACCAACAACAACAAATGACCACAGTAGTGTAATACTAATGAGAAAGCAAAGGCAAAAGGGAATATATATTATAGCACGTTTCACTAGCTTTGCCCAACTTCAAAATGCTATATCTCAGCGAATATATAACGCATATAAGTGAAATTTTGTGTGTGAATTTGAAATGGTATAGACCCTATGAATTAAATTTTTCATTAAAATGCGGCCATTGGTTTCAATTTTCGTTTCTTTGCGATATAATATAAAATCCTACTTGCCAACACACATCACACGCACAGATATTGAAATGTCTACAGTAAATTATACAACCTCATTTGCACATTTTTGGTTTATCAAGCAATTGGCATGATTTTTGAGTGAAATTGCGTGAAATCGCACTTCTTGAACATAAAACAGTTTATATCCGGTGCAACGCACACATTGTCAATCAGAGGTGTGTCTACAAAAATTATTGTGTGGTTAAGAAGGAAAAATGAGTCTGCGAGTACATTTTATGACATTACAGCAAATCACAAATAGGATTTTAAAGTATTTCTGCAATGAAGCTACTCGAGGAAAACTATATCATTCTATTTCAAACCCACAAAAGAGGACTATTCACGCCTTGGGGATAAGCAAACGATCATTGCACCGCTGGATAGCGACATCTGAAATGTCTAATTCCAGTGTTTTACACACGAAAATTAGGCCAAGAGTGGTGAATAATTTTGACAGAGAATTGATCCGCAGAGAAATTTGCAATATGTTTCACAATAATGAGGCAGTGACTTTAAGGAAATTGAAAATTTGGTTAAGAAAGAATAATGACATTGATATTTCCAAATCTACGCTATGGAGGACTATTAGGAGTTTGGGATTCACTTTTAGAAAATATGTTGGTGGTAGAAACCTTATTTGTGAGAAGCCTCATATAGTTGCAATGAGAAGCAAATATTTACGCGAGGTCAGAGAAATGAGAAGAGATTGTTATGATTTTGTGTATTTAGATGAAACTTGGATCAATGCGCACCACAGTAATGAACGAGAATGGCAATCATCTGATGGAACAACTAAGAGACTAGTACCAAGCAGCAAAGGACAGCGCCTAATAATTGCACATCCAGGAAGCAGCCATCATGGGCTTCTAAATAATACTGAACTCATATTTGTTTCAAAATCCACAGATAATAGGGATTACCATGCAGAGATGAATGGCAAGATATTCAAGATTGGATTGTGAATCATGTACTTCCTTCCTTGGATAGACCGTGGTGTTTGATAATGGACAATGCCTCATATCACAACGTTGTGGCACCAGAAGATAAAGTTTCTAATTCACCAAGTATTAAAGATGTAATAAAGATTTGGCTGACCATAAACACCATTCCATTCAACGAAATGTCCATGAACCTGAATTACTTGGAATTGTAAAAAAAGACACAGCATACAAAGATATTTCACATAGACAAGGCAATCCATGAACATGGTCACAGATGTGTAAGATTACCTCCTTACCATTCTCACTTAAACCCAATAGAATTAGTATGGGCTAAAATTAAGGAACAGGTAGCAACAGAAAATAGAACGTTCAAATTAAAAGATGTTGAAATACTTATAAAAGCCGCCATCTCCAATATAGCCAGGGATTATTGGAAGAAATGTGAGAGCCATGTGTTATAAGAGGAAGAGGAACATTGGAAGAATAATGGTTTGTCCTTCATTCAGCCGAGATTGATTATCAATTTCTCAGAGACATCTGATTATGATTCGAATGAAGTTTAATTTCTTTAAAGATGACCTTACCGTTATTTACAAGCACATTAGAGGAGCAACGTTCCATTATGATATTTATGAACCGCAAAAAGAGGTGATACCCATTGAAATAATTAGATCAAGGAAGGTCCAGTTTGGTAGCGCATTAAATGTCAATGACAAACAATGTCACGAGTATCTCGCATGCAGATCATTTAAGAAATCATCTTCAACAGGTATTCATATGCAAACGTGATGGCCACATTATTGTAATAGTAGACACGCCTATGCCTAATCAATTCACAGAATCTGTGCATGAAGTGGTAAAATTTCTTTTCTCGATACACAATAATTTGTATGCCGACAAAGATCAAAGGATTTCATCCGTTTATGGGAACTAGACAAGATGCACAGATATAAAGTATATATTTGTTGGGTCTAACCCAATATAACATCGTATGCAAAAAATGGCATTAATACGTTGGACGGTTAATCAGATAATTACATTTGTTTGAGGGCAAAGCTAGTGAAACGTGCTATAATAAATATTTATTTAACACAAAAAGAGTTTTAACAGGTATTTAATATTTATGTGCAAATAAATACAATGAAGAACAACAATAAACCAAAAACAATAATTGACACACAGACATTAAAAACAAGGACCACTAGAGTAATTCTAAGGAAAACAAAAGCAAACACAAACGACATAAACCAAAACATGAAAACTACCAATATCACAATTTATGTAATTAAATATGAAATTTAAAAAAAAACAGACAATATGTGATGTAAATAGCTCACTGTAGACCTATAAATACAACAACTGACTGTTACTAAAGCTAGGCTGTAAATAAAATACAAAACAATAAATAAAATTACACGAAATACCCAAAATATAACTACTAATTAGGCTGAACAGGGCTGACGGATGAGAAGGTTGGAGAGCAATGGCAAATGAAGATTATTGAATGCTATCCCCCCCCCCCCCCCCCCCCCCCCCCCCCCCAAATTTTTTTGGGGCATCTTCTACAATTTCTTCTGGAACAAAATAAGAGTATTGATTTTATATCTAATGTGTAGCATCTGCCTCTGGAGCAGAGGCCTATAGGAAAGAATGTATAATGGTAGGATGTATGTAATAAAATAATGTGTGTGTTTCTTAAGAGTCTTCGTGTTGAGACATTTTGGGAGAGAAAGAAGACAGTGAGTGAATGAATGATAATAAAAAGCCATTTACAATGAACAAAATATAAATTTTTTAAAGAAGACTTAAAGAAAAGGAGAAAGTATTAAGGGTACAAAGAAGTTAAGAAATATATTAAAGATTTAAAAAAAAAAAAAGAAGGAAATAAGGATATAAAATGATAGTAGTCTCTGAAGAGACAAAGAAATAATACGACTACATACAACACCCTCAGGCGTGTCAACTAATATGAGGTTGTGCATGAAGCTGACAACCACATCATTTCTTATTCAATAGTTTTAATATGCCAGTGCTGGTGGCTGAAATATATTATGAACAAAGCTCTTACCTTGTGCCAATGGGCTGTCCATCCAAATAAAAACTTGTTACATTTCCCACTGATATAAAAATGTGATGCCATCCTCCATCTCCCGCTGCAACATTGGCTTCTACAATCAGCTGCTGGTTTGACTGGTCAAGCAAAAGATATGATTGACTGTATCACATGCAAGTGGCTTATTCAGTAGTTGTAAATTAATATCATTAACAGAAATATCATTGTTCTGACTTAAAAATACATATTTAAAAAAAACTTTTTTTATTACTAAAAAAAATTAAATTTTTTGAAAAATGTTAATATTAGGGAAACACAGGTAGTGATCGGGATGGGTGTCAGCTATTCAGTGGCTTAGTATAGGCAGTCCAAGGAAGCTAAATACCTGGCCAGGCTAAAAACTAGACCAGGTGGTCATGGATACTTATTGGGTAACAATAGCTCACCTGTATCTGTGTAGACACCTGCAGAGTAAAAGTCGTTTTTGTGTTTGCCACAGTTATCCGCAGACTTAAAAAATGTGTGGTGCCATTATCAGTGCTATGAGCTATGATATAACCATCAGCACTAGAAAATGGTTGCAACCAGGCAGAGATTGAGAAACCATCAGCAAAACTTGTTAAAGAAGGCCAGACATCCATTGGAATCACTATATACTGGCCTGAAATACACATGAAATAATCAGAAAATAATTTTACAGAAAGTCTCATAGTCATTAAATAACAAAAGTGTTTTAAAAAAAAAAAGAGGTTATATTTAAAGCTTCACAAAGTGATCACATAAAAGAGTAAGAAAGTGATCATGTAAATGAGTTGTAAAGTGATCATATAACAGGGTCATAAAGTGATCATTTTAAAAGGTCAAAGGTGTAATTGTTATTTTTTAAAATAGGTCATAAATATTATCAGACAAATGTCATATAAATAAGGATTATCATGCAATGATAATAAAAATGCCAAAAAGTTTTTAGCTAAAAGTCAATTAATGATCCTATAAAAGGGTCAGAAAGGTAAATTTCTGAGACCCCTGTCTCAGTAGGTTGTGAGAATATTCTTCTTTTTGTACTTTTCTTATTCCTTAACTTTTTGACTCCATAATTATTTTCCACCCTGTGCCATAATTATTTTTTGAAAAATTCTAAACAGTGAAGTGTACTGTCTTTTAGTGTAAATTTTATGTTAATTTTTTTTTGTGAACATGTACTTATTACATACCAAACTGTAGGGAAATGAATAGAGAATTGTAATGTATAACGTCTTTGGTAGTATTAACACAAGTATGTTCGGTATACTTAAAACATTTTGCATGTAAAATTGAAAAACACTAAAAAGTTAACTGTAGAATACGATCTTACTAAAGACAAATTACTGTTGTAGACAATAAAACTTTCTTTTTAGTCTTCAAACATCAAGTTAGTCCATATAAAAAGTAAAAAAACATTGCTTATGACCACAATTAGTACATTTAGTGTTATTCACACCAGTTTTTACTGTGGTCCCTTGTAAGAAAAAAATAAATGATGCAATCGTGCAATACGTAATTTTCAAACAAATAAAGAAGAATAACGTTATATAAAAACTTGTTTACACATGTTTAATGTTTTAATAGTATCCCTAGCTTCATCTTCTACCTAGGACTAGTGATTAGATGTTATGGTAGGTCTATTTTTGTTGCTTTTTGATCGGCCAGAATATGACTACGCCCACTGATCAACTAAATCTAATGTGTCTAGCTTTTCTGCACCGATTCTGTATTTTGACAACAAATTGTGACTACCAAACAATCATCATCAATGTCTGCAATGTTTCAAAGTAGTTTGACACAGTTATTTGCTTAGGAGACTTAGAAAATGTAAATATAAAGCATGACATGTTTCTCTAGCAATAACAACAAAAAACGGAAACACGCGAATCGTCACACAAATTGTGATAATAACGTCAAAACACACACATGTGCTGCTTAACTACAGTCAAATTAGTTGTTTAAATAGTAGTGGAAGTCATGTTGCAAGTTTTAAAATATGAACTGCATTAAACGGACGATTTTTGAGGTTTATTTATGATAAACTAAAAACAACGCTCTGAGCATTGCGCTGGCACGGCGCGTTGAATTTTGCAACGCTCAGAGCGTTGGTCTGGAGTCAAAGAGTTAAAGAAGATGGATCACTACAGCAACTGGCTCATTTGCATCAAGCCTGCACCAAAAACCTTCATATTCTTTAGCAGTAGCTAAGCATTACTTACCTAATTCTGATTTTCCTCTGGTATCTATACTTAAGTCTACCAAACAGATGAAAGAGTAGGCTTAAATAGTTTTCCCAATTTTAAAATACTGTTTAAAACAGAAATTTGATGCTGATATTTTTTCTCTGTGCACGAAACTTTTTCAAAACTTTCAGGAAATGATTAATAACAAAATACAGCTGCTAAATATAAAGATGAAGATTATCAACAGTCAAAAGACACAGAAAAGACAGTAAAACTGTATGGCTGTTACAGAAATACAACCACGTGACTCTTCTCAGATTCATCACTATACCAACAACAAAAAAAGCGGTCAGTTTAGCATGCATCAGCATGAAACCCCTATTCATCATTACTTTGAACTTTCTAAAGTGTTTATAATAAATGTTTCATTATTGACAATAGTTAGTTAGCAATTTTTTTTCTGCTGTTACTGCTTTTGATGTCTAAGACTTTTTTGTTGTAAAATATGTTTTACTTCATTTCAGCACAATCATTACTGCAGTATTTACATTTCTTCCTAACTGTGTTGGTTCACATTTGTACTGAAAATCTAACCTTCTTCTCAGCTTTGCACTTAATCTTCTGCACTTTACTTGTTTCATTCAGATTTTCTGGGCCTCTATATCACTAGATAATTTTCCTGCACATTTATAGCATTTTCCCATTCCCATTTAACCATAAACTCTAGGAGATTGAAAACATCTTACCAGGAGACCCTGAGAATTGGGCTACAGGAGTTGAAGTCCCTGCCCTTTGCTTGAGTGGTGCTTGTGGGACACTGCCTGGCCACTGACCAGTAAACAGCAAGTCATGAACAGCAGGAAGGTTGCCGCCCAGTTGGTCTGAGAATATCTCCCAGAGAACCTAATTACATTGAGCAATTGTGAAAAGTCAACACTTGAGCTAGCGTCATAATATGATAAACTTACATTTTTTAAAAACTAAGCACATGGCGAGATTAGTTAATGAAACAGCCCCTTCGTGGCAATTTATAAAACGTGTGTACAGTTAGCATGCTGAATTTTAAAATTTCATAAAGGAGTGTGGGGCCACCATAACTGTTGATCCCCTTGAGGAAGCCTGTACCACCATATTGCTTCATGTGCTCTCGCAGCAGTGGTTTTTTTTAAGTAACTTACTTTACATGATGAGGTTGCTAGACCCATGCCTCATTTATATGTAGTCACCTCTTATGACATGCCTCAGGGAACAGTGGTCCTATTTCTTACCATCAGTGTATGCTAGAATCTAAAGTTATTGTATACACAGAGCTCAGTAACATACATAATTACTTATGTTTCAAAAAGTGCAGCCAACAGTGCCACATCACCCATTGCTAATGGTGTTTGATGATGTCAGCTGCTGGTCAAGATATGTTACTACTAAGCTATCAGACAAAAACATACACTTCTCATAACATAAACACTCCAATCCGTACAAACACATCATGGTCAAGCCTGCACATCAACAATCTGTTCCCAGTTATTTGACGAAAGCAATGAAGAAAGTCTGCACAAGTCATAATCATTAACTAATAAAAATATACTAATGATTTATAGTCATGTAATTATGTTGTAGCTGTTTCAGAATGAAGACAAAAGATCTCCAAATGCTTTCGGTTTGATCTTTTCAGTGTGAGAACTAGAAAATTCCCCAGGTGTTTTACCTATAGATCAGTCCCAGACTGGTCCTGTACGACACATTGCCCAGTTGTTACTATATTATTATATAATTCCAGCGTGATGCTGACCACATCACCCCTAGTGTGCTAATGGTCAAGAATGTATGGGCCTAACACCATATTCCCAATATGCCTCAATGGGTGTGTAAAGGTATCCCTATATTCTAATTATGAACCATCAAGGGTTGAACAAGATATTTTTTCTTTGGAAAAAAAAAAGTTATTAGTGTAGTAGAGACCAGGAATTTTACATTTTCTCTTTAAACAGGAAAGAAATCTCAGCTGAATTAAATTAACTGCTGCAGTGTTTCACAGTCACAATTGGATATCTACTTTACAATGTGTAGGTTTATTGGTAGTGTAGTGGCCAATATATCTGTTTTTTATGTGGGAGTCTCAGGTTTGCAACAAGTGAGGAACCCAAGTGTGACAGACCTGGCCAGCTGACAGTGTAGTATGGCTAAAGTAAAATGAAGTATCTCTTCTCACTACTCTTAATGACAAAATGTGGAAGATACTACACTTTTCATTTTTACAAAATTTTTATAAAACCTATGCAGCACACTTTGTTTCAAAACAAATATTAAAAACATGTAATTTCTTTAATGAAATTTTATACTAACTTCAACAGGAAAGTCTATTCATGTGCACACGCAAGGCACATCTTGCACATTTTATTAAAACGCTCTGACAAAAATTAAAAAAAAATAAAATAAAATAAATTAAAAAGAAAGAAAGAAGACAGAGCAACATGTTGAGCAAGATAATAAATTAAGTTTTGAATGGCTTTTAATATTTTGATATATCAAAATACAGTAAAATTCTTTAGCAAAAGTGTCTAGCTTTGAGATCACAATAATCTCAAAATCTCCAACAATTCACTGAACAGTGTTGACATACTCAGAAAATTACCAAGACAATACAACTTACACTATAGGTACAATCCAAATTTTCAAGTAAATAAAACTGGTAAAAACTGGAGAAATACATGAAGAAACTAATCAGATCTGGGCTGCAAGCATTTACACTAGACTCAGGTATGAAAATGTTGGAGATTTTTTATAATCAACATCCATGCAAAGATAAAATTTAATACAAAAAGTACATTAATATAATTGAGTGGAATCCTGAATATTAACTAGGGTTATACAAGGTGACTAATATGAGATTGTGCATGAGGCTGGCAACCTAATCACGTAAAACAAATCACAAACGAAGCCTACACTGTCACGAGTTGGATTTAAGTTAGAGTTATGCCCAAGTGTAGGACAAGACCCTAGTGTGAGAAAAGACTTATGATAGATTTATGTTGAGAAATGACAGTGAATGTAGTAAGGTGAGTCTATTAGCTCGAGGATGATAACCGAAATTAAATCTTCCTCGCCAAATTGTGACTTCAAGAAATGCTATAAACTCACCCCCTCTGACTACCTTTAACAAACTAAAGGAGATAAGGTTCAACTAACACTACAGACACTACTGTACAGACAACAGTTACGGACTATACAGTGAAGAAGCTGATCCAGTGAACATTAAATAAGTTTATTATACAAATCCACATAAGTTCATAACATAGTAACAACCATATATATATCGTGCCAGGTTTGCACTGACCTGGAAATAAAAGACTCAATTTAAATTTATAAGACACATCAAAAAAATATGAACCCAACCACTCTCACTCATTCATTCACCTTGCTGGGGAAAAATCAGAATGATTACTTGAATTCTTACTACCATCTAATTTAGTGGGCATCAACTGTAGCCACCACTCTCTATTACACTACTATCTCTATTGTCAATGGCTGCTGACCCTGCATGAAGACTATCTGCACAGCTGCTAACTCTGTCAGTGGTATACGCCACTAAGTCACCCTCTGCACTGCTATTTAATAGACTTCTTTAACTCTAAGGCTCAGGGGCTACCCTCTAAGAACAATATGAGACTCTACAGGTCCCTGATATATTTTTCACTCTATCTCACTCCTGCCTTGCTTCTCTCGTTTTGTTCAGCAACCAGGTATGATACCCTCTCTCCTGGTTCTGACTCCTACACTGATGACTTCAGGAAAAACTATTGACTAGTTGCTAGACTTCACTGTAGAGGCTGCACTGTTGGCGAAACAAACTGATCTTCACTTGCTATGTTACCCCTCATTTGGGTTTAGGCCCTTCGGTATTATTGTGACCGAGGCTATAAAAGACACACCAACCTGCTTGCTTGGGTTCGATGGGTGTGTATGAGCTTAGAGCTCTGGGTTTTAAGAAAACCCTTTCACTGAAGACTGCGTCGCTGCCTCGACCTGCTCTTCCTCACTCCCTTTCTCTCTCGGGGGCCAATGTATTCAGAGCCGATACCCACCGCTGTACAAGCTCTTACGCCTCTGGCGTTTCCTCGACTTTTCTCTCTTGAGAAGACTGGCTACCTTTGCCAGCTGTCAGGAACAAGATTTATTGACAACCCGCTCTACAGGCCGTGACCAATGCTGTGGACACAAAAGAGAGGCCACTCTGTACTACAATACTAAAATACTCTCATAAAATAACTTATCTATTAAAACATATACAGTTGCTGTTTCAGTCACCCTCAACTCTAGCACAAACATGTAAACGCCCAAAGCGAAGACGGCTCCACCATTTCCCCTCTCTCCCTTTTGCACGACGATACATAAATATTTACTGACCCCGGGTCATTACTCCCGACAATCCCCTGTCTGTCTAGTAAAATCCAGACGCACTGATCAAATACTGATTATACACAGCTTGCCTCAGGCATTAAACATTTAGAACAGGTAGGGAAAAACTCCCGTACTTAGGCCTACTATAATTCTGTAAGCGGTCACAAGACCTTACCCTCATTTCCCCCTTACGATAAAAAATGCACAACAATTAACTGCACATCAATGATTAAAATTCACCACTACATTTATATATTACATCTCTATACACAGAAATATATCTCTATAGACTATATTTCCTAGAACTCATTAAATCCCATAACACGAAAATCAAATACTCCTCTACATAATATTTAATTACACAGCCACTTCCGGCACCATAACTGTCCTTACACCTCTACCCCACGTGGTTACACTGCAATTATTATACTTTCCCAGATAGAAAAAATATTTAATTATTTTCTCTATCCATCTAGAATTCCTACTCAAATAAATCCTAGTAATCTGTTCCCGTATTTTTATATGAGACTTATCAGAATTAAACTCTCAATGAAAAAAAACCACACGCGCTTCCGAATATTCTGTAAATTAACCTAATCAAGGATGCGTGTATTTCTACAGACCTTCTATTAAATCTTACAGAGCACACCTACGTAATATCTCTTGATCACTTGTGGACACTGCTATCCTCTAAGAAATAATTGATGGCGCTACAAGTTATAAAGTTTTAAAATAAATTATACTAGAACGGGCTAAGGCTCTATTAGAGAAACTAGATTTAATTACCACGCTACTTTAAATTACAGACGTACCAATTACTGTGTTTCTTCTGTTACAGAAGCAGACAATACTGCATGGGCGCACGGCCAGGAATTTCTACAGACTAAGAGGCCGCTAAATTGAAAAGCGCTACTATATATCTTTGATTTACCCACGCTGACCCCAGACCTACTTGAGGCTTCGCGTCTCATTACATCCAATAGAATTAAAGATAAATCTAAAATTTTCCATGCGCTCATCTCTAAATTTAGAACCAGTGTATTCTGCTTACTATAAATGCGCGCGTATTTCCGGCTACGTAACGTTACCTAACGTCGTCTGTTAGCGTGAGCAGAAACAAAATGTGATTCGCTCTAATGTACGTTGGACGTTACCTGGGTAGTGGTTCATCGCCCCTTCCCCCGATTTAGTGGGTAGGGGTTAATTAAATCGCGCTCAAGCTTACCACACAAAATGACTGTAATAAATTTAACAACGCAAAAAAATGGAATTACAAGATCGCCATTATCTAGAAAAAGGCCGACTGGTGCCATTCAGTACTAACTTACGTTAATCCCTATAGAAAAAAAGCCGCAATTACGTTACCTACAACCCAATACTAAACACGCCCACTATTTAAAAGGAAGAAGAATATATTCCAATCTTTGCTAGAGAGAAGACAAAAATGGCAAACTCATATAGTTACCAAGAGACGAAGACCCTTGCAACTCTTATAGTAACAACGGGAAACCGAAATGGGGCCTGCTGAAGACTAAATCACAGTAACTCCATCACATACACAGCAAGATCATGTGACTGCTTGGTGCCAGATTCCTGCAAGGGGACCACCAGCTACAGTGGTGGCTCCATGCTCCATAAGGAGCACAAAGGAAAATGATGAAGATGAATGATGAATACTGATACAAAATAGTTACCTTTACTTCATCTTGTGTTCCTTGTCTTCGTTCAACAGTAAATATGGCTTGTGTGCTACTTTCATTTCCTGGGGAAAAGTCCTCAGCAATCTTCAGATCTCTTGCATCTGCTGCAAAGGCCATACGTCCATGAGGATCATCACTAGAAGTCACTCTAATAGTAGCCACGATACCAGTACTGGCAAGTGATGCCAAGTTCCCATTTGTCATTCCGTTAAGTACTAATATAAACAGAACAAGTATTAAGTATTTCCTTTGGCACTGAAGGTTTAATAGTACAATGATGTGAAAATAAACTGTTGACACTGTTTATATTTAATTGTAAACAATTAACTCAACAAATCTAAAAGAAATCATTTTTCCTGGATGGAAATAAATGTGTTTTGGACACATAATCTTCGATGCACACTGTTTACAGATCAAATATGTGCAAAAGTGTTAAAACACATTTGATAAAATAAAAGGATGAAAGTGGTAAGGTATGATGTATTAAG
This sequence comes from Oreohelix idahoensis, assembly GCA_024509875.1. NCBI lineage: Eukaryota > Metazoa > Mollusca > Gastropoda > Stylommatophora > Oreohelicidae > Oreohelix > Oreohelix idahoensis. The sequence goes on from JAMPIV010022699.1 coordinate 167,436, forward strand.
AATTCATAAAAACATATATAATCATATGGCCTGAAATGGATCTAGGTAAATAAGGATGGAAGGCCTTTGTAGACATGGAGAAAACCCACACAGAATAAGTAAACATGGGGAAAAAACCACATCGAATAAATAAACGAAGAGAAAACCACACAGAATAGGTAAAACTGAAGCAACAATGAAATGGAATAAACTAATCATCCTTAAATAAGGGATCCCGTTACACTCCTGTTGAGGCATATTGGGAATATGGTGTTAGGCCCATATTTTCTTGACTATCAGCACACTAGGGGTGATGTGGTCAGCATCACGCCGGCCGCCTTAACCTTCCCAGAGTTGCTCTGGTACCAAATTCATGAGGCTGGGTCAACCCCAGAGCCGTGTGCGGTCTAAAAAAATCCCACCTCAACTGGGGATCGAACCATGGACCACCAAGCTAGAAAGCCAGTGCAAATCATCCTTAAACAAGACAGCACCCAGTGAGTAAAACTTTTGAGTAGTCACCTTTTAGCACATGCCTGAGAGAGCAGTAATCTTATTCTTTCTTGTTCTCCTCAGAGACCCCAGGGAGCTACATGGGGCCAAGTGATTTATGTGCCCCAAAAGAAACAAAGTGAAAGAGAAGAATGAAAATATCAAGCAGGCTGCCTTGGACAAGACAGGACCACATGAGTGAAATGAATTGTTAAGTGCTATAAGCTTCAAAGGAAATCCAGAGAAAAGGAAGAATGAAAATAACTGAGTACCTCATGAGGCCAAGAACAATGCTATGAGGTTTACCACACATCAGAGTCAATAATGTATACAAGCCAAAGCAAGTCTAATTTCAGAACTCTTGCCAGTCTGGAGATATTTCACTTCTTTCCATCAGGTTAATCTGCCTCAAAAGTTTTAAAAAAATTCTCTCAATGTAAACCAAAACTATAAACATTCACCCTCGACTCGTGTTAACACCAACAGGAACTGTTCAGCAACTTCTGGCATGTTGTCAGCTAGTGGAGTAACTCCTAGTGGCCTTTTGTTCTCCTGGGGGGAAAAATCCATCTGACCACTGGTCATCTGAAAGTCATCACCTGCCGTCAAAGGAATGTTGTTCTGGGATCTCAACTCCCAGTATACTCGCACTGTTCCAAAGTTGCCACGATTTCTTAGCACACTGTGTATGATATTATTGAAAATGTGTAAAAAAAAGAAATCATAATTTCTTCTAAATGTTTTTCTTACAATTTTTTTTAAAATGTGATCATCACAACTGTGCTTATTCATTATTATCATGTGTGTTTCTCTCTGAACGTTTGTTACCATGCATCTCCAGCTAACTCTCTTCTCATGGCTTCTGTAAAACAGTTTTTGTTTTGCCCTGATAATTTTTGTGCACTTTCAAACCATGTATATCTCAGGTTTTCTTATGAATAAACATTAATAATTAATTACATCTCCGTATTTATGTTTGTGCTACGTCTACAGTATAGCATTCCTTTCTACCACATGTGAAATTTTTTAAATTTGACTCTCAGAAAAAACTACATTCTTTACCAAATTAGACAGGTGTACTTTACAAGAGTCAGTCAATAGACTACTATGTATGCAAACTAACTTAAAGTCATTTGACAAATGCTAACAATGAGACAGGAAACTCACTCATAAAATGCTGTGCTTCCTTCTTCCACTTGGGCATCTGCTGGTGGTGCAAAGCTAAAGACACCATATGCCTGATCATTAGCCAGGATGACTATTGTTGCAGTAGATTTGTTGGTGGTGATCAAGTCACCTGAAGAATGACAGGCAACTGAGTTTTATTATCATAAACATGTCCTGCTATTTCTAGAGGTTGCCTATAACTGATGAATGTTCCTCTATACATTTCTCTGTCCAGTCATTTAATATAAAGCTCAGTTCTTTTGGTTCTGTTATACTAGTACACCATTCTTTCTCTGCTAAAATTTCTTAAGTAGTTTCCATTCATAATTTTTCATGCAAACGTATGCACTATTTTGCATTGATAACATTATATGTGTAAGACATTCTGCAAAACTGAATACGATGAAAATTGTTTCAGACAGTTCTTAATATAGGAAAAAAAAAGCTGTTCCACATAATAAAACTTGGCACATTAACAAGTATTATACAGGACTTCAAAAGATATTACTTTTTTTACTTAAAATGTAAAGAATAATACATGTAATAATTAGCATATTTACACATAATTTATTTTCAGAAGTGCAATTTAAAAATAAAGAAAACAGTTCAGTTTTAAAAAATGTTGGAAGTGCTGGCTTTGAATATATGTTTAGATGTCTCATAGTTTACAACACTAATTTCCAAAGCTCATAACATATGAATCCTTGAGCATACTGAATGTATTGAACATATGAAGTGATAAAAACAATAATCAAAAATAACTTCAAAGAAAAATGGCACAGAGAGCACCCAAAGTCAGATATAAAAGAAACCTACTACTCGTTGCCAAGAAGAGATCAAGTGATAATTTTCAAACTGAGAACAGACTCAAATACCATCTGCTCAACAGATTAAAAAGTGGACAGACAAACATGCTTCCATGTGGGGAAAATAAATAAACAGTAGAACACATCCTTAAAGATTGATAGCTCCACAGGAGGACATACATGCCACACCTCGGAGATGAAAAACCTGTACAAAATATCCAAAACCCTGTACATAGACCCGCAAAACCTGTACAAAGACTGAAAAAAAAACATATCAAAAGAGTTAATTTGTGTAAAAATATTTTCAATTACAGTGGGCTGCATTATAAATGAGGCATGGGGACTTAGCCTTTTAAAGCAGGTCTTCTTTTATTTTAAAACCCAAACAATAAATGTCTGAGTTTATTTTACACTGTAAAAATAATGTGATGGTGTTATCATTTAGTCTATTTTTGCTTAATTATCACTAACAGACTGGGAAATCCTGTGTTAAATAATAATAATAAATTCTTTAAGCACCAAACATGGCGCATAAGGCAGAAATCAGTGCTCTCCAGGTTGTTTGTTGTGATGCCACTCCTCTTAGCTCTTGCACATTATTTAATCCCAACGTTCTTCCTTCTCTTATTATTGTTCTTCTAAGTGTTTCTTTTGGTCTTCCTTTTTTCCTCTTACCCTCAGGAACCCAAGTGAGCACCTGCAGTGGTATTCTGTTGTTTTGCATTCGTAGGACATGACCGATATATGACCATCGTCTTTTCCTTATATAGTCGGAGACATATTTTTGCCTAGAGTCTTCTCTTATTTGTCGATTAGTCTTGAATTCTTTCCAACTGATGTTCATGAGTTTTCTAAGACATTTGTTCTCGAATGTATTCAGCTTGTTCTCTAATGATTTTGTTATTTTCCAACTTTCACAACCGTATGTTAACACTGATATAACATTTGAATTAAACAGACGAAGCTTGGTATGTATATTCAGTGATCGTAATTTCCAAATGTTAGATAATCTATTGAAGGCGCTAGCTGCCAAAGCAATTCTAGTATGAATTTCTCTTGTTGTGTCACCATCCTGAGTCATTTTACTGCCTAAATAATTGAAACTTTCAACTTTCTGTAGGACCTTATAAAAGAACTCTGAGACACAGTAATAAGGGGAATGGGTTAGAAAACCTGTACAGAAATTATGTACAGGGTGTACACATCTGAAAACGCAAACACCTTGTACAGATTATGGGTAAACCATAGCATGTGGCATGTATGGGAGAACCAGACTGACAGCATGGCTTCCTTCACTCCCTTTGAAGGAGAATCTCTTTGGTGATTAGAAAACACTGAGACAGACTGCCAACCTAATGAGAGAAATAGATGTGGTTATATGAGAGAAACCAATGAAGAAGAAGACATTCCTTGAGCTATTGTGAAACAAAAATACTGTATCTTACCTCCAACATCTAACAACTGCACTGAGAATGTCTCATTTCCTTCAGGGATGTCATCATCTAAAACACTGACTGTCACTACCCTGTCCTGCTGTCCCACATCAAATGTAAGTTCTTGTGTCTGGATTTGAGTGTAATCCCCTTCTAGGTAGGAAGCTGATCCATCTAAAGTTCTGTAATGGACTTTACCTTGTTTGTCCAGCCTGCCCTGTCTTCTGATAGTCAAACTTACTGTCTGTGGTTCCAAAACATTCTTAATGGGATCTAAAAAAAGTGATAAAAGGTTGGGCATTACCGTTGACTATTAATTTTGTTGAATATCAAAATACAACTTGATAAACACTAAATGTTTTCAAATCTTTGGTCCAAAGCTCTTCCCCAACAATTTTTTAAAAAAGGAAAAATAAAGAGACTTTGATTACCCATGTTAGCAAAGGTACTTTAAAAAAAAAATGAAAATATGGGTACTCCTGTATGCCTTTAGTGGTAATACGTCTCACTGTTTTTCTTCACAGTAGCTCTACTATGAAGTTGCTTTTAATCGTTGCCCATAAATTATGTATCAGCACATGTTGTAATGTCTCCCTGAAATTCTAGCTCCATTTTGTTTAAACAGTCTTCATATGAGGCAATCTCCTCAATTTTTTTCAATCAGTGTTTGCAGCAACAATAAGACCCATACAAACCTATAAGCTACATGCAAAACAGTCTAGTACAGGGTTTCTTAACCTTTTTGTGTCATGGATCTCTTTGACTGCTATGAAGTTTATAACCCCTTTTGATTGTCCAATGACGTTTATAACCCCTTTGATTGTCCAAAGAAGTTTATAACCCCTTTGATTGTCTGATGAAAACTATGGACCCCTTCATTGGGAAAACAAATATACATAAAAGCATAATAACAAACTTTATTTTTTTAACTTTAGGTTACATCACAGACCCCCTAGAATCCATTCACAGACCTGCAGGAGGTCTGTAGACATCGGGTTAAGAAACCCTGGTTTAGTACTTCACTACAAAAATGTGTTACCAACAAACTCCACTGGATTGTCATTTTCCTGTATAACAATTGTTGCTACCATTGGAATACCAGGTAAAGCCCCTCCTTCAGGTGCTGACAGCTGCAGCGCAAATGTCTCGTCTCCCTCTGGTATCTGGCAAATTAGCATGTGAGAAAAGTAATTATTAATACATCTTCAAGATGAAAGTGCTACAGCTCATGGCAAATGTCCTTCTCTGCAAACTAAAACTACCTCAAAGGTAATAAATATATAAATTAAAAAATAAAATGGTATGGAATCAGTTTTTGGGACACATGTGCCATTAATTTGTAAAACTGATTCCATTCCATTTAATTTTTTAATATATATATTTATTTCCTTACCCGTTTTACAGCAGCCTCCTCATTTATTGACATATACCTCAAATGCAACATTTCAGGACCTTTCTCTAATTCAGCCCTTAAACATCACTGTAGCATAATAGCTGACCATACTTACTGGAAAGACATGTAAGGTCTTGTGATTCAACCCTTGTGCATGGACGTAAGAAATTAACTGCTCAACAAACACTCATGACCACTGTTTGTAAGCTCTGTCACCCGAAGCTTCTTACTGCAAAAGGTTGTGTATGCTAAAGAAAGTGACCCACAACACAATGAAAGTGTACAGGCCTACTGACAATGGCAGTTTTCACCTTTAACTGGCAACAACAACACCTATATATTCAGACAACATCAAAGGGATGCCATCAGGATCAAATGATTTGCTTTTTCAAATAAAAGATTTTATAAATTTAGTCATGAAAATTACAAGAAACAAAATTAAATGGCTCTCAATACAGGCCACCAATGTCATATATTTGTGCAATGCAATCCAAGATGCTATTTCCTTTACTTTCTGGTTTATTTCAAAATTTATGACAGAATTTTCCTCAAGGCCATGTTAAAATTAAATCACAAAGATGATTTGGTAAAATAGATTTGGTAAAATAGATAGTATAATTGACTTCATAAATTGTAAATGCCATTAACAATTAATTTCATACCAATATACACTGAAAGACAAAAAGATGAAATTTGTAATCCTATTACTTACATCATCATTTTTTACAATAAGTGATATGTTTTGTGAATTCTGTCCAGGCTGAAATGTTACTACTCCAGAGGAAGGACTGAGATCATCTTGTGGAGAGGGTGAGAGTGACCATGGAACTGTAATGGTGCCATATGTTCCATTACTGCGTTGGACACCTACTGTTAAATTTATCTGCTCCCCTAACTGACCCTCAACTGTGGAATAGTTATCAAAAATACTGAATTTATAACTCAGCATACCTTAAACTCAATGATTTCTTTCACAATACAAATCTCAACTCTTCTTATTCTTTTCGTTCCTTATGGAGTATGGGGCTATCATTGCAGCTGGTCACCTAGCAGGATGCTTGTATCAAAGATTGATTTGCTCTTGAAGTGGTGGTTTCTGTAGCAATTTGTTTTCCGTGGTGAGATTCCCAGCACTATACAAAAATTCATATTAGTCCCCCTCGTACGACATACAGGAGGGAACAGTAGTCCTATTCTTTCTTTGTCTCCTTAGAGACCCCAGACCTAAACGGGCTAAAATACTGTGCTCTGGTTCTGGGTTAACCCAAGGAATTGTCATATCCTGCACAAAGCCATGTCTCAGCTCCCCCTGCCTATCATGGGGTCCATAGTGACATTTTCTGCATGCAGGCAACCAGGTAAAAGCCAGAGTTATGTCTGGGGCTCAAGTGACTCCTCCAAGCTTAGTGTGCAATGCTGGGTTCTCAACATGTTTCACCACAGGGGGAATCCCTGGAAGTGTGTGGATGATTTCAAGAGTCAATGAGTGTGTAATTAGCCTCACAGACAGAATTTAACTTCCAAATTTACATAATATAGCTGTTGGTCATATAAGCATGACACCAAATATGCCTCCATGCATTATTACTCTCATAAAGTTGGCAGTCTTTCATCACCATATAGTTTTTCTGTCTCAGGGGTCAGTGAAGGCCATGCTGTCAATCTGTTCCTCTTGTGAGAGATGACACTCTTGGAGGACATGTTCTACTCTTTGCTTGTCTTCCATATATGTACATGTCTGTCTGTCTAAACTTTAATTTGTTGAATAGTTGGTATTTGAGTGCAGTTCTCAGCCTGAAAATTATCACCTGATCTATTCTTGGCAAGGAGGAGTATGGTTCTGTTATATATGACTCTCGGTGTTCTCTATGCATTTTTCTTTAGAGATGTTTTTGATTATTGTTTTGTATGTCTTCTTTTGTTATCCTGTCCTCAGTTTGAATGTTACTTACTTCCTCTATCTTTGGCAAGTATGTCTGCCTTTTAATTTCCACACATCTTGCAGTAGGCAGGAATCAACTTCACATTCACTTTGTTGAACTTATAGCTGATTTCTATTAGTGCTTCTGGGAAACTGTCTAATTCATTGTTTTCATGGTTCCTTAAAGTAATTATGACTGACAGTGTTGAACACTATCTTGGCTTTAGCACTTTCCTTGTTTTCAATGATGATTATAGCAGCTTTTTCTAGTGTTTTTCTAAACATACATGTACACAAACAAACACGTATGAACGCATGCACACAGTATGTATTTTTTGTGTATTCCATTCAATTCATAGCTATATATGTATTCTGGGTGTTTTGTCAAAGTTGGATTTTGAAGCAGTTGCCCAGGCATTTACTCCATATTCCAGTGCAGGATTAACATTTCCTGCTTACAACAGTTTCAGTATTTGATGGTCTGCACCACAAGCAGTTCCTACTACTTTTTTCATCAGGGTCATGTGTTGTCTAACTTTCTGCTGGCACTTATCAATTTGATTTTTTTTCCAAGTTAGCTTGCTGTCCAGTGTAAATCCAAGGTAGCACAACAGGGAACCAAGGACACTTGTGCTTTAGAGGAAGTCAAAGAGAAATATAAGTGAGAAGCGAAAATGGCATGAAACAAATACTTAGGAGCTAAAAATCTGGAACTAAAGAGAAAAATATAGAGAATATGTGACACTCAGAACAGAAGCAAGAAACTGGAAAGCAGCAAAACAGGTAAAATGGGAAGGAATTGTTCTATAAGACCCTAAAGAACATGAGGAAAGAAAACCAATGCCCTCTCAAATTTATAAAGGACAAGCAAGGCAAATTGCTTACTGCCCCGAAGGAAGTAATGGAAAGATGGAAAGAATATTTCTCAGAACTCCTGGATGGTGAGCATGATGGAAGAATTGAGAGCGGAAACCAATGATGGTGAAGTTATTAACAAAATCAAGATAGCAATGCAGAAGGCTTGATGACTCTTGTCCTCTGGTAGACCATGTCCATTTAGTTTGAATATTAATTTGTGTTCCTTGTTTGATAGTGTGAAATTTCAACTATTAAAAAAATAAGAAATACTTTTGTAAAACTCTAAGCAAATTTTGTCACGAAGTACTGTATTGTGAGTTATAGTTTTTAGTCTAGATTTCCTTTGAAATGTCACATGATTGTGATGTAATGAGTTAATAAGAGTGGCAGATGTTGATAGAGTAGAAGACTAGACACGTAAATTTAGTCTAGACAGGTATATCCCAGTCTCGGAGAAGAGCACTGGTGTAAGGATGGCACAGGTATAGCTATAGCTGTAAAGAGCACACGTCTGGATGGAATTAGTATAGATCAAGAGCTCTAGAGTGCTACCGTCACCTAACTACACTGTGACAACAATAATACAGTAAAATATAACTGTCAGCAATAAGAAATTGACAAGTCATAAAATTACAATTTACTGAATTATTTATTAATGTACATCTAGTTTCTTATTTCTCTTTTGAAAATTGGAAGATTTCAATTACAATGAAAAAATACAAAAATCAACAATATTTATAACTTTTTACATAAATTTCATGTCTACGTTAATCTTAATGTCTTTTGCCTGCACTGGGTTAACACAGATTGCACTTTTCATCACTACACGGTCTCTTTTGAGATCTCACAGAAGGTTTTGGAATATTAACACTTAGGACTTAGCTTTACAGTCCTGGACAATGTCTGGTAACACACGAGTGTAGTTGGAATACAGCTTCTTGGATCTTATGTTTGGCTAGCCAAGGAATGATGGAGCCAAAACACTTGAACTCCGTCACACACAGTATACGTTGAGTGGATGGTAGTTTCAGATCAGGCTGTTCCAAACACTACAATAACAACACGGTCATCTTATTGAGATCGTCACCAGAAGGTTTGGAATATTAACACTTAGACTTAATAACAGTCCTGGACATTCTGGTAACAACCCTATACAGCTTCTTGATCTTATGATTTTGCTAGCCAAGAATGATGGATCGCAAACACTTGAAACTCCGACCAGTAAACCTGCAAAATATGTTTCATGTGGCTAGTCCTTTGTGTGGTGATTTCTCACAGGTCTGCATGTTGTGAGGTGATGTGTTCAGTGTATGCTTATATAGGTATGGCATAAGTTCTCGTTCAATGGCAGTGAATAGGCAATGACAAGTCTAAGTGATTACATTTACAAAAATACATAATACAATTTCTGTACACAGTCATGATGCTGCAGTTTCCTTCTACAGTCAGTTTGAATTGCAGTCATCAATAAAACAATGTTATACAACATAGGCCTTCCCTTAGTCCTGCCTTTCCATTCCTGCACGTCTCTGTTATGCATCCTGGTCCTTGTCTCATTCTCCATTTTGAATTCAAATGTGTTCTCACAGTTTAATTTAATTATCAAACCTGTAAAAGAAGTATTTACATACACACATACATATATATTCGTAATATTACATACCCCTTTTAGGATAAATCAGAAGTAAAACTGACTGAAGGCTTGGCAAAAGTTCAAACTGCCTGGCATAACAAATAGGAATAACCTTTCTCAGGGGTTGATCCTTCTCTCTCTCTCTGCCTTCAAATTCGTCTCTCTTCCGAGGTTTTAATTTTGCGTGTGTACCCTGTCTGCCACGGTTCCTCTCTATTTATACACAGCCAGTGAGCGAACGAGAAAGCATCTCACTCCTGCTGCTAAATTTTTAGTTCCAACCGGCTCGCGCGGTGTTTTTGTGTTTTCTTAATTTCTTCCTCCTTTTCGTTCCTTTTATCTTTTGTATGGATCACGTTTGTTGATACCTTACTGTTATGGTACCATCAACAGCTTCTTTCCCTCCAATAATTTCCTCTATTGGGTTTGTATTAGAATTTATATAATTTTTCAAAGTGGCTTAACTTGACAAAATATGATGAAGTGGTCTGTTCTCACACTTCTATCTTCTTTTTGCAACAACGATGTAATTAGTTGTTTGAAACGAAATAAATGTGGACTTCTCTGCTCCTAACGATACTATTATCAACTCTTTCTGATCATTCCTTATTTTTATATGAATTTTATTCGTTAGCCATCAAAAACAAATATCGCTTCGTTTATGTAGCCAGTACACAGCGCTACAAAATGATAGATAGAGGCACTCGCGTCCGCACGGTTTAAACGTATCACGAACCAAGAATTTGTCTTGCGTATTTTTTTCTCATCACGCGACAATGATAAACATCATATTACTAGAAGGCATTGCTTGGATTGTTACAAATGCATTAGTGAATCTTTCTGAGCAAGAAAAAAAACCCCACTATGTAAGTTTCCTCCCCAAACCAACAAAGACAGTCAGACATTAGTAAGTCAGCCATGCAGCACTGAACAGTTTTTATGCAGGTTTTACACGTACTGACAGCTGTTACTTTCAGGGCTTTCCACTCACTTGGAAAACACAAATAAATGTTCTATTTTACATGCTGAAGTTATTAAAGTTTTATCTTACATGGTGATACAATTAACTACATTCAGCCAAATAAAGAAAAAGAAATAAATATCTTTTGTACCATTCATTTGCAAAACTGACTTCCATACAATTTTTCATTTTTAATTTTCTATAATGAACTTTACTGCAGCTCCCCTTCATTATACCCAGCTAAGCTAGTTAATGATGGCCACAAGCAAAATTATACCATTTTAATGCTTTTTTTAAAACTGAATAAGCTGCTGACCTGTGTATATTGTAGTAGGATCTGTGTAGAAATGAATAATGCCATTAGGGTTATCGTTGCTTGAGATAGTGATGTCTATTGAAGAGCGACTGCCAAGTACTGAAGGTGGGCTTCCAACTGGTGTCAGTACAAGTGTATACTTCTCTGTTAGCTATCAAGAGGGGAAAAACATGAAGATAAACATTCAGATCTCATCAACTCAAGTAATTTATATGTGTCTGGAAAATTCAATGAGCAGAAGTTTGATTGTATGATCATTTACTTTCAGCTTAAAATAGTGTACAAGCATAAAAACTCAGATGAACTGATGCCTCTATTGCAGGAAAAAATCTCAGCTACTTTCCTGATTGTTTCACTTCTGATTATCTACCTCTAATATATTCCTGCACATGAGCTCAGACCTGCATGACGGACTTTCTTCCTTCCTTTTGTTCTGTTAACACAACTGATCATTGAAACACAATTCTGACTGAATGTTTTATTTGCTTCCACACTTGACTGTCAATGCCAGCATTTATATCTCTGAAAAGGTCTTTTGTGTCAATTTCTGGATACTGTCAACCAGGTGTGTCGCTAATCTATCCCTTCTTTTTGTTCCACTGGCTGCCCCTTTAGAGGCTATTTATGTTAGTGATTTTTATATTGTTGATAGGGCTTTATACAGACTGCATAATACAACAGGGTACATAAAACCTAAAATCTAAGGGGCAGTCTTTAATGTTTACATAAATCAATTTTTTCACAATAAAATACACACAGCAAATCAAAATTCAAACTTTCTGAGGTGTCCAAATTAACCTACCTGCATAGTTTTTTTGATTAATCACAGCATCACCAAGATAATGCTCTGTGATGGTGGATCAAAGACAAGACAATTAAACACAGTAACTAAAATTTTCAGTGTTGCCAAACTTAGTGAATGGCACTTTCAAACAAATAAAAATTACTTTTTCTGATAAATGTTGAGTCTTCTTCTTAAAGTGCCATGCCTGGTGGCATACGTGATCATGTCTTTCCACAACTTGCTGTCTCTAGTAGCCTGGTGGCATACGTGATCATGTCTTTCCACAACTTGCTGTCTCTAGTACCACTTATCAATTCTGTTGTTGACTTCTTTCCATGCTACAATGTCAAACTGTCTAGTATCTTCTCTCTTTGTTGTCCTTATCTCTTTTTGCTTCAGTCTTTCCTGTTGTCAAAATATATTCCATCTTTCTTCTTCTCAAAACATGCCTGAAGAACGTCGACTGCTTCCTTCTAACGTGACTAATAAGCTTCCTTTCCACATTGACCTCTTTTAGGACATCCTCATTACTCTATTTAGCTGTCCATGGTATTTTTAACATCCTTCTGTAAAACCATAAATCTTTGACTTCTAGTGCTTTTCCTACTTGTTTACTAATTTTCCATGACTCACTTCTGTATGTCAGGATTGGTTCCATATAATACTGAAGAACTCTCTTTCTGACGTCCATTGATAAAGAGCTATTACTTTTCACTTAATAGAATGCTGCTTTTGCCTGGGCTATTCTACTTTTCACCTCTTAGATGCATCTTCCATCTGATGTTATTAACATGTCTAGGTTTTTTAATTTAATAACTGGTTTTTAAGAAAAAAAATTTATTAACACTAAATAAAACTTCATTACAATAAAATCTGTGGTTTGTAACTTACTTACAGTCATCATTATTTACAAAAATGCAGCAAAACCTAGCTATATTCAGCTGGATTAAAACTACTTAACAAACAAATCCAGCCCCCCCCGCTTCCCCCCCCCCCCTTCCCCCATCCCCCCCCCCCCCCCCCCCCCCCCCCCCCCCCCGGAGTAGACAAGGAAAGAATAGAACTACTGCTCCATCAAGTGTATTGTAAAAGGTGAATAATATGAGGATTAGCTTGAGGTGAGCAACTTCATTATATTTAAAAAAATTGCTAAATGAACCTACCACAGCAAACACACATTAAGGATAAAACGCAAGTTTCCTGCAAGGCGACCAGATGTAGTAACAACTCCTTATTACATAAATCTTTGACTTCTAGTGCTTTTCCTACTTGTTTACTAATTGTTTCATAAGGAGCAAAAAAGAAAACACCGATGAAGGTAATGATGATGATCAAGATCAGCTACAGTAAGTGAAATAGAAACTGTTTTCATTTTTTTGTTAAGAAACTTGATATGATCAAGTAAACTTATTCATCATCGTTACACATCGTTTTTCTCGTAGAAATTCATCAAAAACTCCAGAAAGATCAAGAAACTGTGTGTAAAATAAGTGAAGAATATAGTAAATATAAGATCACAAAAGGTAAAGGTAAAGGAACCCGTTACACGCCCATTTAGGCATATTGGGAATATGGTGTTAGGCCCATATTATCTTGACCGTCGGCACACGAGGGGTGATGTGGTCGGCATCACGCCGGCCGCCTTAACCTTCCCAGAGTAGCTCTGGTACCCATTTGGGGCTGGGTCGACCCAGGAGCCGTTTGTGGCCTAAAAATTTTTCCGCCTCATCTGGGGATCGAACCATAGACCACTGCGATAGGAAGCCAGTGCACTAACCACTATGCTACCGCGGCTCCATAAGATCACAAAGAAGATGGATAAACAACATGCATAATGAGAGAAATGCAGTCAAAAATAATTAAAAAGTAAAAGTGTATTTAAATAATTCACAACACAGGAGCTTTGTTTTAAGCATGCACAGAAGACGATTAGAAGAGAAAGTAATAAAAAACTGGGACTTCATGGACAAAGATGAAAGGTAATGGCCTAAAAAGAAACCAAAGGAGAACAACAATTGCAGCCCTCTATTCCACAGGGAATAAAAGAATGGATAAATGATGATGACATGCTGCATTGATAAAAAAAAAAAAAAATTTGTGTACATCACTAAAAGGGTAATTAAACCTGCCTCTGGGATGCCATCCTTCTTTGCCAGTATCTGTGCAGAAACTTGAGTTTCCCCAGGAGGGAAGACAAGGACGTTAGTGGCTCCATAAAACTGATCAGTTCCATTAGGTATAATGGAATACTGCACTTCGCTCTGTACCAAGTTACCACCGGTGCGCTCTACCATAATCTCAACAGGATCACCACCTTCCTGAAAAACCATCCACATATTATCATTGTTTTTGATCCAGTATCATTAAGCATTAGCACATGGTGATACTATATATTAGTTTCATATATGGTATATCCTGGAAAGACCAGTAGGCTTTTATGTTTTTGGTATAACATAAAAACATTTTTTATTGTAAAAATCAATTTTGATATGTATATATTTTATTAAACTTCCAACTCTCCTGCTATCAAATGGTGTATATTACATTTGTCAAAAATGATCTTAGATACTTGTTAGGCCTATATGAATTTAAAATTACTACCTATACAGAAACGACAATATGGTACAGAATGTGAAAGCCTACTGACTCTTAAATGGGCATCTCTGGCTGTCTTAAAAAGTGCGTAACTTTTCACTAAATATTCCTATTTTGATTTTTTTTTTTTCCCCCCTATTACTAAGGGCTTGTGAACTAGTATCTCAACATTTCGAGAAGATGACATGTTACCGATTGTGCGAGGTTCAATTACATAGCTGTTAAATTTTTTTTTTTTTTTTTAAATAACAAGTGGTTTAATATCAAACAAATGAAAATGTAATTAATTTTCCTTACTATATAGATATATGAAAAGAAGATATAATGATATTGTAATTTTTAATTTAGACAATGTTACTAAACAAAAGAAACTGTGGCTGTTCTAACTTTTCCATATTTAGAGAAGGGTTTAAAACACATATATTAAAAACAAAAATATTTAAAGAGAAACTACTGTCACATGTGTGTAATATGCTTCTGTTGTTTCCAATGCCCAGGGATTTAAGTTATTCACTCTTTTACCCTTGCTGCAACTTGGGTGTGTAGTTTTTTTTTTTTGGGCTTTCTTGCAATCCCAGAGAACTTCCCCAACTCAGTGGGCGCAGCTGGTGTCACATCAGACCAACTAATTCGTGTGCGTGCAATGCCACGAGAAGTATGGTCCTCTACCCTGCAAGGGGGGTCATTGTGGAGGGGACTATCGTTACCCAAGCTAGTAATATACTTCTAAGCTGACAATGGAATTAATGCCTTGTTGTTATATCACACCATGTCTTTAGCTTTCACAGGCTAGAGCATAGTGAAAATTTATATGTTTTTAAATAAAAAAATGGGCTAAGAGCACACCTAAATTGATTCACTCACATCTTTACCAACTGCCAAGACTGTAAACTCTTATTGACTGCAGAGGTTATATTCCTAGTCCATGTTAAGGTAGCTAAACCGTAGTTGACAAGTTTTAACTTCTTATGGAAAAGGAGGCTTAGCAAAAGGAGAAATGCATTCCAGAAAAGCACTTAAAACAACAAAACAAAGATGAGGTAAAAGATATTCAAACATGAATATATCTCAGAAAACAATGCTACAGAGATATAACTTTTTTTTAATCATTTCACACTTTGGAGCTTTAATTTTATTTGTGCAGTAGATCCAGACAATATATTTGTGCAAATAAACCTGTAAAATCCTTTATTTTCAAACAGAGTACATTTATATAATTGTAGCTCATGAGCATATGTACTTCTGCAACTAAACCTGAATATCAAATACTTTTTAAAACAGGGTTTTATTATGTGTACATTACTCAGGAAAAATGTAACATGAAGATTTATCTGAAACATCTTCTTACTCTGCATGATTTAATACTTGCTTTAGGTTCTAGACTTTGATTACTCAACTTCACAGTAAGTGAGAAATGTGCATTCTTTTGCCATTAAAACCTACCAAGGAAAAATCTCTATTCCCTCCACTTAAAGCCTACTTGAAAACAAAGTTCATTCATTCATTCGTTCTGTGCTAGCATTTCACTGAACAGTGGAGTTGACACCTGCCGTACCAGAACATATAGTTCTTGGAAACCTCTCAATATCATAAACAACACACAATTATAAAATGTAAAATAAACAGTAAGCTTGCTAAAGTTGAGGCAACTTTTAATCTCTAACATCTGAACTGATTGCAGCAAACATATTTTTATGAATCCACACTGCACCAGGGTTTTCTGAAAACAAAATAAAGTCATTCACATTATCAAGTACCAAAAAACTTACAGCAATCACATAGGAAAGATTCATCTTGGGAGAAAACTGGAGCACACCACCTGGATTATCATTAGAATTGACTGTGATGGTCACAGTGGTCGAACCAGGTCGCAACCTCTGAGTATCAGATGGTTCGATACTGTCTAGCTGAACTTTTAAGAATTCAGTTACTTCAGGAATATCGTCTGCCTTGATGCCAACCATAAGTAATGCCTCTGACATGCCTTTGAAGGGTCAAATATGAAATACTGTACTTACTGGTTACTTGCAACATGATCATCAAACAGTGGCACTTTATGAACACAAATGTACACATTTGGGAGCATTCTTTCATAATATGAGTTAACACTACCTGTCACATGTAGAAATCATCATCATTTTCCTTCCTATGGAGCTTAGTGCCCCCACTGCAACCAGCCCCCTTGCAGGAAAACTGCACTAAGCATTCACATTCTCTTGAAGCAGTGCAAAACCACATATCAGTGTATGACATGCCTGAGGGTGCAGTAAGCCTATTCTTTCTTTGTCACTTCATAGACCCCTGGAAACTACACGAGGCACAGTGGCACTTGATGACAACAAATTTTGAGCGCATTCTGATGACATGAGTTAGTGCTATTTGTCACATAGAGAAATCATCATCATCATCATAGTTATTTTTCTTTTAGCTCCCATTGGAGCCACCACTGTAGCTGGCCCCCTTGCAGGAAACTTGCACCAAGCAGTCACACGCTCTTACAGTGGTGGTTTCTGTGGCAAATTATTTTACTATTTTAATGTGGCAAATTATTTTACTATTTTACTGTGGCAAATTATTTTACTATTTTACTGTGGCAAATTATTTTACTATTTTACTGTGGCAAATTATTTTACTATTTTACTGTGGCAATTTATTTTACTATTTTACTGTGGCAAATTATTTTACTATTTTACTGTGGCAAATTATTTTACTATTTTACTGTAGCAAATTTGACAGCCCCCATGCACATCCTCATATTAGTCACTTTGTACAACATGCTTGAGAGACCAGTAGTTATATTTTTTTCTTTGTCTCATCAGAGACATATCACAAAGATGGTGGATCATAACTAAAGTCACCTGTACAGAATTATCTCTATTTGAACCAGAACACAAACAGAAATATTCAGTGACGACACAGCACAGTTCAGTTATATCTATAAGACAATTTTACACAATTATGATACAGACCTTTTAACTTCTTGCTTATGTGTTTAAATCTGCTTTCTTGTTTTTCTGTCTTTTATCTTAGAAGTTAAAAGAAGTATCAAAAGAGACAAGAAGAAGTATATTGAGGAGTTGGCAAGAGAGGCAGAAGATGCTGCAGCCAAAGGAAATATGAGAGAACTGTATAACAGCACAAAGAAGATGACAGGGAAATACAAGCAAACAAGTTGCCTCATAAAAGACAAGAATGGAAAACTGCTCAGCAATATACAAGAGCAAATGAAGAGGTGGACATAATATTTTGAGGACCTTCTCAATAGACCAGCTCCACAAAACCCCCCGGACATCCAGCCAGCAGAAGAAGAGCTACAAATTAATGGTGAAAGACCAACAAAGGAAGAAATAAAGAAAGCCATAAAGGTTCTAAGAGATGGAAAAGTGTCTGGACCTTATGGCATTCCAGCAGAGGCCATCAAAGCAGATATCGACACGGCTACAGAGATGTTATATAAATTACTTGTAAATAAATTAAGGGGCTGCTGTAAAACTGGTAAGGAATATAAGTTTTATTAGTTTATTGTCTCATGTGAACTGTTTTTTGTAAAACTGATTCAATACCTTTTTATTAGTTTATAAACTTACATAAATTACTTGGTAAAGTCTGGGAAAAGGAAGAGATACCAGCAGAATGGAAGGAAGTATATCTGGTTAAGTTGCCTAAGAAAGGAAATTTACAAGAGTGCACAAATTATAGAGGAATAATGTTACTATTAGTGCTAGGAAAAGTATTAAACAGGATTATCCTTAAGAGATTAAAAGAGTCCATAGACAAGAAACTGAGAGATGAACAAGCAAGTTTTCGACAAAACAGATCCTGTACAGACCAGATAGCCACTTTGAGAATAATAGTTGAACAAAGTCTGGAATGGAATTCACCATTATACATCGGATTTGTGGACTACGAAAAGGCATTTGACAGTGTAGACAGAGAATCACTTTGGAAATTGATGAGGCATTATGGAGTTCCCCTGAAGATCATTAATTTAATAAAGAAAACTTATGAAGACATGACATGCAGAGTTCTTCATGAAGGACAGCTTACAGAATCATTTGGGATAAGAACAGGAGTGCGACAGGGATGCCTCTTGTCTCCATTTCTTTTCTTATTAGCAATAGACTGGGTTATGAGAACATCGACAACACACAACAGAAATGGAATCCAGTGGACTCTGACTAAGCAGTTGGATGATCTGGATTTTGCTGATGACTTGGCTCTTCTGTCCCATAACCGTAATCAGATGCAGGACAAATTGAAAACACTCGATGAGAGGTCACAGCAATTGGGTCTGAAAATACACAGGGAAAAGACAAAGATAATGAGAATAAATGCAGGTAATGAAAACAGGGTTGAACTTGAAGAAGCACCAATACAAGATGTAGAATCGTACACATATCTTGGCAGCAATATAGACAAAGTTGGAGGGACAGACAGTGATATCAATATAAGAATACAAAAAGCAAGAGGAGCTTTCATAGCATTGGGAAATATATGGAGATCAAGAGAAATCGGATCCAACACGAAAATAAGAATCTTCAACTCAAATGTGAAGTCAGTGATGATGGCACATGACAGGACTTGGCATGTGTTTGTTGAAGGCCTATGCTCCTTTGGGAGTGGAGTGAAATGAATGAATGAATGAATGATACAGACCTCAGAAATGTGTAATTGTCTGCAAGGTTAGCTTCCAGTGCAGTAATTCTCCTCCCCCCCCCCCCAAACCAACATTTTCAGCTTACCTGGCTGCAACATTAATGTGCCTTGGAGAGCTTCTACATCATCTGCTGTTACATCAGTACCTGAGATGGACCACTTCACATTGGCTTGGCCACTCAGACCTTCACGGCTAACCAAAAGAGCCACCTGAAAGATGTGGATTTTACAGATCTTTGTCTAATCTAGAGCTATTTACTGCTGTACTCTAATGCTACTTTTGTTATCAGGCACAAGTCAGGACGGTTATACATCAGGCATATGTCAGGAAGTTATATTTCCATCCATGCATAGAACATCAATAAAGAACCTCCATAAAAAAATTCACTTCTACAGCAGAACAAAAATATATTTAGATTATGCAGTAAGGCATCAATACTCTCATTATTCTTAAATATGTCAATTGCCTTATTTATAACCTTAGTTCTAACTTGTAAACATGTTTTGTTTTACAATCATAGTTTTGAGTCATGTGGACAGAATGGAAAACAGTAGTGAGTCAAAGTGGAACCAATTCAAAACAGATGAAACATATATATCATGTCCTGAGGGAAACAATGAAGATGCACAGTCAGGATAAAATGAGCCCTCAAAAAGTTTGGAAACAATAAATTGCAGACAAGCAGCATATAACTGAAAGTAATGGAGAAAAACTGCACTTGTGTTACTGAATCTCAGCAGCCCATGATTTGGAAAAGGATCTTAAGTCTACAACAATGATATCACTTATACCATAATTTCTCAATTTTGTTTAATAAACATCATTATTTATGTAACGCTCCAACTAGTTCCCAGGGTCTCTGATGAGACAAAGAATGAATGGGACTAAAGCTGCCTCAGGCATGCTGAATAAGGTGACTAACATAAGGTTGTGTATGGAGCTGGCAACCTCATATGTAAAACAAATTAGTACAGAAACCACAGTTGCCATAGCTAGTGAGGGCCAGCAGAAGTGGTGGCTTCATGCTCCATTAGGAGCGAATATGGAAAATGATGATGATTATTATTATTTATGTTATAGCGATGAAGTTAACATACAGGCACTGGACAAGTAATAATTAATAATTCAATCATTATGATGATTTTTCTTGACAAGGATGGCTAATTTCTGTGCCCTCAAAGGTATTAACTTAATATTTCTAACTCTTTCTACCCCACGAGCCATATGGTGCACCACAATATAGTACATTATTCTCCCAACAGCCATCTGATACACCCATTTAGTTTTAGTTCATGTTACTCATATCTGCACTTTAATCGGTTTAAAATAAAACCAACTGTTGCATTTAAGATTGACAATTATTCAAATAATTTTCACAAAAGAATTTCAGCCCCTCTGAAAAAAACAAAAAAACAAAAATAACAACAGCAAAAAGGTATTCATATTCCTGCGTGGGTAAAATGCTAAACCTGCCTGAGACAGAAAGAGTTAAAAGCAAGAAAACTATAGATTCTTCTTCTTCATTCACACTCGGACATCAACTTGAATATGTTCAAAGAAAGCTGTGGTCAGTCTGAGGCTGTTGACATCTTCGTAGAG
The DNA here is from genome assembly GCA_024509875.1 of Oreohelix idahoensis. NCBI lineage: Eukaryota > Metazoa > Mollusca > Gastropoda > Stylommatophora > Oreohelicidae > Oreohelix > Oreohelix idahoensis. Next base: position 188,030 of record JAMPIV010022699.1, read on the forward strand.
GTTTTCTAGGAATGGCACTGGTGATAACCATATGCACTTTCTCTGTTCCTCATATATTAGGCACCTTTGAAGTAGATGTTCAGCTGTCTTTAAATCAGTGCAACAGTTACACTCATCAGTAGTTCCTATCTTTAACTTGTTGAATAAATGATATCCCAATCTGTTGTGACCTGTATGCTTTCTTGCTGAATTTACACATATCTGTGACATGTAAATGTGTGCACAGGTCTGCATCAGGGCACGGATGCATGTGTATGCTGCTGTCATGGCATAAAAGCATGTACTTTAATAAATCATTTAAGTTGTCAGTAATATTTGTCTTTGCATTAGTTTTAAAATAAACAGCAATAAAAACTAGACCATGAAGATTATTGTGAGAAATATGGGATAAATCAAGGTCATAGAGACAAATTAGAAGATACGAAAGGATTTAGATGCATCAGACAAATTAGAGGATATGGAAGAATATATGGTCAATCAAATTAGAGGATATATAAGAACATGGCATATGAGGAAATTTGATATTTAAAAAAAAAAAGCTAAGGCAACTAAAAACATTATTTAAATAGTGCATATTTTGTATGTTAATAACATTCCATTATTAAAATACCATACAACTATATACTGCAGATAAAATCTTAACCTTTGTAACTCCTGATGAAGGTTCATCCACTACTTGGTTGGTGACATTAAAGAATCCTGTTTCTCCATTTGCTTCATTTAAGGAAACTAACAGAGTCATTTTTTGCCGTGCTCCAAGCGTTGGACTATTGTAAGAACCAAATCTAGGTCCTGGAAACAAAATAAATGCACGTATTAAGTAGACTTCATCAAGCAATGCTTTATCATTTATAATGCATTTTACAAGAAGTCACATTATAAAATTAAAAAGAAAAAAATTACACACACACACACAAAAACATCATCTTCCTTTAGTGCTACGTACAGAGCATGGAGCCATCACACGCAGCTGGTCCCTTTACAGGAAGCCTGCACCAAGCAGTCACACGCTCTTGCAGAGGTAGTTTTTGTGGCATTAAGTCTTACATGATGAGGTTGCCAGCCACAAGCACAATCTCATATTAGTCACATTGTGTGATTTGCCTGAGGTTGTAGTAGACTTATTCTTTCTTTGTTTCTTCACAGACTCCCAGGAATTACAAAGGGCACACACAAAAACCTGCACTTGGACTGCAATAGTTGCATAGTTTCCAGGTCCACCACAACAAGTGAGCAATTGTTTATAGGGTAAAAAGGTTACCATTTATTTGATCAAGATTTCATATATTTCTTTAACTTTCCAGAGAAATCTCTGTATCAATCTCGGTCTATCAAATAAAGAACTAACATAAACACTCTGGGTTAAGTCATTGTCACGAGGTGGTTTTAGAGGTTGTCTGAAGTCAGACAAGACTGAGTGAGATACTGATTGAAGATACAGATAGAGTCACGAATGTGAATAAAGAGTGAAATATGACCTTCAGGAAAGTAGGACCTCCTTATTTGTTTTCATCTCTTTCCATGAGATACGCCCCATTCTTCTATATATCCACATTTCAAGAGCCTCAATTCTTTCTTCCAAATGCTTATTCATCGTCCATGTTTCTGCACCATACAGAAATGCAGAATATATATAACACTTTATGATTCTCAGTTTTAATTTATGAGATAACTGTTTGGATGTCAGTATATGTTTCATGTTGTTGAATGTAGCTTTGGCCATTCCTATTCTCTTCTTGATTTCTGTTTCACATCTGCCATCTTCTGTTATTATATGACCAAGATATACGTAGCTCTTGACTTGTTCCAGGATTTTCCCATTTACGCTTATCTTTAATGTGGGTTTATCGTCTGTTTTGCTAATTATCATAGTTTTAGTTTTCTCAATATTAATGTCGAGTCCATATTCATGACTTATACTGTTCACTTGCTTCACTAGTTCTTGTAACTCCTGTTCGCTTTCAGCTAACAACACGGTATCATCTGCATATCTAAGGTTGTTTATTGATCTTCCACTGATGTTCAGTCCTGGTATTTCCTGTATCTGTTTGAAAATTTTTTCGGTGTATAAATTAAATAGGCAGGGGGACAGCACACAACCTTGTCTGACACCTCTTTTTATGTCTATGTATGGTGAATAATTCCTTCCCGATCTTACTGTGGCAGATTGCTCCCAATAAAGGTTACTGAGTATTCTTATATCTTTTCCATCAATACCTATGTCTTTGAGGCATTCAATTATTTTCTCATGATGGATTCTGTCAAAAGCCTTCTTATAGTCAATGAAGCACATATACATACTTTTTGGACCTCTGTATATTTTTCTGCTAATCTTCTTAGGCAAAATATTGCCTCTCTTGTTCCACTGTTCCGTCTAAACCCAAACTGTTCTTCTTGGATTTCGCTGTCTACTTTACTTTTTATTCTTTCCTGTATGATTTTGAGCAGTATCTTAATTGCATGACTCATCAGGCTGATTGTTCTGAAGTCTGAACATTCTGTTGCATTTGGTTTTTTTGGGCAATGTTATAAAAACTGATGTCTTCATGTCGTGTGGTAAATATCCTGTATTGTATATATCATTGCATATTTCTGTGATTGTATCTATACCAAAGCTCTCCAGAGCTTCTATCATTTCAATGTTTATGTTATCCATGCCTGCTGATCTTCCTTTTTGTATCATATGAATGGCATTCTCTACTTCTGATCTGAGAATGTTTGGGCCTTCATTAGAATCTGGTGATGGTTTTTTACCTCTGTTGTCCTCGAATAGTTCTTTTACGTATTCTGCCCATCTGTTTGATATGTCTTTCTCATCAAGTAATATTACACCTTTTTTGTTCTTGATACAGCTTCCTCCTTGTGCAAACCGTGACCTATTTGATAATTTCTTTATTTCTTCATGCATATCTCTTGTCATGTGCTTCGCTTCCAAGTCTTCTATTTCCTTACATTTTGTTTCTATCCACCGTTCTTTTGCTTCTCTACACATAGTACGTATGTCATTGTCTATTGTTTTATATTCTGGAGTGTTTTTTGCTTTCTTTCTTTCTGCCATTTTATTCACGATGTCATCTGTCATCCAAATTTGATTTTTCTTAGACTCCTTTTTAGGTAAATTTGCATTTGCTGATTGTATGCTTGTTTTTAAGCATTCCCATTTTGCGGTTGCTTTTTCTTCTGGGTTTTCTCTTCTATACTGCTCCATGCTTTCTGTCAATAACTGTTGGTATTTATTTTTGACGTCGATTAAATATTTCTGTTTTATATCTGGTTGTTTCAGCGCTGATATTTCTATCTGGGGTTCCTCCTGTCTTCTGTTTCCTGCTCTTTTCAGCTTTATATTTACTTTGATGACAACTGGATTGTGATCTGAATTTATGTCGGCGCCAGGATGTGTCTTTGCACTTGTGACACTGTTCTTAAATCTATGTTTTATCATGATATAGTCGATCTGATTACGTGTTACATCTCCTGGGCTTTTCCATGTGTATAATTTCCTTGGGTGATGTTCAAAAAAGGTGTTACATATGACCAGCTGGTTTTCTTCACAGAACTGGATAAGTCTGTCTCCTCTATCATTTCTTGTCCCTAATCCATACTGTCCTACTATTTTCTTGTATTTTCCTTTTCCTACTTTTGCATTCATATCACCCATTACTATCAACACAGGGATGTAGGATAAAGAAAGAGGGATAGTACCTCACGGTGAGAGACAGCCATGTCCTTTTTAGGATAGTCAGGATCCTATTTGGTTCTCCTCTCTTTGTCTAGCTCATATATGGCTCCTAGAATACCGCTTGTGTACGGCGGTGGCCACATCCCGGGCAACAGTCTTGGCTGACTGGCTAAACTACATGGGTGGAGTAGGAGCAATCTTACTCAAGGGAATGTCCATCCCTAGTACACAAAGACTGAGACGGTGAGTGAGGCGGAGAAATCTGAGAAGATCAACGGCTCGCAAAGCGAAACAGCAAAGTGTGTGGCGCACTAGAGGCATGTCGGACATAGAAAAAGACAATGGCTAGCCACCGTGGAAGAGATTGGGGCCTTACCACGTACTTCCTACAGAAAGTAATGGGATCACAACAACAAGATAAGAACCGATATGTAGAGAACTCTCTGTCCCCTGGGGAAGAATCTACTGTACAAATTAACAGGGAAGAGGCAACTCCTCTAATGAGTAAGGAAGTACATAATGACGAGTGTTCCTTAAATTCTGTTGAAAGGGAGCATTCTGAGAAAGACCACCTAAAAACTAGTAGGAGAAGCCTAAAAATAGGAACATGGAATGTTAGAACTCTAAACGGAGAAGGAAAGCTGGACAATCTTATATTAGAGGCAACCGACATGAAACTCGATATACTGGGAGTTGCAGAGGCAAGACTTTTGGATACAGGCTACATAACAAGAGACCAGTACACGCTTATACACTCAGGAGGAGAAAAACACGAAAGAGGGGTAGGAATGTTGATAAAGAAGGAGTTAGAAAAATACGTATGTGGATACTGGACACACAATGACAGAATGATGTTACTAAAGATGAGAGCAAAGCCATTCGACATATCAATCTTACAAACTTATGCACCAACTAAAGATTACAGCGAGGAAGAAATAGAAGAATACTATGAAGAGCTACAACACACACTTAAACCAGTCAAGCTGTGGATACCTTAACACAATAAAACAAATCCACTTGGCATTTCTATGCAGCAATTTGGTGGTTCTAGGCTCTCACTCTCATGGTATCTGCAGTCAAGACTTTACACTGCCCTTTGCCTTTCCTTGGGGACTCTGGCAAACCATGGCTACAGTTCATGTAAGGACATCAGAATTATATAGATATATATCCCAACTGGTAAATCCAGAAGAACAGTCTAAACTGACTGAGAAAAAAAAAGGTGGGCTGGGTCAAGTGTGACACGCAACCTGTGTGCGCTAGAGCTGCACTGTGTCTCTAACAGTTACTGCAAGGGATAATGAGCTCTGAAGCCGTGGGATCATAGGTCACCAGATTTATTCAGCAAAACCAAACTCAAGCTGGGGTTCCAGGAAGGGGATCCAATAAAACTGGGATCCAACAAACAACTGGTATCCACTAAAACTGGTATTCTATGTATTGGTATAAGGTGCAACTACAGGGGCTGCAATTTGTCCTGACCCTTGTAGATATTTCTCAATAAGTTAAGAAAATCCTTATAACCATGCATCTGGTATAGGTAAAGGATCCCGTTACACACCCATTGAGGCATATTGGGAATATGGTGTTAGACCCATATTTTCTTGACCATCAGCACACTAGGGGCGATGTGGTCAGCATCACGCCGGCTGCCTTAAACTTCCCAGAAGTTGCTCTGGTACCCATTTGGGGCTGGGTCGACCCAGGAGCCGTTTGCGGCCTTAAAAAATCCCACATCATCTGGGGATCGAACCATAGACCACTGAGCTAGGAAGCCAGTGCACTAACAACTATGCTGCCACGGCTTAGTATTCATCTGGTATAGGCTATAGCACTTATTCCACTCTGCAGGCTATATCTTTTCTGTGGTCTGCCTGTCTAGATAAAGAAATGACATGGCTACACTCAGAATTACGCTCGTTGGTGCTTAAAATGAAGAAAATGGGAGGAGATAAAATCACTGGTAATAGAGAGTTGGTACTAACAGCTAGAAAGTGATAGATAATCTCATTCAACTCATGACAGTCATCAATATACAATAAAACCAACACTTACCTTGCACAAAATCGAGATCAGTTATCATGGCCTGAAATTTCCCACCCACAACAAGAAATGTTGACTGATGAAGTTCAAAGTTGACAGTGACAGGATCTTCTCCAGCAGGAAGAGTTATGGTCTTGCTTGGTGTCACAAACACATCCTCTGATGTCAAATGGTGCATGGTACAACAAAATATGAACATGAATAGAGCTATTTTATTACTACAAAAGAACAAAAGTGTCAGTGTGTTGAACAACAAGGTCTTCGTCAAGCAAAACAGATATGAATAGTAAAAATGAATGAAATTGAAAGAAAAACCAATATCTTTCCATAAAATTTGTGAGCCTGAAATACGACAAATGAACCACATAAACAAAGGTCCATTCTAATTTTAGTATTAGTAGGTTACATTTTACAATTGCTAAAAAGTTTTACAACTGTTACTCATTGAAAGAAAATTTTTTTTATTTCTCAACTTTAACTTACTTACTTTTACTATACTACTGGACAAAAGTTAAGGGCTGCCATTCAGTTTAGACAAGGTTTATATAATTCTTCCTGAGCAGGGTCGATTTTTCCAAATGTCCGGTTGCTTGAATCTCTCAAGAAGTCTCTGAATGGTAGAGTGGAACACTGCTAAACGTCTTGCAGCATGAAGAACAGATTGACCATCCTGAATCCATGCCATGGCTTGACCACGGTCTACAGTGCTGAGACTTCTCCTTGGTGGCATGGCTAATGCAGTGATCATTTCGACCACTTATCATACTGATTTATTGCATACCAACGGTGAACACTCTTTACCGATGATCATTTTCCACGTGCATTCAAATTCAACTCACTTTTTCACCTTTTGAACTAGTGGGGCGTGTTGCAAAAACGAGTTTTTGCAGCAACAATGGCAATTTTCACATGCGGGTTAAAGTGACCCAGTTTTTGGACATTTAAAAAAAATTAACCTAGTGCACACAGAAATGTATACACATTTCTCTGAGCTCAGTTTTAATGACATTTTCACTTGTCTTTACAGTTTGCCAATAAATTATATAAACCTTGTCTAAACTGAATGGCGGCCCTTAACTTTTGTCCAGTAGTATATTTCTTCCTTCTTTGCTATTGCTTGGGGAGAAACGATTTTTCAATCTTGTTTAAGATGTTGCTGTGACCAGCACCACACCATTTCTCTTACTCTTTTATCTCTTGCAAGTCATTGATAGCTACTTGAAAAGTAGATCATTATTCTGTAAATTGCTGTCAATGACTTTTTGACATGTCATAATTAATCTGTATAATATTGCCTTATTATATCACTGTGCACCTCTTTTTTTAACCTCTGAAATCAAAATAATACCTATTTCTGCCAATAAAACAGGAAATGGTCTGTTTTTCCATGTATGAGGCTAGTAGCAAGTTATTTCGATGTGAGTTTTGTCAGTATTGTCAACATTATTAGAGTCTGCAGTGTGCCCAAATTATATTTTACAGCAGCACACTTGATTTGCTGCCACATAAATTTTATTATGACAAATTACTGACGAAAATTAAGTTCAAAACTCCTCTTTTAAGTTTTTTCCAGACTGAAGGACAAAATTTCATTTGAGGTTTGTCATAAACATTTTAAAAATAAAATGTTCATTTTCTTCTTCACTGTGAGGAGTTACTGTATTTTTATTTTGAACTGGCCCCAGTCTTCTTCTCTCTGTAAGTAATGGCGTTTATTTATGAGAGGTACTAGGGCTTTATTTTCAATTTGCCCCAGTCTTCTTTTCTCTGTAAAATAAGTGCGTTCATTTTATTTCATTAGGCGTGAGTTCATAATTATTAGGCTGGGTTAAATTTTTCAGACGTTAGGAGAATATCGAACACCCCGCACCTACCCTGGTTTAATCGAGGGATGGGGGGAGCACGACCCAGGTTCAACGCTATAAACAATCAAATTTATTCTGGTAACTAGGATTATCTAACGTTACAGAATTAGTAGCGCATGAGAAAAATATACACTGAGTCATCGGGTTGTTTACGATATCATTGGCCGAGGTCAGATTTAATTTATGGATAGTAATATAATTGGTCATAGGGCGGCCGAAAGCGGGTCTAGAGAGAGAGATGCCATGCGATGAATCACCACGCGTCTATTATTGCATCAGAATTAAGACTATATATTTAGCATCATAATCTGTTAGCGCTCTCTGCCCCAAGAAATTCAGCCATGATGAAAGCGCCAGTATACATTATACATATCATCTGCTCTACGTGAGAAATTCGATAATTGGGTATGTTCATAACTTATTAGCGAGTAGATAGTTTTCCTGTAAGATTGTAGCACGATAGAGTAAGTTTTCCTCTGGGAATTAAAGTTAATTTAGCTTGAAGTGCCATCAATTGCTATCTTATAGAAGTAATAAAAATGTAAGTTGTGCCTATAATTTTTCTAGGATAAGTAGCAATATCTAGGAGTGTATAGCGGCTATTGAGATATTAACTGTGTGAGGATAAGCGCTTAGATAAATGGGTGCTCTGTAATATGTAATAGGAGGTCTGTGAAACACGCATTTTGATTCTGATAATTTGTAGTGTATATACGCAGGTATGGTTGGGTAATTAATTGTTGTGTTAATTAAGCCTGTAGTCAGGAGACAGGGGTGTAAGGGATGTAATTAATATTACTGAGATGGGATTTAATCTTACCTAGATGGTGTATATATATATTGGGTTAACTGATACCGTCCCAGGTCAGTCCGTAAGTAGGGCCGGGGAACTTATACCTGGAGATTTTAGCTTGGGTGAATGCAATGTTGTGACGCCTGAGGCAAGCCTAGCACAAAATATTCAGTTCAGCCCGTGTCTGGGGTTTTTCTACCAGACGGATATTTACGTTGATGTGGGAGAAGAGATAGGAGGGGACGGTAGATTAGTCTGACCTCTGGGTAGAAATATTTGTTTATCGCGTGTGCGTAGCTTGTGTAGGGTAGAGGTCTTAATTTAGGTTTAGGTGTTAGGGATGAGAATAATTTTGACTTGTTGTATAAGATGTTGTTAAAATTTTTTTGTTTACAGCATTGTCACGGCACCTAGTGGAGGGTGTAGACTGATTTAACACCTACCACGGTATATTGCTTTCTCGGGAGCCTAAGGCTTAAGACATTGCCATAGGTGAAGAGAACTGGTGACGGGGTAATACAGGTGCCCAGTATGTCTGCACCAGTAAAAGAAAGAAGTGCTCGTGCATTGAGGCACATACTTCAGCGGGAACGGGTTTTCTTAAAATCCGGAGCTCTTAGCTCGTTATAACACACCAAATAGGCGCGTGGCCTAGTGTCTGTTTTTTCACGGCCATAATAAAGCCGTTTGTCCAAAACCCGAAGAGGGGTAACTGGGCAGTTGAAAGAGGTTTCATCAGCAGTGAAGCATCTACATTCCGAGTCAAGTACCTCATTCTTAATACCAAAGTCATCAGCTGCAGTAGTCAGGAAGGGAGAAAGGGAAATCATTCCTTTCCAAACTGCAACCAAGAAGAGGGGAGTGACAGAGCAGCAACTTATCAAATCCTCAGAAGGTGACAGTAGCGTCAGAGAGTCACTGAATCAAGACAGGGTAGAGAGAGAGAGGGAGAGAAAATAGCTGGGACCAGTAGGGTCAGATAGTATACTTAGAGGACAGCCTCAGAGTTAGCACGGGAAGGTCCATTAGTGGATCAGTGCTTGTGGTACAGGTGTTAGCTGTGTAGGACGGTGTGTTAGAGTTCTAGTACATTAAGACTGTGTAGACATTTAGTTATACATCTGCAGCAGGACAGTGTGTTAGAGTTAATAATAATAGGATAGTTAGGAGAGGCGGCTCTTAAGTTAGAGATCCCCACCAAGTAGATTTGTTAAATCCTTAAGTTTTTCCATGCAGGTTGAACGAGAGGGTGAAATTGTGTGTTTATAGTGTCTGTCATTTTAATTGTTCTGTTTTTCCAGGTTTGTGCGACCTCGCACGTTATTTATTTGCTGTGTTATTTATTTGGTTGTTTAATAAAATTATAAAATGTACACTGGATCAGTTTCTCTATAACTATACTGTACTTATATGCTTGTCTGTATAGTTGTGTCTGTGGACTTTAGTGAAACCTTATCTCCTTTATGGTAGTCAGAGGTGGTGAGACAGTAGTTAGTAATTACGTCACAAGTGGCGAGGGAGAGACAATCTCGGTTCTCACCCTCGAAGCTATAAGTCTCATCCTTCCACATTCACTGTAATCTCATCTAAATCTATCTTCTCAGACTTCCTCATACTAGTGTCTAGTCTATATACTCAGACAAACTCTAAAACTTAAATCCACTTCGTGACATTCACTACACTACCTTTTTAACCGCAACTGCATGTCTGGCTCTTCTATCAAAACTTAGTTCTATTTCCCACTAATTTCAAAAAGAATAATAAATGTATCATTAGCAGTAATATATTAATCAGACTTTTAATGATCTACATGTAATTTTATTCAGCAACTCATATTTGAGACAAGGTTTACTGAGGCAACTCCAAAATTACATGACAAGAGATAAAGACTGCCTAAATTTGTTTATAAAGTTATACTTACCATACAGATATTAAATAGTGGGGTTGATAGTACTTATTTCTGTCCCACTTCTGTGTTAACCTCAATAGCATCTATATAACCATTTGTTGTTTTATTTTACATGCAGACTTTTGTGGTACAAAACTTCAATGTAGTTCAAAAACTGCCTTTGCATTTCCAGTCTTCTAAACTATGCCAGTTCTAAATGTTTACTCAGTCAACTCTCAGGATCTACAAAACTATATGACATGCTGCATTTAAAGGAATGGTCTTTTCACAAATCTATCCTAGGGTCAACAAAGCATTAACACATTAAAAACCGCAAGCCGATGGGACCGGCTTTTGAAATCCCATCATTTTGACCACGAGCCGTCCAGAGCGGCGATCTATGTTTAGTAATAAAATGAATGAAAAATGTAACAAACTTTCTGATCTGGCCGAGATTTTAAGTTGCCACCGGAAAACAAATTCCCAAAGCATGGTTGTTGTCGAACACTCGAAAATTGATATTATGTTCATATTTTTCAATGTTTCAGGTTAGTTACCAAATTGTGTAAAACTCTTCTCGTCTAGCTGCTGGACAGGCTAGACACTTGTTTCAACAATTGACTGATAGATCTAGCAATGAGGACGAGAGTGAAAATGGTGTGGACATTGATTCAAATAATGATTTGGATAGTAGTGATAAAAATAGTAGAGGTGATGGAAGCAGTGATGATAGTGAAAATATTGCAAGTCCTTGGCCATTGGAGGGCCATAAAATAGCAAAGACCTCGATTAGAGTTACAAATGGTGCAGGAAATAATGTAACTAAAGAAAGAAAACAACGGCAGCAGGTTAGTGAGGATGAAACATCAAATAGTTTTTGTTTCGTTCCAGCTCGTGAACCAGGTCTGCATGCAAATCTTGAGATTTTATGGAAGTGGTGTAGGTATGATTATGTAAGCTACCAACAGTGTAAATATTAGTCAGTATGTATGTCCTTTGGGCTTGTTTTTCTTGTAATTGGAAATACTAATTTAAAAAAAATTGTATATTATTAATAATATTTACCATACCGTGTAAACATAATTGTTTCTACTTGTTGTAATAGTACATTCATTTATCTTGAAAATGATGTATAATTCATAAAAATCTGTATAACAATTACAAAAACTACAGCTTAATTTATGCATACACCTACAGGGTGAAAATGGGAACAAAATTTAATTACGCCAAAGTGTGTTTTCCAGTTCGGTAGTTAATGTGTTAATATATCTCATACATGCCATACTTAAAGGTTTACCCATAATCTGTACGGGGTGTTTGCGTTTTCAGATGTGTACGGGCCGTACACGGGTCTGTACGGGTTTTTTCGCCTAATTATTAAATATACATATAAATCTTGTGCCACTACACAATTTGCGTCATGAGATTCGGCGAGATTTTAAGCCAAGTGGATAAAAAAAAAAAATAACCAATGAAAATCAAGCTGCCTATTTTTCAATTGCCGCGGGATGTGCGTGGCGTGTTCATTCACAATTTTTCGCTAAAGCTAGCGCGAGGTTACTGATTATTTGAACGATTACGCAGCACTGAAATCTTTTTTGAGTCGAGCCTATTGTTTAGGATTAATTTCCAGTTTAGTATTGGTAAGTAATTCATTTTTAAAAAAATATTACAATAACATTGTTTAGATGAAGTTAGATTTAACTGTCAGATAACTTAGGCCTATGCTTTCTTTTCCCCTAAGGTTTAGCATAAAAATTTATTACTTTTACGGCTGGTTAAAAAAAAAAAAGGCTGATACCACTACAATATTATTTGATTTCACTAAAACTTGTAGAAAGTGCGTAAGAAAATGTAAATTTGAAAATAATACAATAGCCTACAAATTATGGGTAGCCTAATATCGTAATGACGGTCGCTGAATGCTCCGCATGTATTTTTACCATTTAGAGTTATAATTAGGGTTACAGCTAGGGTTAACCCTAAATCTAAATGGTTAGCATTCGGCGAACGTCATTTCCGATATTACCAAATTATGAAACTGAAAAGAAAAAAAAAACCACAATAGCGTGGAAAATTTACATCTTAACTCGATCAGAGAAAAGTTTATTTGGAGTTAGCCTACTTCTCTTCTTAGTTTTAATTTCGTTTCATTAAAAAACAATGTTATTTTGTCTTTGGTGGTTATCATTACGGTCATTCAATGATTTATAATTATTAAATAATTAATTAGCCTACTATCAATGTTTGATTGACACTAAAATTTGTATGGGAAGGTCTATTTAAAACTACCAGTTGGGCTTTAACGGCTATTCCAATTTTTGAAGTTCGGTAGAAAATATACAGGCTAATATTACGCCAGCGCTAGTTTATATTTTCATTACCAGCTTTAGCAAAAAATTTATTAGATTTTAAATTTAAGATTCCTAACCCATAATGCTTATTACTGGTCTCTTTAGGCCTGTACTTTTATAAGGCACTATAGAAAACAGAGCAACTGTTCTTCATTTCAACCATAAATTGTATTAATTTTTTTCCAAGATTCTATTTCATTATTTAATATTAAAATTACAAATAATTATATTTTTCAAATTGATTATTAATATTTGTATTTACTATGCAAAATAAATTCTAACTCTTGTTGTTTAGGTTTTAAAGCAAGTGAAGACATGCTTAAAAAGGCAAAGGCCGCATGTCACTATGATGGTGCAGAACCATCTAATTGAATATACTTTTACATGAATAAACTCTTTTGTTACGTTTTCAGTCTTTGTACAGGTTTTGCGGGTCTTTGTACAGGTTTTGCGGGTCTTTGTACGGGTTTTTTTAATTTTTTGTACAGGTTTTTCATCTCTGAGGTGTGGCATGTATGATATCTTCTTCCTTTTCTGAAAATTACAATGGGCATTGCTTGACTCAGATTTTCAACTGTGGATCTAATCTCAAGTATTTTGCCACATTTTACTGCACAAGTCAAGAATGAGATACCTCTATACGTGACCCACAATCTCTTTGTTACCTTTCATCTTCAGAATTCAAATTAAATTATGATCATTTGTTAGTTTTTTGGAACTTTTCTTTCAGCCAATGCAATAATAACAATCCTTTCTAACAATGTGGATTCAGTTTTGCTACAAGTGTGTATGGTGTTATTACCTGTTTCTTCAAACATGACTTGGGCTGTTCATGACCACTACCATTCATACATGCCACATGCTATGGTTTACCCATAATCTGTACAAGGTGTTTGCGTTTTCAGATGTGTACACCCTGTACATAATTTGTGTACAGGTTATCTAACCCATTCCCCTTATTACTGTGTCTCAGAGTTCTTTTATTAGGTCCTATTGAGCACAGGATTTCCCAATCTGTTAGTGATAATTAAGCACAGAAATAGACTAAATGATGACACCACCACATTATTTTTACAGTGTAAAATAAACTCAGAAATTTATTGTTTGGGTTTTTAAATAAGTGAAGACCTGCTTTAAAAGGCAAAGTCCCCGTGCCTCAATTATAATGCAGCCCACTGTAATTGAAAATATTTTTACACGAATTAACTCTTTTGATATGTTTCTTTCAGTCTTTGTACAGGTTTTGTGGGTCTTTGTACAGGGTTTTGGATTTTTTGCAGGTTTTTCATCTCCGAGGTGTGGCATGTATGACTATTTCATGTGTCATATGATTTGTTCACCAATAACTCTTTTATCAGATTGCAAAGCCCTGTATAGTACCACAGGGGTCTATGATGAGACAAATAAAGAATAGGACTACTACACCCTCAGGCATGTTGTAAAAGGCAACTAATAAGAGGTTGTGGATGAGGCTGGCAAACTCATCATGTAAAATTAATTGCCACAGAAACCACTGATACAAGAGCATGGGACTGCTTGGTGCAGGTTTCCTGCAAAGGAACCAGCTTAATACTCTGTTTAGAAAAGGAAGCTGAGATTGCAAATAAAACATGTTTTGAATATTAACAGTTTTTGTGCTCAAACATAAACTAACATAGAGCAATAGAAAAAAACCCCAGAAGAAAGTGGGAATATGTTGAGAAATTTACTGAGTTCTTCCATGAAACCCTGTGGAGAAAAAGGAAGGTCACATAAAAAAATAAAGATAAAGGCAGTCCCAAAGCAGGTACTGCTACAGGGGAGTAAAATGTTGCAGACTTCCCTATATTATGTTCAGCTTTATGAAATAGGGTGGCCAGTTCTCTTCCTTGCTGTCTTTGCCTTGCCTAACTCAATAGCAGAGCCAGGTACCCATTTAAAGCTGGGTAGACTGAAATGTGATGCTACCAGATGTTGAACCCAGAAAGTAGTGACCTTACTGTAAGCAGCAAGTGCTCTGCCAGTAGGATGCTCAAAGGTCATATAAAGCTTCCAGGTAAAACCTGAAGGTTGACACAGAAAAAAATTAGAATCATCTGGAGATTAACAGAAGGATGTCTAAGACTGAACACGCTAGGCAGCTACAGACTATGCCATATTCTATAACAGGAACTTAAGGGTGAAGTGACAGTGAGTAAATATATGAAATTCTGACCACTAAGATGTACCATTTTCAGTAGTGCTAGTGCCATCATCATATGTGACCGTCACATTAGCATTCAAGTCCTCATTACGTCCACCTGACCTAGTTATTGATAGATGCAGCAGTCGAGGTGTCTGATTCTGTAAAGGCAAGAAATTAACTCTGAAAGAACCCTGGAATATATGATACTTATCAATTAAATATGGAATTTACTAGCTGCTCAGCTCTCCTGCTTAAAAAACAAAACTAATCATAGAAAACACATGAGTATACCAAATATATTACATTAAACTGTCAAAACCATTCCACTTTGAAGTACTTGGAAAATGGATCAATGGAGTATGATACTTATAACACATAAGGAAGGGAAACCCGAGGCCTGTAAACAGTAAATAAATATTAGACAAACATAAAGGTATGTTTTCAGGCACTCATAAGAAATAAAGAAGTAGAACACTAGACAACAGAAAAACAACAGACGTGAGTGGCTTACCCAGGACTCGAACCCTGGACCTTCCGTGCGACAACACCGCCTAGCTATGCAAGCGAATCCCACTATCCTCCCGGCCATCTAGGCATCACAAAAATGATGCTTCGATGACTGGTCATTAGTGCGAACCGCAAGACACAACACCGGAAGTTTACAATGGGCAGCTCAGCCTATTAATGACGCAATCACTTCTGTTGTTCCCCTATTATACAGTAAAGGTCAGTCTACACAAGACAAAGACCTTAACACTGTGTCTAGTAAATGATAGTAGACTTAAGAACAGTAAGTATAGAACAGAGGGTAAGTTTTTAGTATTGTATAAACATTTATAACACATAAGGAAGGGAAACCCGAGGCCTGTAAACAGCAAATAAATATAAGTATGATACTGAGTGACAAACTGGTATTTCTTTTTCTTGACATCATCTTCAGTATGAAAAAAAAAACATATCAACAAGAAAACTAACTTAACAAAGTGGAGTGCGACAGAGAGGCCTCTCCCCATGTTTCCTCTTTTTACCTGTTACAGAATAAAGCCAGAAGCTCAAAAGCCAAGGCTCATGATGTGTACATAGAAGCAAATAAAGAGGTAAGAAGGATCATCAAAACAGACAAGAGGAAATATATCAAGGAGTTAGCAAGGGAAGCAGAGGCAACTGCAGCCAAAGGAAAAATGAGGGGCCTGTACATTGGCACAAAGAAGCTAACATGAAAATATTATCAAGCAAATGGCCTCGTCAAAGACAAGAATGAAAAATTCCTTAGTAATACACAAGAACAAATGAAGAGATGGACAGAACATTTTGAGGAACTGCTTAATAGACCAGCTCCACAAAATCCCCTGAACATTCAGCCAGCAGAGGCAGAGCTACAAATTAACTGTGAAATACCAACATAGCAAGAAATAAAGAAATCCATAAAGCTTCTAAGAGATAGAAAAGCAGCTGGTCCAGATAGCCTTTTAGCAAAGGCCATCATAGCAGATATTGACACTGCTATAGAGATATTATACAAACTGCTTGGTAAAGTCTGGAAGAGAGAAGAAATGCCAGCAGAATGGAAAGAAGATTTTCTAATCAAGTTGTCTAAGAAGGGAGATTTAAAAGTGTGCACAAATTACAGTGGAATAATGTTACTACAGTGTCAGCAAAATATTAAACAGGATCATCCTTGAGAGATTAAGAGTCCACACACTAGACAACTGAAATACGAACAAGCAGGTTTTTGACAAAACAGATCCACATTGAGAATAATAGTTGAACAAAGTCTGGAATGGAATTCACCGCTATACATTGGATTTGTAGACTATGAAAAGGCATTTGACAGTTAGAAAGAGAATCCCTTTGGATAATGATGAGACATTACGGAGTCCCTCTGAAGATCATTAACTTAATAAAGAAATCTTACTAAGACATGACATGCAGAGTTCTTAATGAAGGACAACTTATAAAACCGCATGGGATAAAAACTGAAACGACTCTTGTCTCCATTTCTTTTCTTACTAGCAATAGATTGGGTTAAAGAAACATCAGCATTACATAACAGATATGAATCCAAAGGAATCTGACTAAGCAGACTGATGATCTAGATTCTGCTGATAATTTGGCTTTTCTGTACCATAACCATAATCAGATGCAAAACAAAATGAAAATACTTGACGAGAGGTCATAGCAAGCGGGTCTGAAAATACACAGGGAAAAGACAAAGATAATGAGAATAAATGCAGGAAATGTAACAAGGTTCAACTTGAAGAAACACTACTACAAGATACAGAATCTTGGCAGCAATATAAACTAAGTTGGAGGGAAAAAAAAATATCTTAAAATGAGAATACAAAAAGCAAGAAGAGCTTTCATTGCATTGGGAAACAATGGAGATCAAGAGAAATCAAGTCCAACACAAAAAATAAGAATCTTGTCAGTCAGTCCTATTGTATGACTCTGAAACATGGAGAACAACAAACAAAAAGCAACAGGCTTCCATAAATGGGTGCTTGCATAGAATAGAAGGATTGAAGTGGAATGACAAGGTCACCTATGTGGAACTGATGACAAGAACCAGAGAGTGCCAATGGAACAAGAGATGAGAAGAAGATGCTGGAGATGGATAGGACACACACTGAGGAAACATGCAGATAGCATTAAAATGCAGTTCTTGTTCTGGAATCCCTAAGATAAGTGAGGCAGAGGCAGACCAAAAAACACATGGAGAAGAGAGCTGGAGACAGAAGTGAAAATAATAAGGACGATGTGGAAAGAACTTGAGCTGATGGCACATGACAGGAGGACATGGCATGAGTTTGCTGTAGGCTTATGCTCCTTGGGGAGCTAATGGTTATTGATTGATTGATTATATCAACATGATCTACTGACTATAACCCTCTGGTATATAAATACAGGCATACCTCGGAGATATTGCGGGTTTGGTTTCAGACCACCGCAATAAAGCGAATATCGCAATAAAGCGGGTCACACCCATTTTTTTGGCTTCCCAGTGCATATAAAAGCCTAAAATCATGTTTACACTATGTCTATTAAGTGCGCAATAGCGTTAGGTCTAAAAAGAACAATGTACTGTAAAATTAAATACTTTATTGCTAAAAAAAAATGCTAATCTTCATCATTTGAGCCTTCAGCGAATCGTAATGTTTTTGCTGGTGGAGAGTCAAAATCTATCAGAAGAAGAAGGCACGTTCTAATAAATAAACATGAATAATTTTTTAAAAAGCGCAATATCTGCAAAGCACAATAAAGCAAAGCGCAATAAAGCGAGGTATGCGGCAAAGCGCAATAAAGCAAAGCGCAATAAAGCGAGGTATGCCTGTAACTTAAAATCTGGCTAAAGCAACACTCATATCAAGAAACAACACTGCACTGGAAATGATCATCTTCTTCCAGTACCCTGACTGTTGGCATAGGTGATCATGTCTCTCCATAAACTTCCTGTCTCCAGTACTATTTATCAATTCTGCTGATGACTTCTTTCCATGCCAAAATGTCAAACTGTCCAGTATCTTCTGTCTTTGTCATCCTGTATTTCTTTTTCCTTCAATTATTCCTGTTGTCACAATATTTTCCAGCTTTATTTTTGTAGCGTGAGGTTTTTATTGGCTCTAGGATCAGTATAGTACTGACAATACAGAAGTAGAATTTCTGCAGAAAATAGTGAAGTCCCAGTGTATGAGAGAACTACTGGTATCACAAATTAGTTACGGCTGTGAATGATCTGATCTCGAAAAATTAGTAGAGAGGAGACAGTCATAAAATGCCACCCCCGCTGTGTAACTAACTGTGATATTAAAACAAGGAAACAGATTTTACTTAACAATTATAAAATTGACAAGTCGTTCAAATACAATTTCCTTATTTATTAAGACTATACACTATCTACTCTTGTGCTGAAAGGTAGATGTTGGAAGATGGAATGAAATGGATTTGTAAGTTTACATATGATTTACATATATGTATTTATATATATATTACAACAAGTTTTCCAATTATAGGAAACAAATTTATATCAGCTGGGCTGTTAATTAAGTATATAAAATTTATCAGCTATGCTGTTAATCTTGTCTCTTACTACGCTAAATCACTTTTTCTTCCTTGACCGTTAAATGCTCACAATTGCCGACGGAAATGGTACTAATGTGTACTCATCTCCTAGAACAGTTCTGTCCTTCCTAATTTCTTGCACACAACACCCGGTGATGATCGTTTCGTTAGCCCACCCAAGACTGAGGGGGACTAAGGATGTAGCTCCGGTGCAATCACTGTGCTCCTGCGAAGTTCCAGGCAGCTGGATTGACTCAAACATACAACCTCAGGTTGGATGACACGAATAAAACCTGTAACCAGTAAAAATATGGGCTAATTTCTGTCATCAAGCCCACCTATTTCTAGTGTATATGAGATGAGCGTGTGTCTCAGGTGTCTGCATGTAGGATGAATGACAACATGGCTCAGTATGATTTAGCAATAGCGAGACAAGACATGTGTCTACTTGCAAAACATTCTTTCTGATAAATTAATACCTGAATACATCCAATAATATAAATTCAATACATGAATACATCCAATAATTTGTACACCTGGTACCAGGCCATCTCTGACAAGTGCTATACTGGCTGGTAAAATATATCCTAACAATATTTTTGTGTTCTGATACATTCATAGTAAAACAAAAACTAAAGTTATATTAAATATATACAGACGTAGGCTATTTTCTGTTTCAGATTGGAGTTATATGAGACAATAGATTGGAGTTATATGAGTCCTAACAAGGACTGTTTTGGTTATATTTCAGGTTGGAGTTATATGAGCCCTAAAAAGGACTGATAGGTTATATTTCAGGTCGGTTATCGTCTTCAGCAATCATACCAGGAAAGACAATCATTTTACCTGATTCCACATGATATACATTAATTATATACAGGTGTAGGTATTATAAATGATATTAAACAATACAATCATTATACATGATGTAGGCATATTCTCCTACAAGTTTTTTTAGTAAGTTTACCTACCCTCTAAGATTTATACAAGCCCGGTCAATGCAGGTGAGCAATAAATCAGTCGTGACAGCTTTCTCTTCCCCAGTATGTCGTCTAGCTGGCTTCGTGTTGGTGTGTGTGATTTTGAATAAAATGCGCCCGTTTATAAAGGTAAACTCAGGTAAATGCCAGTGTGTAAGGAAACATTTTGATTGGTTATCTGCGGTTTGGTACATTTTTATTGCCGACAAGATGATTGGTTATATGTGGTTTGGTACATTCCGTGACCGCCTCCCGAAATTTTAGGCTTAAGTTTTTCCTCTTTTATTTTTCCAATTATTCTGTCTGCCGCCATCTTGGGGGAACAAGATGGCCGTGACCGCGTCCCGAAATTTTAGGCTTAGAGACTGTTCGTTGATTGGCTGTGCATATGTATTAACAAAGAAGTGGGTTTACACACACGTTTCACGACAATTCTTCTCATAACAAGCCACAGAAAGTGGATTGCTTCCTTCTAACAAAAATAATATAGATTCCCTTGTGCATTGGCCTCTTTCAGGACATCCTCATTACTCTTTTGGTTGTCGATGGTACTTTTAACATTCTTCTGTAAAACCACATATCTGTTGCCTCTAGTGCTTTCCCTACTTATTTATTACTTGTCCATGATTCACTTCCCTTTGTCCATATTGGTTCTATTTAACACTGAAGAACTCTCTTTCTTACTTCCATTGACAAAGAATTGTTGCATAAAATCATTTTATGAATTGATGATTTGGACCAGGCTGTTCTACTCTTCAACTCTGAGATGCATCTTCCATCCAACACCATAATGTACTAGGTATATGAATTTATTGGAAATCATAATTGAGAAAAAAAACTGAAGGCAAAAGTTTATAAGACTGTAAGCAGAAAAAAAAAGCAAGAAATGGTCAGGAAACAGCTTATCAGAGTGTATCATCATGGCAAGTAACAGAAAAGGCTGGAGGTCCTTTACAGCTAGCCTTCAGTAGACAGACAACCCTTAATCTGATGTAATCTGATTAAAGTAAAGATATAGGCATCACACTGGTTGTTTAAAAGTACAGATTATATCAGAGAAAGAAGAAATTAATAAAAGCTGTAAAAAAAAGACTGTGGCCAAAAAGATCAACTACCTTAATGTAATTTTTTAAGTTTAGAAGAAAGATATACTGTATTAAAGAGATCTAATAGATAAGATATAAAGCTCTCCCGAAATTATAATGAAAGAGGTGAGAAAAGAATGAAAGAGGGTAAGCAGAGGTGAATGTGTCCACATCACAGAAATTCTACAACAACATGGGCTCACAGCAGCCAATGCAACACACTTGGCTCAAGAACGTAAATTTTAGTTTTCTACTACGCTTCGCAGAAACAGCAGATTAAAAATGTAAAGTAAAAGTAAGGAACTAATAGATAAGGTATAAATCTCTCCTTAAATTACAATGAAAGACATGAGAAAAGAAGAAGGAGTAAGAGTGCTTACTCTTCTTTCTTTTATTTATTTTTGTTTTGCTCCTTAAGAAACATTAAACCACTGCAGCAGTTGATCTTCTTGCTTACAGGAAGGCTGCATAAAATACTTTAATTGCTCTTTTCGTGGTGGTTTCTCAGCAATCAGTTTTACTTGGTGAAGTTGCCACATGCACAAGTCCACATTGGTCACCTCTTACTACCTGCTTGAAGAAGCAGAGGTCCTATTTTGTTTTTTTGCCTTAGACACTCACACATGAATCATATGGGGTGTGTAAGAGCTACCATAAAACAAAACAAACAAAATAAAAACAGCCAAAGATCAAGCTGCACTGCATGAGAAATAAGCCCTCAGTGATATGCACTGCATGGAGATGGCAACCTCATCATGCAAATCAGACTGCTATTTAAAAAAACCACTGCTGCAAAAGAAAATGAATGCTTTGGTGCAGGTTTCTAGCTAGAGAACCAGTTGTAGTTGTGACTGCATGCTCCATTCTTCTTCTTCGTTGGTCATTGGACACTGGCTGACAACAGCAATCAGTGCCCATCATGCCTGGTGGCACCTTGTAGGGCAGCAACAAACTCCTTCCACCTTGCTCGGTCAGCAGCCATCCTTTGTTTGGTGCCTCAGCTCTGGTTCATGCTTTTCATCTCTGCCTCCACAGTTTTCCGCCAGGTAGCTTTTGGTCGACCATGCTTTTTCTTTCCTCCATTCTCCATAGGGAGCACAAACACACCAAAAAAAAAAAGAAGAAAGATGATGATGGTGTACATGATCAATAATATCCATAACAGAGACATCATTTTTTAAACAACAGGAACTCACAGTGATAAGCTGTTGATTGTTATCTGGTCCAAATTCAATGGTACCATACATATTATCACTGTCCTCTATCAGCAGTTGAGCTGTAATAAAGCCTTCCACTGAAGCATTTCCTGTGACACTCTCTGGCTGTAGATATATGTTGAACTTTTCTGCTGGTTCAGGACTGTTATCCTGTACAATTGTCAAGGATATGACAGCCTCGTTTGCACCATTTGCAAAGACCAACCTGCCTTAAAACAGATGAAGTCAAAATGGCTACAGTTAAGCATACAATGGAGATTTATGCAACTAGGCCTAAGCAGTCATTACAAGACATGGTACCTCATGATCAATGACTGAGTTGTCTTTACTTATATCCAGATGAAAAGTCACGTGTGCCTACTCATTAAAAACACCTAGCTACCAAGTCACTGGCATAATTTGTACATGGTATGAATATGTCTCACAGCTAATGTACACACTGTTTCTGAAAATTCAAATTTTGTCATAAGCTGCACATGTTAAATAAAGAGAAATAACTCAATTGTGATGTTTCCTGTTACTAATTATTTGTGGAGATCTTCTAAAGTATTTTTGTTTTAGCTGCAATTGCACTTACCAATGTAAGCATGGCTATTTCTTGAAGCTTTGATCTGCCATTGCTGTTAGTATTAAAATGATATAACACAAGACTCCATAACACTGCAATATATTATGAAGCTGATTTATCCCGCTTCATCGACTTCATCAACCACTTTCACCCCACCATCAAGTTTACCTCCCTCATCTCCACAGTGTCTGTCAATTTTCTTGACATTACTATTACTATCACACCCTCCGGCCTTAATACCTCAGTATACTACAAGCCGGCAGATGCCCACAGCTACCTTCTGTATACCTCTTCTCATCCTCTGGCTTGTCATGACTCCCTTCCATTTTCACAACTTCTCCGCCTCCGCCGTTTGTGCCTAGACGACGATGACTTCCACTTCCGAGCCAATGAGATGTTGGATTTCTTCCATAGCAGACTTTATCCTGAACATGTTCTCACCTCTGCCCTCCAATGTGTTCTCCCCATCTCTCGTCAGGAGGCCCTCAAACCCCATTACAAATCCACTTCGGATAAAGTCAAATTAATCTTGACCTATCACCCTCACAGTACTGCAGTCAAACAGATCCTTTTCCGCCACTTACCTATCCTCCAAGCAGATTCTGTGACCCAAGAAGTATTCAGTGAAGCATCTTTAGTAGCATATAGACGCGACAAGAACCTGAAGGATCTTCTTGTTCATAGCTGTCTCCCAAAGGAGAATGCCACTCACTTTGGCACACTACCCTGTGGTCGGACATGATGCAACACGTGCAAGTATGTCATCCAAACCCACAAGGTGTCTTTTCCTGAGGCTACATACACTATCACCAGTAGCTTCACGCTTGAATCGTGCAATGTCATTTATACGATCATATGTAAACGTTGTGTGACCGCGTGCTCTGTTTTTGAAGACTGGTCCAAAAGGCACCAAATAAGTTATATCTGTGACCGCGAGGGTTCCTACTAGTTGATAGCTAGGTGACTGAGGCAGGCCTAGTTATCTATCATTCACCTTTCTTCCTTCTTCCAAGTGAGACTATTTCTCTTACTGGCCCCCTTGTTCCGCCAGAGATGGTAGTTCCTGGATGAAATTTGGTTCGTCTTTTTGATTTCCAGTATCCGTTCTTCCCTCCTTGGTGGTGAGCAGCGATTCCTTCGTACTAGTGGTGTTGGGGGTGAATTATTTATAATGGCCTTACATTCAGACTTCTACTTCTCTCTCTCATATATAAAGGCTATCGAAGTAGTAAAGTGTAACATGATGGGTTTATTTACATATTTCATGGAGGTACAATTCATCAGCCAAAATTCTCCATTGCAACTTTCTGTATGTTTTCTACAGCCTGATAAATTAATTCCAAGTATTCATACACCTGTATAATGTCTCAGTTTCAATACCTGACAGCTAATCCATGGTTATCAACCATATAACCCTTAACTGCATCAATGGTAATCTTTTAGTCTTACTACAAAGTCTCTGCTTCTTTACCTGACAGCGCACCCTGGTTATCATTTATATAACCATTATCCTGGGTTTTACTCTCTTTAGTCATGCTTCAGGGTCTCAACTACAATATTCTTTCTTGCTGATGTACCTTGAGATGTGGGCATCATTACCCTCTGAAAAAGTTGCTGAAAGTCTAAAAAATAGTTCAAAGTTCATCTTACCGTTTTAAACGAAGTCCAGCACCTATCACAATCCCTACTGTTCACCCTTATTCTACTCCTAATCTGTTCATCTCAGTATTTAAACACTGATAAGCTACTCTCCTGAATTCCTATCACTAAGAAATTCTAAGTCTAGCTATATGTTTCTGGATACGAACAACTGTCGCCCACAAGTTCGTTTCTTGAGAGCCCAGAGCGGCACTTCTTGCTTCCGCAAAGTTTCTGATGGGACTAATCTCTTTTCGTCCTTCAATTTCCTATCTGATGGTCCAAAGTTGTTTTTGAGTGAATGCGATTGGTCCGTTATTCAGTTCACTCACCTATCGCCACCTACACGCTTAATTCTATGCTGTCAACCCCGTGAACTGTGCTTCATAACTGTTTATTTCTAGTCACTATTTTCACGTGCGTTTTACTCGGCTCTCCGTTCTCTTAACTGTAAAGGGCGCTAATAATATTGTTATCTCCCTTTGTACTTTTTACCTTAGTTTCATTTTCCCTTCTATGTCTTTACTAAAACTAATCTGATATGCAAATTTAGTAACATCTAATGATGTATACTTAGATTACTTTAAAGTCTAAAAAGGTTCCCTCCCTTACAAAAAAACACTACATTTTCATTCTTTTATCTCCCATGTTAAGAACGAATAGCCTATCACTTAAATTATTCTGATTTTCTAACCCATTTTTATATACTCTTTCATCTTGTTAACACCAAATAACTGTTCAACTGACTTTAACTACAGCGCATTTTACGCTGCACAACCAAACGGTGACAGTTGCTGCAAAACCTATATTGGCCAAACAGGCAAACGACTTGGTGACAGATTCAGCCAGCACCTGAATGACATCTCTCAGCAAAAATCCACACCAGTTGCCATACACTTTAATGGTCCTGACCACCATGGTCCCATAGACATCCAGGTCACGGTGATCAGATCCTGCTCCTCTGACACTGCTAGCCGAGAACAGCTTGAGAACTGTCTTATCCACCACATGGGGTGTCTAAAACCAGCTGGTCTTAACACCCTACACACCTTTGTCTGAGGTCACCCTTTCCTCTCTTGTTCTATTTTGACCCTTTCCACTCTTATCCAATTTTTCTATTTTTCTGCCGCCCCCTAATAATATGTATAAATATATAACAATGTTTTCAATATGTCTTGATTTTTTATTTCATATTTATTTATCTCCAACTCATTCTGTCCTCTTCTATTTCCAGTCCCCACTAATATTACGTTTGGGTAGTTTATTGTTCAGTTTCGTATTTTAGTTTCTTAGTATGTACTGTTTACAACCGGTAGTGGCAGTCATTTCCTTTTCTAGGCACGCTCGTCTGTTTGCGGGCAGCAAAAGTGTTAGGACTTCGATGCCTTTAGGGAAGTACCTAGTTTTTATTTTTATATTTATTTAGGTTCTTATGTGTCCTATCTAACCTTCACTTTCTTTCCTTTCCTTGACGAAGGCCTTGTGGCCGTAACGTTGGCTATTTTCTTTGTCTTTTGTCCTCGAAAGACGAATCACCTTTTTTCGATTTTTTTTCACACCCATCCAATATATTATGAGCAATAATTAACAGAAAACATGAACAAAAATGACTGTAGTGCCAAATAATGAGAACATACTAGCAATTAGACATACCCTGTGAAGGCCCTACATCCTCAGTAACAGCTGCTGATCCCCCTGCTTCCCTTTTGATGATCCAAAAAACTGATACCTCCCCAAATGTACCAGCTGTCCTTCCAACTACGAAGTTTACAAAAGTAAATGAATCTTCATTGACTCTCTGACTAGGCGGTCCCCCTGAAGTATCTGCTTTAAAACTAATGACACCGCTGGGTTTATCATTTGCATTGATGATTACTTTGGCCACACTCGGGTCTACTAAAACAGCATTTCCCTGAAATTTAGAAATAAATGTAATATGTCAAGCAAAAATATATACTAAGTATTTTTTTCTGCCTTGACTCAATACAGATAATTTGAGAAAATTGAAATAATATAAGCATTTACATAACACAGAAAAGGGTTCATGAAGGGCAGGTAACAGATAACTTCTCATCACATGAAAAAATGATCTGCTACATTAACGATATAATTGTTGCCTTGCTTGATCTCCTGTAATGGGTCAATGATTGTTATTCCCACAAGGCCTCAGATTTGGGCAGGCAGGAGCACTGTTGTGGCTGACAAGTGTGTCCTCTTTCCTGACCCAGGAATTCATGGCAAATGATTTAGGCACTTTTTAAAGTACTTAAAATGTTTTTATGCCCCTCCAACTGTGCTGATAAGAATTTTGGCCTTGGCTTTTGTACCTCCCGATTAGGCCCACCTGTGATCAGGTTATCATGGAATTATTTCAGTATCAATCACCTACTTCTAACCAGCACTTCCTTGTCACCACAGAATACAACTCCATTCTCAACATGGAATATCCTTGCTGCTTGCCAGAACTTTGATTTCACACTGACAAGCTCTATGTGCTTCATTAGTTTTCTCTGTCTAAACTGCTGATTTTAGGGAGTATTTTTATCATTAAATTATTTCTGCGTTTTAGCATGTGTTTAATGGAAAAAATTTTTTATTTTTAGACATGATAAAACCTTATTTGTATGCCTTTGTGCCAACATGCAGGCAGCTGAATTAAAACTCTGAAACAACTTCAAGGAGGAATAGCTAAAGCAATAGGAAAAAGGGTCTACTGGACAAGCCATGTTTAAAGAAATGACCCATCCAAACCAAAAATGACAACATCAACAACCTATGATGCACAGGCAGGGCACAATCTTCCAACAAAGAACAGAACATGCCAGCCTCAACAAGAACTTAAACAAATTAAACTCCTCACATTAGCCTAACTGCCGCAACTGCACCCACTCACATGAGACAGTTCTATGTGCTGCTCACTTGCTCAGGACTCCATAGAAAGAAGAAAACTATTACTGGGCTCCCCAACAATCACAGATACTTTATACACCACTACTCAACAGTTACAGGTCACATGCAAATTCTTCAAGTTGATATTGGCTGCCAAAGGGCAACAAATTCAGCAGCCTTAGTTAAACAATAACAACCACACCTTTGTGCTTATTCAGGTCACAGAAGCAACTACAACATCATCATCATCAAATTGCCAACATGTCTACATCACACATAGCCAATTCATCACATAAAGTCTTACCAAAGCTCAACTATGGATGATGACCAGCATGGTAGATTTTCAACTTTTACACCAACACAGTTGAGTAATATCCACTGTACATCTATGACACAGAGTTCAAAATCTGTGTCAATGCCAAATCATAGTCCAACAAGTGGAAAAGCTGTTCCATGTCAAAAAACAGAGTCAAACTACACTGTGACTAGGAAGCTCTGGTCTGAAACAAACTGCATGATACAGAAATCTTTCTATGGCAACACAGATAATAAGGGGCCTTTCAGGGGGAGATGAAATTATGACCAAGATTTCTCAGCAGGGAATGGAAAAAAGATGTACATGCAAACATGAGAAAATGTTATGAATGCTTCACTGAAGATCTGCAAATAGGACCCATCTCTTGTGATGCTTAACTGTAGTTTTGTTTTCAACTCGCCCCAGTCTTTTTCTCTTCGAAAATTTTTGAGTTATTTATGTGAGAAGTTACTGTGATTTTATTTTCCACAGGCCCCATTTTTCTTCTCCATGTAATTGGTTGAGTTTACTCTTTTTCTCTAGGCAATTAATTGCGTTTTTCTTCATGAGGAATTACGGTAGGTTTAATTTTAAGATTTGCACCAGTCTTCTTTTCTTGGTAAAATAATTGTGTTCATTTAATTTAGTAGACAGTTGAGCGCGTAGTATTTTAGGCTGGGTAGATTTTTTCACCTAGGAAATCTGAAAACCTGCATCTACCCGGTAAATCGAGGGGTGGGGGTATTGAACCTCGACCTAGGTAACGTAGAACGTATCAAAATTGATTCTGCTCACGCGGTCGGGGTAACTTTATCTAACATGACGCAATAGGAGTTGCGCGGGAGCAGGAATAAACATGCGTCACGAGTTGCTTACCTTATCATTGGCGGATTTCAATAGTTTATTAAATGCAGGAATATTATTGGTTCAAGGCGGCTCCAGAGAGACACCATGCTATGACGTATGGCGTGGGTTATAGCGTCATTTTTTATGATATATACCAGCATCTAGTCATTAGCGGGTCTCTTTGTCTCCAGAAATATCAGCCGTGAATCTAAGTCATATTCGTCTACTCTTAAGTGAGAAATTCGAGAATTGGGTATGTAGGCATCTTAATTTAGCAGAGTAGATAATTCGTTTCTTAATAGAATCTTAGCACGATAACGTAAGTTTTTCTTCGGGGAGAAAATTAAATTTGATAACCGAAAGTGCCATCAATTGCTATCTTAAAATAAAACTGTAAGTTGTGCTTATAAGTTTTTAAATAGTAGCAATATCTATCATTCGTGTAACGGGTTTGTGAAATTAATGGTATAAGGTTAAGTCCTTAGGCTATATCAATACTGTAATTGTGAGGTCCGATATATAGGTAACCTCGATTTGATTATAATATTTGCAGTGTAAATACGCTAGCGTATTTGTGTACGTTATTTTATTGTGCATTAAATTGTTGTGTAGTCAGGAGGGGAGTGAGGGGTGTAATTAATTTTACGGAGATGGGATTTAATTATTCCTAGAGAGGTCTACTTTATTTTTGTGTTAATCGATGACTCACCAGGATCAGTTTGTAATATAAAGTAGGGCCAGGAACTTTACCGGAGGGGATCTCCCTCAGTGAATGAATTGTTTTGACGCTGAGGCTAGATTAACGTAACAGATTAGGTCAGCCTGCGTCTGGGGGTTACTTTTTTTCCCATGCAAGTTGAAAGAGTGGGTGACAGGGTTGAGTTATATTACCTGTCATTTTAATTGGTTGGTTCTTTTCAGGAGTGTGACCTCGCACGTTATTTATTTTGATGTGTTATTTATTTTGTTTGTGTAAATAAACTATAAACTGTATACTGGATCAGGTTCTTTCTATATAACTATACTGTACGTATATATTTGTCTGTATAGTTGTGTCACAAAGTCGCGAGTGGCGAGGGAAAGTCAATCTCGGTTCTCCCCCTCGAAGCTATAAGTCTCATCTTCCACATTCACTGCCATTCTCATACAAATCTATTTTCTCAGACTTTCTTATACTAGTGTCTTGTCTATATACTCAGACAAACTCTATACTTAAATCCACTTCGTGACACCTCTCAATCCCATCTCTTTTCCTGCCCAGGTCTGGAGCAATTCATAAAACACACACACATCTTGTGTCCTGCAAGTGTGTATTGCACTGTTCTCCTGAGTTTGAGTACTTTTGATAAAAGTATTTAATACAACATCCCAAACATGAGTAAGCATCCTGATTATAAGAAACCAAGTTGTGAACAAAAAAGGAAAGCCTAAGTATTGAGAAGCTTGAAATAATACAATGTTGTGAAAGACATGAGAGAACTCGTTTTTATTTTGAGAGCAGCAGGCTTAAAGGAATCCACACTGCGCATGATCAGAGATAACGCTGCAAAAATAAAAAGAACTTGGTTAGCAGGAACAATTGTGAATGCTGCTAAGTCTATTAGAACAAGGCCTAAAGAATTAGAAGAAACTAAAGACTGTTCAATGTATGGATCAAAAACTAAACAAACAAAAAAACAAAAAATAAAAACTATCGGGAGCAAGTATGTGTCACCTGGTCTGCATGGACACCCTGATCAGTGACCATAGCCATGAGTTTGTAAGTAAAGTACCGGACTGCATCACTGATCATTACAACACAAATGACTGAACAGATTCAGTGTACAACCTGCTAACCAATAGTCAGCACGAATTGGACAATAGGACATTAAAGTAAGCTTTATCTAAACTTAGTTCCAAAGGTTGTTATTGCCGGGAGTTGTAGTGAGGATAAGCTCTCACTGCAGATAAAATACTTCTATGGCACGCGCCTCAAACAGCCTCTGACAACCAAGTCCAGCTCCCGGCCTTCACGTGTGGCTCAATTTGAGCCCGGCGGAACTGTTTCCACTGACGGGAGAAGGGGCAAAGGCGAGCGACTGGCGCCTTAAAACCAGCAGCTTCGGGCAGATAGGGCTCGTGATCCTTGGTTGGTAGCTTATCTAAGAGAAGGAACTCTGAATTCAAACCACCGCTGCCTAGCGGGAATATCCATTTATGGAATTGGCTTCGGGAGTAAACCCTGAGGATAAATCCGGAGTCGGAGTCCCTAAGGCAGTCTAATGTTGATTCGACATTATTCTGGCAACTCCTGCGACATGGCTGGTACCAAACTGTATCGGCTACTGCCGTTCCTTTGGATCTACCGGCTGTGTGGAGAAGGGGAACATGCTGCATGGGCAACAGCTTGATCTCCATATAACTGTGCCCAAGCTCGCGCCCTGGAGAGGACACTCCAGCTTCACCCTATAAGTGTCGGCAAAACACGGGAAGTAGCAGTTACCGGTTATAAGCATTTTGCCCAATTGGCGTAGGGCATGGCGCCAGGGGCTACTTCCGACAGTGGGAGAGGTTCTAGGATCTCACTGGACAGCTACCGCCCGCTTCAAGCTGGGCAGCCCCCAGTCAATAAGGTGTTGTCCCGCCACTGTCTGCTTTCCCCATTGGGTGCATGGGGATTAGGGTCAAACCCAAACTGTGGACAGAAAATTTTGCACCAAGCAATTATCAAAAAAATAGAAATAAGCAAACTCTCAGATTGGGATGCTGGAACGTCCGGACTATGTTGACTGGACTATCCGAAAACCTACAGGATGTAAACGATGTAAGGAAGACAGCCATAATTAATGATGAGCTTAAACGACTTCAGGTGGATATAGCTGCACTTCAGGAAACGCGCCTGGCGGGCTCTGGAACGGTGAGCGAGAAGGACTACACATTTTATTGGCAAGGGAAAGATCTTAATAAAGCTAGAGAACATGGAGTAGGTTTTGCGGTAAATAAATCGCTAACTAAAATGGTTGAACCAGGCGAGAATGGATCAGAACGCCTGTTAACGCTCCGCCTGCAAACTAGCACAGGTCCCATCACCCTTGTCAGTGTGTATGCTCCTACTCTGTACTCTGCCTCAGAAGCTAAAGATGAGTTCTACGAGAATCTAACAGCAATTATCAAAAGCATACCTAGGCAAGAACAGCTTGTTCTCCTTGGTGACTTTAACGCTAGAGTGGGTGCCGATAATGTTTCATGGCCTTCATGTCTGGGCAGGTTTGGTATTGGCAAGATGAATGAAAATGGACAACAGCTCTTAGAGTTGTGCGTCCACCATGACCTCTGCGTGACCAAAACCTACTTTCAGACAAAACCCCAGCATAAGGTGTCATGGAGACACCCACAATCCAAGCACTGGCACCAACTTGACCTGATTC
The DNA here is from genome assembly GCA_024509875.1 of Oreohelix idahoensis. NCBI lineage: Eukaryota > Metazoa > Mollusca > Gastropoda > Stylommatophora > Oreohelicidae > Oreohelix > Oreohelix idahoensis. The sequence continues at coordinate 219,800 of JAMPIV010022699.1, forward strand.
TCGTCAGAAGGCCACTCCTCAGGTCTGTGCTCTCCACGCGCTCGTACCATAGTGCAGACTGTGATACAGATCACTCCTTGGTTTGCTGCAAAATCAGAGCACAACCAAGAAAACTCTATCGTGTCAGACATGAAGGGAAACCACGCATTGATACCAGCAAGATGTCAGACCCTTTCATGATCGCTCAATTCACTGCGACCTTCGAGAAAGTTCTCAGTAGCCCTCAGCATGGTGATACTATTACAGAGAACTGGGAGCATCTACGGAACACCATTCAAAGTACTGCACTTGCCACCTTTGGTAAGAAAACAGCAAAGTCAAATGACTGGTTTGATACTTCATCAGATGTGATGGCACCTGTCATTGAAGCTAAGCGCAGTGCTATGAATGAATACAAACGTTCACCGAGTGCCAGAACCCTACAGATCCTGAGGGCTACGAGAAGCAAAGTTCAACAAACTGCTCGACGCTTTGCAAATGACTACTGGCTCCAGCTCAGTGAGAGCATCCAGATCGCAGCGCAAACAGGCAACATTAGACAAATGTATGACGGTATAAAGAAAGCACTTGGCCCCCATAAAAGTAAGACGGCACCGCTAAAAACCATCAGCGGAGAGAAGCTAACCGATAAGGGTAAGCAGATGGAGAGGTGGGTCGAGCACTACTCTGAGCTTTACGCTAGAGACAATACCGTTACGCCTGCAGCCCTTGATGGTGTCAACAGTCTGCCAACTATGGAGGAGCTGGATGCTGAACCAACATTAGAGGAACTCAGCAAGGCCATTGATAGCTTGGCCTCTGGCAAAACACCAGGCAGTGATGGGATTCCTCCTGATTTAATCAAATGCTGTAAGAGCACGCTATTACATCCCCTGCATAGGATGCTGTGCCAGTGCTGGGAAGAGACAACTATTCCTCAAGACATGCAAGATGCCAAGATTGTAACACTGTATAAAAATAAAGGAGACAGAAGTGATTGCAATAACTACAGAGGCATCTCTCTTCTTAGTATTGTTGGTAAGGTTTTTGCCAAAGTCATCTTAATGCGACTACACAAGTTAGCTGAGCGCATATATCCAGAGTCACAGTGTGGATTCCGAGCTGGCAGATCAACAACAGACATGATCTTCTCTCTCCGCCAGCTTCAGGAAAAATCAAGAGAGCAGAAAAGACCATTATATATCGCCTTTATAGACCTCACAAAAGCATTCGACCTGTTAGTAGGGATGGACTCTTTAAAATCCTCCTGAAAATAGGCTGCCCTTCTAAAATGCTGGAAATGATAAAGTCATTCCATGACGGCATGAAGGGAACAGTCCAATATGCTGGAAGCACGTCACAGCCCTTTGATATACGAAGTGGCGTTAAACAAGGCTGTGTTCTGGCTCCGACCCTCTTCGGAATCTTCTTTGCCTTACTCTTGAAACATGCATTCAGAGATGCAACTGAAGGAATATGCCTTCACACTAGGTCAGATGGCCGTCTGTTTAATCTTTCAAGGCTGAAGGCAAAAACAAAAATAAAAAGGGCCACTATAAGAGACTTGTTGTTCGCTGATGATGCTGCAGTCGTCACTCAAAGCCAACAGGAGCTTCAGAGCTTGATGAATCGCTTCACTAAAGCATGCAAGGACTTTGGCCTCACTATCGATAACTATGAATTGGCAGTGGTGCACCACTTCACATACCTAGGGTCTACCATCAATGACAAACTCTCACTGGATACAGAAATTGACAGCCGCATTGGCAAAGCTGCAGCTACCTTTGCCCGCCTCACATCGCATGTTTGGGGAAACTCTAAACTCACAATGAAGACCAAAGCTGCGGTATATAATGCCTGCGTCACCAGCACACTCCTATATGGCAGCGAGACCTGGACGACCTATGCTAAGCAAGAAAGAAGGCTCAATACCTTCCATTTGCGGTGTCTACGCCGCATCCTCGGCATCTCGTGGAAAGATAAAGTGACAAATGTCGAGGTGTTGTCACGTGCTGGCCTTCAAGTATGTATACGCTTCTTAGACAGCGCAGACTTCGCTGGCTTGGCCATGTTCGCCGCATGGAAGATGGTCGCATCCCAAAAGATATCTTCTACGGACAATTAGCAGATGGCAAGAGAACAGTTGGGCGACCACAGCTGAGGTTCAAAGATGTGTGCAAGAGAGATATGAGGGCACTGGACATGGATCCAGCAACATGGGAGGATGAAGCTGCCGATCGCACTAAGTGGCGATGCTATTTACGGCGCCACCTCAGATTGGGCGAAGAGAGGCTCACACATGAAGCAGAGGTGAGGAGAAAACGTCGAAAGGAGCACCAGGAAAATAAGCAGCTGAGGGCTGTCACCTCAGGGGCGCATTCCCATAGTCAGTTATGACTGAAGGGGCTATTATTATTATTATTATTATATTATCTAAACTTGTAAAAGTTCATGGCAATGACTGAGACCAACTCACTCCAGGTGTCTAATTTCCATATGACACATCACAATATCATCCATGAGTGCAACTCCAAAGACCAGAGGGGACAAAGAAAGAAAGCCTCTGATGCACAAGAGGAAGTCACTAAAATATCAAAAACAATCCAGACCTTCTGCCTTCTCCATCCACTGCTAAAAAACCTGTTACCACTGCAACTGGCATCTAAATCTATGTACTTGTGTACTTCAGACAGATCTGTGACTTGTCACAGAAATTAGAAATCAGAGGAGGTGTTGCCATTGTTATCATTGTTGCTGTCATCATTATCGTCATCGTTGTTGTTTAACTAGGACTGCTGAGCTTGTCACTCTTATTTAGTGAAATATATGACTCAGTCAGGAGTCTAACAGGTTGATGTGTAGGCAATGCATGTAAAAAATATAACAACAGTTAATCTCACTGGCTGTCAAGTTGACAGCCAAAAAATTTGCATGCTGAGATTAAACAGCAAGAGGCTACATTAAAGATTATAATTCTCCCTCAAAGTCAAGAACGTTGACTTACAGGTTGTTGTTATGAGAGAGTGGTATATTTTTAACCAATAAGGTATATTCTGGCCCCGCCCATATGCTCCTTGAGAAACATTTCCCTAGTGTCCCTGGCAAGATTATACAGAGAGTATAAAAAAGCCTAGTCTAATTTAACCCTAGGATTAAGGTGGAGGAGGGGTATACTTTGGCTTGTTACCAATGTACTTGGGTATGTTGTTAATCTGGCCCAATACACCTGCATCTCATGGGCAGAGCTAACGAAGATGGCCTGAAAGTTAAAATGCATCAACCCCAAAACCCTTCTCCCACAATTGCAACCTGTATTTGAGAAAAGAAGGTAAGGTAAACTGAAATGAACTGCACACACTGCACTTGATGTCATCCTACACTCCAAATAGCTGTTCTAAAATTCTAACTAAACTCTAAGTCCACTGATAGCTGGAACGACGGCGAAGTGACTACACAATCTCTGCACAGATTTTCGGTTCTACACAGCCTATCCTGGAATCTCCTGAACACAANTAACTGNACCTCTAAACNTCAGCAGCGGNCCTCTGCTATGATTCANCAAAACTAACAGTTCTGCCTATCTGTGCTGACTTCAGTAGAGAGAATGTTTACCCTCTCTCTCTCCACTAACTCTGGAATTGATGACTGAGGTTAACAGAACCCCCCTGGATTGGACTGGCCTTCTTAAAAAATCACGAGAGCACTTGAAAAGACCCATTATAACTGTCAGAACTGACCCCACGTAGGAATTTGGACTCTTTTACCACTCTGAAAATTACTGCCCGAGTACCTATAACTGGGCCGTCGGCTTTAGCCCTTTTATGGCCGTGAAGAAACGAACACAAAATTACCACAAACGCTGGCAGCCTGCCAAATCTGCGTGTGTAACGAGCGTAAGAGAGCTCAGGATTTATCCTCAAAAATCCTATTCGCTGGAAAAATGTCTTCCCCTGGCTAGGAAAACGTATTCCACTATGGCAACAACTAACGTAAAAACCCTTGCGGTTTGCGAATGCCCCAACTTTGCCGTGGGAGAAATTTTGTGGTCTCAAAATTTACCCGCTCTCATTCCCACAAAAGCCGGCACCTGCAAATCTATGTCCAAGAAGGCAATCGACAATTTGCTTCTGGCACCCCGGCTTTGGCAAATTTTCATTAATAAAAGATTGGCTTGGAAAGAAGCTAGACAAGAAATATACCTTTTATAATCAAGACCCCCACGCGCCGATCACTTCATGACGTCATATGCGCGGCGTGGTTCTTAAAGCCAATGGGCGCTCTGCATTCCCAATAGTCAGTTATCAACTGCAGTTAGCTCTCGCCAATCTAAACCTTAGATCTTTCTGATGCAACCAGTCCCCGCTAGACAAAGAACCAGGAATTGGTCCTAGCCCTATACTGCGGAAATGAAGCAAAAATGGCCGCAAATAATTTAACTCCCGAAAAATGCGTATATGGCCACGCAATATCTTTAAAAAAAGCAATCTGGTGCCAATCCTAATCTAGCTTTATAATCCTTAATGACCAGAATAATACTTTCTTCAACACATAGATCAAACTCCATCGTGATCTCATCTTGAAAAAAACGTAAATAATAGAAGGAGAAGAAACATGGAGAAGGATTTTTCTGTTAACTCCCAAAAATAGAAAACAAATGAAACAATCGGATGGAGAAAAAGACATGGGCCATTTGAAAGACAGAATCTCAGTACTTTCGTCACAGCGGCGCGCAAGCAGCTCTTTGAGTCATCTCGAGCGGCTCTCAGCTCTCTACTACTTAACTGTTAGTGAATAAGGGATACCATGTAATTTTTTTTTCATGCGACTCTTCAATTCGTTAAAATGGAGACAAAATTAAATTTTTGGCTCTTTGTCACGGAAAGGTTCCCGACCCCTGACCTAAGCCAAATTTTACAGCATACAATACGAGATGCTTAAGAAAAACTTTGAATTTTATCACACAAAAAGTGTACAGCCAGCTGGTGGAAACAAGCATCGTCAAAAAACAGTAAACATAATGATTTGGTAACTTCATTAGAATGTGGCCTAATCAACAACTCAACACGTCTTCAACAGAAAAGTGGATATATGCCATTACTAAAATCCTGGAAAAACAAGAATAATTCTTTCTTAAGGCCATATAACATGCACACACACAAAAATGAGTTACCCCCAAAGCATCATCATTTCCCTTTTCGCTCCTTGTGGAGCCACAACTGCAAATAGTCCCCTTGCAAGAAGCCTGCACCAAAGCATTCATGTGCTCTTTGCAGTGGTAATTGTTGCAGAAAATTATTTTACATGAGGAGGTTGATAGATTCATGCACTGTGCCATGTTAGTCATCTCTAACAACATGCCTGAGGAAGCAGCATCTTTTAACAAAGAACAGAACACATTACTTATAAATTGTTCGTCATTTTCCTGTGGGCTCCCCATGGAGCATGGTGCATGCACTGAAGCTGACCTCCTTGCAGGAAGACTGCATGCAAGCATTCATATGGTCTTGCAGCGCTGGTTTCTTCTAGCAATTTATTTTTACAAGATGATGTTGCTAGCTCCAAGCACAAACTCATATTAGTTTCCTCTTACGACATACTTAAGTTTTGTCTGTGGAACTGAATCATTTAGCCTTGTGCCAAAAAACTACCCATGTGCTAGACATGCAACCCTTCCACACTCCTCACGTTAAAGTAATTTGTATTGTCAACTTTAGTCTTTTTTGTACATATTAAAGGGAAGTCACTCTTGATATCGGAACAAACTGACACTAAAGGCTAATTGTACCAAAGTCTCTACAGACTCCTTAGAGCCCTCCACAAACCATAGTCACCCACACAAAAATAAAAAACATACACACACACTGTACAGCAAATGTGGAAGAAAATACTATAAAATGACTAAACCAGCTTATGACAACTGTGCTGATCAAAACTTTTGCTTGAAGAACACTGATGTGGTGTAAGAATGAGAAACAGGCAAAACTAAAATATAAATTATAATAACATTAAACAATCCACAGCAAATCACCAATAAAATTACATTATGACATATTTTCTCCTCATTTGCTAATTTCAGATGTCAGCAATAATAATCAGTTTGACAAAATTTGTGACCAAATAATTTATCACTTTTAATACTGTGTTAAACCAAAGTTCTACGAGAATCTAGCAGCAGTCATCATACCTAGGCAAGAACAGCTTGTTCTCCTTGGTGACTTTAATGCTAGAGTGGGTGCCGATAATGTTTCATGGCCTTCATGTCTGGGCAGGTTTGGTATTGGCAAGATGAATGAAAATGGACAACAGGGTTTTAGAGTTGTGTGTCCACCATGACCTCTGCGTGACCAACACCTACTTTCAGACAAAACCCCAGCATAAGGTGTCATGGAGACACCCACGATCCAAGCACTGGCACCAACTGGACCTGATTCTCGTCAGAAGGCCACTTCTCAGGTCTGTGCTCTCCACGCGCTCGTACCATAGTGCAGACTGTGATACAGATCACTCCTTGGTTTGCTGCAAAATCAGAGCACAGCCAAGAAAACTCTATCGTGTCAGACATGAAGGGAAACCACGCATTGATACCAGCAAGATGTCGGATCCTGTCATGATCGCTCAATTTACTGCGACCTTCAAGAAAGTTCTCAGTAGCCCTCAGCATGGTGATACTATTACAGAGAACTGGGAGCATCTACGGAACACCATTCAAAGTACTGCACTTGCCACCTTTGGTAATAAAACCGCAAAGTCAAATGACTGGTTTGATGCTTCATCAGATGTGATGGCACCTGTCATTGAAGCTAAGCGCAGTGCTACAAATGAATACAAATGTTCACTGAGTGCCAGAACCCTACAGATCCTGAAGGCTACGAGAAGCAAAGTTCAACAAACTGCTCGATGCTGTACAAATGACTATTGGCTCCAGCTCAGTGAGAGCATCCAGATCGCAGCGCAAACAGGCAACATTAGACAAATGTATGACGGTATAAAGAAAGCACTTGGCCCCCAAAAAAGTAAGACGTCACCGCTAAAAACCATTAGCGGAGAGAAGCTAACTGATAAGGGTAAGCAGATGGAGAGGTGGGTCGAGCACTACTCTGAGCTTTACGCTAGAGAAAATACTGTTACGCCTGCAGCCCTTGATGCTGTCAAATGTCTGCCAACTATGGAGGAGCTGGATGCCGAACCAACATTAGAGGAACTCAGCAAGGCCATTGATAGCTTGGCCTCTGGCAAAGCACCAGGCAGTGATGGGATTCCTCCTGATTTAATCAAATGCTGTAAGAGCACGCTATTACATCCCCTGCATAGGATGCTGTGCCAGTGCTGGGAAGAGACAACTATTCCTCAAGATAGGCAAGATGCCAAGATTGTAACACTGTATAAAAATAAAGGAGACAGAAGTGATTGCAATAACGACAGAGGCATCTCTCTTCTTAGTATTGTTTGTAAGGTTTTTGCCAAAGTCATCTTAATGCAACTACACAAGTTAGCTGAGCACATATATCCAGAGTCACAGTGTCGATTCCGAGCTGGCAGATCAACATGATCTTCTCTCTCCGCCAGCTTCAGGAAAAATCAAGAGAGCAGAAAAGGCCTTTATATACTGCCTTTATAGACCTCACAAAAGCATTTGACTTGGTTAGTAGGGATGGACTCTTCAAAATCCTCCTGAAAATAGGCTGCCCTTCTAAAATGCTGGAAATGATAAAGTCATTCCATGATGACATGAAGGGAACAGACCAATATGCTGGAAGCACGTCCCAGCCCTTTGACATACGAAGTGGCATTAAACAAGGCTGTGTTCTGGCTCCGACTTCTTTGGGATCTTCTTTGCCTTACTCTTGAAACATGCATTCAGAGATGCAACTGAAGGAATGTACCTTCACACTAGGTCAGACGGCCGTCTGTTTAATCTTTCAAGGCTGAAGGCAAAAACAAAAATCAGAAGGGTCACTATAAGAGACTTGTTGTTCGCTGATGATGCTGCAGTCATCACTCAAAGCCAACAGGAGCTTCAGAGCTTGATGAATCGCTTCACTAAAGCATGCAAGGACTTTGGCCTCACAATAAGTCTAAAGAAAACGAATGTGCTGAGTCAGGATGTGGGTGCTGCATGAGTTATCACTATCGATAACTATGAATTGGCAGTGGTGCACCACTTCACATACCTGGGGTCTACCATCAATGACAAACTCTCACTGGATACAGAAATCGACAGCTGCATTGGCAAAGCTGCAGCTACCTTTGCCCGCCTCACATCGCGTGTTTGGGGAAACTCCAAACTCACAACAAAGACCAAAGCTGTGGTATATAATGCCTGTGTCACCAGCACACTCCTATATGGCAGCGAGACCTGGATGACCTATGCTAAGCAAGAAAGAAGGATCAATACCTTCCATTTACGGTGTCTATGCCACATCCTCGGCATCTCATGGAAAGATAAAGTGACAAATGTCGAGGTGTTGTTACATGCTGGCCTTCAAAGTATGTATACACTGCTTAGACAGCGGAGACTTCGCTGGCTTGGCCATGTTCGCCGCATGGAAAATGGTCGCATCCCAAAAGATATCTTCTACGGACAATTAGCAGATGGCAAGAGAACAATTGGGCGACCACAGCTGAGGTTCAAAGATGTGTGCAAGAGAGATATGAGGGCACTGGACATGGATCCAGCAACATGGGAGGATGAAGCTGCCGATCGCACTAAGTGGCAATGCTATGTACGCTGCCACCTCAGATTGGGCGAAAAGAGGCTCACACAACAAGCAGAGGAGAGGAGAAAACGTCGAAAGGAGCACCAGGAAAATAAGCAGCTGAGGGCTGCCACCTCAGGGGCGCATTCCCATAGTCAGTTATGACTGAAGGGGCTATTATTATTATAAGCCAAAGTACGCTAGAACAAATAAACAGAACAAGCTGGCAACATGACAGGTTTTTCCATAAGCCCCATAAATAAATACTGATCTTCATTAATGCTTCATAAACAAAATCCTTCTCACCTTTAGATTCAACAGCCTCAATGAAAAGTATTCCTCCATTTCAGGAACTGAATCATCATTAATCATAAAAGATACTGTCTGTATTGTTTCTCCAGGGGAAAAAATAACTGTACCGTTAACTGCAGTGAAATCATCACTAAATATAGCTGAAGCAGAGATAAAATTGTAATCCACAGATACTTGTTCATTAACTGGACCAATCTGTGTCTTTCCATCGCCCATGATACCTCGAGTGACTTGGACAGTAAAACTTGTTGTCCCTGGTCCTTCTTCAAATCTATGTTCAGCCTGAAAAAACAATTAAATTGTGCCACTTATGCATGCTAGACACAAATTATGTTGCCTAGGAATGTTAAATTATAATAAATAAAAATCACAAAAAAAGTTTGAATGCCATTGCTATCCATCATCTCCTTTCTGAACTTTAAAAAAGAAACTGATGATTATTATTAGATTTGTGTGAAAAATAAGTATTCCTCTGTTGAACCACCTTTAAACTATTTCTAGCTTTTTCTTTCATTTTTTTTTTAAAAGGTCAGTTCTTCTGCCAATGTTCAGTAGTCTAAGCTATTTACCTATTTTTACCATATATGACAAAAACAGTTTATTAATATACACTTCATTGACTCCACTGATAAAGATCTTCAATTTTCAAGGCATAAACTTACTTTTGTAAAGCGGACTGGGGCATCATTTGCAGCAATGATGACCTCAAGCATAGATTTTATAATGTGTGCATCATCAAATGATACTGAGGTCAAAGTGACAAAGAAGCTTTCATCATTCTCTGGTATCTGATAGGCAAAAAAATAAAATAATTAGTACAGCAAAAATGTGAAAAATGTAAGACTGTGTCCTATATTCTCAAGTAGTTTTAGAATCAAGTAAGTCTAAAGCACTGCTGTAAATAAATTGTGAGTTCAGCTGAAAAAAGGAGCAAAAATTTGTGATCTTTATTGTTTTTAAAAAAATCTTGCTCAGTATGCAGGCAAAGTAGCACAAACTGTCTGACTTAAAATAAGGTAGTAACTGTTGTGAAAACAAAGGCTGCATATGCTTCATTTGGAGATAACTAAAATAGTCAGTGCTTATAGTAAACAGTTTCTTACATCGTCTGCAAAAATTTGCAGTTCAATATTTGCCTCCTTCTGTTGTGGCTGGAAGATCACTGTGCCAAAAGCTGGTAGAACATCTGCTGCCAGTACAGCATCAGGAGAGCTAGAGTTTACCTAATTTTCATGCACATCAGCAAGTAGATTATAATAGTGTAATGATATAAATAAAGTTATGTCTGTTTATACAAACAAAATACATATACACACACATCATACCTACATATCCACACATGTGTATATACATAAATGCTCCACGAGGTCTCTGATGACAGAATAAAAGAATAGGACTACTGTTCTCACAGGCATGTTATAAGAAGCAACAAACATAAGGTTTTGCATAGGACTGGCAAACTCATCATGCTAAACAAACTGATACAGAAACTACTACCACAAAAGTACATAAATGCTTTGCTGCAGGTTTTTACAAGGTGACCAGCTGCAGTGGTGGCTCTATGGTCCATAAAGATGAAAAGCATAAGAAGAAAAAAAGGTATGTATATCAAATTTACATGTGGACAATATATTGAAGTGTATTTAATTCAAACCTGTCTTCAAAAGATGCAAATTTATACATAACTGAATTATTTTCAAGAACTGGACTTTGTGTACTGTGCTGGTTTTGGAGCAAATTCCCCACTTTTATAGATATCCCCTATTATCTTGTAGTTTTTTTTTTTTTTAACAACATGCTGACCATATTTAATGAAATAGCAAGATCTTTAGCCGTTTGCGTTTTTGTTAATTTGTCCTATTAATTAAGGCAATAGCGTTCTACTTTTCCTCCAGACTCTTTGCTTTATAAATTCTTTTGACACCAGCCATAACTGTTTTTAATAACATTAGTTTTACACAAAGTTTAGTAGATGAAAACATACAGCACTTGTAATATATCTGCCACTAGTTACAATATAGGTCTACGTTAAATGCCTCAGGGCACTCAGGATGAAATATTAAATGTAAACAAACTTTGACACCTTCATTAATAATTAATACATACATGGGTTTGATAGTTAAAAACATGAAAGATCATTATAAAAGTTCTTAGAAGACCCATGGATGTGAATATTAATGAGACTTTGCTTTTTGCGTTTTCTTAGTGCATCTAAGTTGAAAGTGACAGTGGATGACTCTTTGAATTAAGATACTACAGACTATTGAAAGGATGTTTTGCAAACTTTGTATTATAAGCTTTGTCATTAATTCGAATTTCAAAATAAATACTAATTTAGCCCAAACAAACAGAACTAATGCAGGGGCATGTCTGAAGCTTTGAAGTCCAGCTTTGATTTATAATTCTTCAAGTTCAATGCACTTCATTGTATTTGTTTTTTAAATTTAACTTAATTATGTTAAGTCTGTCATCAGACATTATCCAGTCCCTATCACTTCTGGGGGCCTTGGCAGAATCAAAGACATCACCGAACCAATGCTCCCTCAGCCATGTCACAAGAAGCAACAAATGTGAGGTTGTGCATGAGGCTGGCAACCTCATAATGTCAAACATATTGCTACAGAAACCAAAACTGCAAGAGCACATAATGTGCTCAGTCAAAGGCTTGCTCCATGTAGCCTACTCTGGTAATGGCCTGGTGCTCTTTAAGGAGCATGAAAAGAGAATGACAATGATAATGAATTTTGAGTTTCTTGACATTATTCAACAAATTATTGGATTATCAGTGCTGTTAAAATATAACAAAAATTGTCCACTATAATCACACAGCACAAAGTTAACATCTTCTAAGACCACAATGTTAGTTGTAAAATACATACCATAAAGTGAACACTAACAGCGTCATAATAGGAGACATCTCTCTTGACTTTGATCTTAACCACAGATGTATAGGGATACTCAGTAACAATTTTGGGGGACACCTGCAAGGGATGGTACAGGTAATAACAAAGAGGGAAATAAACAGTCTGTGAGAAGCAAATAATAAACACATATAAGTAAATTATAGGCATTTATATCATAAGAAAAAGGGAGAAAATGAAGAAGGACGCACGACAACAGAAAAGTGACACTGATAGTGGCACACTGGAAGCTCAAGCCGGGGACCATCCGAATGGCACACCACCTCACTGCATGAGTGAATTGTGATGGGACACACACAGAACTAAGCATCCAGAAACAAATTAAGATGCTTCACTGGAGGCAGTCACTCTCATGCCACTACTCACAACTGTGGAATATATTACCCAGAATGACCCAGACTTTTAAAGACTTAATCAATTCCATAACTTTTCTATTCACAAGCATGCCAAACAACATAAGACAAAAATACTGTCAAGTAGATAAACAGAAGAATATGAATATGGCTGAGATGGTATCTGGTTAAAATTCCTGGTATGCTTACCAATTCTGTTACTTTCCAGCTGTCTAGTATCCTCCTCCTTTCTTTCTTTTGAGTACCCACCATTTATCTTTTTTAATTTATTATATTTTATAGATAAGCAAATAGGGCTTATGTATAAAATATAATGAATGGAAAACTTTTATAATTTGTTCTTTGTATTGCTATTTTTGATAACTGCACTCTGGGCAAACCCCCAGCAAATGTCAAAGGGTATGAATGTTGTTTTTTTCTTTCGAAATAACATTAACAGTTCATCAGTTGTAATGGGACATGGTATGGCTCATTTGAATACAACTGTTAGAAGCAAAATAGAAAATTTCAATGGAAATGATTTTACAAAAAAAGGTTTCAGTAAAGAAGATATATTATGAGGTTTAATTTCACCATCATGATCATATTAGATCATGCCTAGCAGTGCTGATGATCATTTCTCTTAAAAGCTGTCAGTTTTTTCAGCATTGCAGAACTTCTGACGCTTGCTATTTTCTTAGCGACATGGCCATGCTTTTAAATATTATTTTCCCTTTGTTTTCCTTGGCTTCTTTTAGGCCTGAACTTTCCCATTTCCAACAAATTTTCCAGTCTTCCTTCACTTAATCACTGTTAGCCCTGAGGTTTATGATACTAGGGATAGTACAGGAAGTGGTTTCCATCTGCCTTCTGGTGAATATGTTTGGTTGGCTCAGTTAGCTTTGATGCATCAGTATCTCATCTGCAAGACAGCAGCCATATAATGTGTAAAATATTAGTTTACTCTATCTGATTTTTTTTCAGGCCAGGATTAGAATTTATATCTCATGATATCTCTTTCATTCATAACCTTGATCACACAATATATATCTTCAGAAGTTAGACATCTTACTGCATTACTGAATACCTCCTACTGACTGATTTGAATGTGTATTGATTTTTGCAGAGTACATTCAAGCCTGTAAACAAAAATCAATAAATTGTAGAAAGCTTGCCATTGTTGATTGAAATAATGGAATGCAATGCATACAAATACAAATGTTCATGGGAAATTTTGTTACATTACATTTCATCCACAATCAGAATCTTCAACTCAGTTGTCAAGGAAGTCCTATTGTATAGCTCTAAAACACTGAGAACAACAAAATCACAGCCAAGAAGTTAAAGATTTTCATAAATGGGTGCTTGTGTAGAACAGAAAGTTGGAAGTGCAATGACAAGATTCCCAGTGTGGAGATGATGACAAGAACCAGACAAGTGCCAGTAAAACAAGAAATGAAAATAAGATGCTGGCATTGGACAGGACACACAGTGAAGAAACCTGTTCATAGCATTACAAGGCCGTCCTCGTTTGACAAGATGGTGTTGCCAGCCTCATGCACAATCTCCTATAAATCACATAGTACAATGTACCTGAGGGTGCAGTAGCCCTATTATTTCTTTGTCTCATCAGGGACCCCTGGGAACTACACTGGGCCATTCATAGATAATTCTGTGTCATAAAATTAACAAGTGATACAACGTAAAAATATCTCCAAAGGATAAAATGTAAGGATAAAAACATAATGCGTAAGCTGCTGATAGTACATGATCGCCCTGACCGCGGGTCATCACCCTCCATAAAAATTGAACGGCGGATCAAAAGGAAAAAAATATGACTGAAAAAAATTGCGTGAGACTAGCAAGGCTAAGGAGACGCAATTGGGGGGGAAATGGAGGAAAAAATTCACGTCCCCAAATTGACACGAGGTACGGAAACGGACGCTTTTGCGATACCAAGCCTTTGATTTGAATTCAGCGGCTAAACGCAGATGCTTGAAATATTACAAAATTTAAAAAGTAACTTTTTCTTAATATTAATGTTAGGAATATAAAAATTAGCTGGCCGGATGGCCCATTCTGAGCAGTGAAATAATATGTTTTTAATTTTACAGACGGATAGATAATAATGAAGATAATGACAAAAGACAGTGTTGTTCACAGCAGCGAAAGACTGCATTGAATCAAAAGTGTCGCTATTTGCACAAAAAATCGCGACCTTGAGACGCAGGTGTTCAAATCTAATTAGCATGGAAGAGAAGGGATATTGGTGGGAGCTGTGTCTAAAAATAACTTTTAACGACAAAATTTTGGAGGGGAGAGAAAGGTTGGTTCAAAAATCAAGTACGTTTTTGTAAAAACGCAAGTAGAGACGGACAGACTAACAGATAAAAATCCATACTTGACTGAAGCATGACTGAAATGACTTTAGTGTAGGAAATTTGAATTAAAAAAAAAACCAAGGCATTGATTGGCCACAGACAATCATATCGGCGCTCAGACGCGCATTTGGGGCCATTCCTCAATAGTTGTCCAGTGATAGACACAGTAAATTTCAAGTGTGGTGATTTCCAAATGAAATAAATTGAAATAAGTTCAGGCTGTAGACTGGGGAAACTTACCCTATGCGAAACCAACTAGGTAAGATGTGCTGTCTGGTCAGAGAGAACTGACCCTGTTTATGTGGTGTTATTGTAATGTGTTATGTGTAGAAGTGGCTTATTAGGTAAGGTTCTGAGCAAAAACCAATACTTTATTTCAGAGCTGTGAGTTCGATCTTGACACTAAGGTGGTGTCAAATGCTGATTAATAATTGAAGTGAGGACCCGTGCAGTGTACATTTCGGTAGAACATCTTTGTATTGCTCAAGCACGGAGAGGTGGGGACATCAATATTCCAGCACAGAACAAATCTGGCAAAGTTAAGTAGGCTAGCTGGCCTGCTGAACTTACAACCAACTTCATAAAAACTAGCACCCAAGAGAATTTACTACTGAAGCATCCCATTTCCTTCCATCATTAATGGACAATGCTGTGTTAGGCATAAACAGGGAGGGGATGAAGCCACCCCAACAGCACAATTTCGAACAGTAATACTATAATTAATCTTGAAGATTGCATATGTAAACATCTTTCATTTAACATGCCATTTATTCATGCCATTCATTCATAAATTTCAAAATCTTTGCATAAGTTCTGGCCAAAATAAAACCTTGGTTCAGAACAAATAAATTTAAAAAAAGATTTTCTATTCTAAATTTAACCAGCTGAATTTAGTTCATTGTGTTATAAATTTTATTGATAGTATTAGACTTAATTAATATCTGTGGGTGTGTGTATATGTCCATACAACACATTGCATTCAGTACCCTAGATTTTAACGTAGCCACATTCATTAGTAAAAAAAAAAAAAGATATGTGTGAGGTCATAAAGTGGTAGCACGAAAGGGCCTTCTGTATATTCACAGTTACAATTATCTCAGGAGCCTTCACAGCTGACCTCACGCATCACACTAGGTGATAACACCACCATACAATACCATCAAAATCCACTACATTCTGAATATGGCACTCAGTAGTATAATTAATACAGATAGTTAATACAGATGGATGTACAAGAACTTAGAACTGATGCACCAAAGACAAATCCTGCTGGGGAACATCAATCAATTAATAGTTCATTAAGAGTTGACAAGTGGAGAGAGATTTGTTGTTGTTTAACAAGGACTGCTGAGCTTCTCATGCTTTTGCAGCCAAAGCCAAGATGACGACTACTTGGTATTATCTACACTGTAGATCTAGGCTTTTCCTGTGGCTTTTCTGATATTTCAAAGCATGCTGAGTTGAAGTCATGAGCTCTAGTTTCTCCAGCTTGGCTTGCATTTAAAGGATCATCACATCTGATCCCAAGCTAGAAGGAAGGAGCGTATGGCATACTGTGCATTCCCCACCATCCAAGGAGGCTGTCCAAATATGCAGAGCTAAAATACTATGCTCTGGTTCTGTGCTCTCCCAAAGAATTGTTATGTCCTACACAGAGCCCCTTCTCAGTTACCCTGCCTATCATGGGTCCATTGTGAGATTCTACTGCATGCAGTCACCCAGGTAAAAGCCAGTTACATCTGAGGCGCAAGTGACTCCTCCAAGCTAGGGGTGCAATGCTGGGTTCTTGATATGTTTCACCACAGGGGGAATCCCTGGAAGTGTGTGGATGATTTCAAGAGTCAATGAGGGTGTAATTAGCCTCACATACAGAAGTTAGCTTCCACATTTATATACTATATCACTGTGCTTAGCTAGTGGTCATATAAGGATGACTCCAGATAATGCCTCCATGCATAGTGGAGTGAGATATAATAATAGTGGCAGTTGGTCTTCAGGAGTCTATTCACTGATATCCTAGCAATAGCTGATAGTTTGATAGAATCTGTTCAATGCTATATGAATGTTTGATGGAGTATGTTCAATACTATGCAGTGGTCCCTGAAGGCTTGCTGCAATGACTCATAGCGTTCTGGCCATGTTAAAATTTGTTGGAATGAGGTGAGACCATATATTACTTCATGCTAAGCATTCATAAGGTTAGAAAAACATAACAGTTACAATTTTGTCCACACTGGCTGCTGCCTGTGGAAGGAAAAGGAGAATTAGCCCAGAATCTGGGTCACTTTATATCAGAAATAAGTGGTCTAGAATAAAAATAATTTTCTAAGTAGTCAGTGGGCTTGCTTTCTTTTATAGAATCTTGCTTTTTTTGTGTGGTCTATTCTGCAAGTCTTGTCTTTTTTCTTATTTTCCACTTTTCATTACTGAATTTCACAATCTGCTTTTTAATCATTTTTATTGAATTTGATATGTGCTTTGTTTGGACATTTCAAATCTTTGAGCCCTTGGTTCACAAGATTTCAAACAACCTAGGGAGCTGACATTCTGCACAAAACCCTCTATTGTAGTACATTTTAAACTAGCAAAAACTGAAGGAACATCAAGTGACCTGTCCTGGTCCGCCATACAAAAATTAAAGCCAAAAAAATTATAGAATTTTTACAAGATTACAGAACTTGGTGACGTACACAATACTGTGAATATCATCACAAAACTTGGCGTGGTTGAACACAATAATTGCAAATATTGTTATACCTTTGTTGCAATTAATAGCACAGGGAGCAACAATACAATGAAATATTTTTTTGTGTGGATTTGGCAACAGTAATAAAAGTGGATCCTTAAAACTTGTGTTTTTCGTTTCCTGTTGGTTCTTGTGCCATGAGCTTCTAGGTTTTGACTGCTGTGATTACTTTTCATTCAATAAGTATGTTTATAAAGCTATCAGACGTGCGTAAACTGTTTGAAACCAGCTGCAAGATAAATCTAATGTCAACAACGTTGAGCACAGCTGAGTTAATACTTTGAGTTATGGACTTTCCTAGATAAAATTGGTTTTTTGTTTTTTTTTAGTTTAGCAATGTCAGCTCTGGCACAATGCTCTGAAAAGTGTTCATTCTTCTTCTTTACATTTCACTTTTCTGTGCAGCACAAGCCTTAAATTAGTTCATGCCATGCCTTCTTGTCTAGTGCCATCTGTTTACATTCTTTCAACATCTTCTATATCCTTCTTATGTCTTATTTAGTTCTCTTTTTTATGTGTTTTTGGATCTCTCATATCTTGTTCTTTAAAAAAAAAAAAAAAAAAAGGACTGCCCCATGGTCAAAGGCACTGACAAAAATCAGGATATCCAGGGTTATATTGCTAGCACTTAGGTCAAAGAAAAAGAACATCTAAATTCTAAATAGCTCAAAGGAATGGCTCATTTAAAATAAATATATTTAAAATAAATATATGTAAGAGAAAAGAAGACATTAAAATTACCTCATCCAGGCTAAAAACTCCATATGCATCATCATTAGCCAAAATTGTGATTGGCAGTCGAACTGGAGGACCAACAAAAATGTTTTTATCTAGAACATACAGGCGAAGATAGTAGAGCTCAGGTCCTTCTGGAATGTCATCATCTTTGACCGTGAAAGACACACTCGCAACACCAGAAGCTCTAGGCTCAAATCTTGCAACCTGAGTCACACCAATAAAGTCACCATCTGAATCATTGTCAACCTGGAACATTATTCAAAGAAAATATAAGACTGACAAATACTAGAAAATAAATGTATCATCATCTCAAGCAAGAAAATACCCTCTCATCACCATCATTGTCCTTGTTGCTCCCTGTGGAGCATTAAGCCCCCACTGCAGCTGACTCCTTTGCAGGAAGCCTTCACCAAAGTATTTATGGGCTTTTGTAGTGGTAGTTTCTGTAGCAATCTATCTTACATGAAGTTGCCAGCCACATACACAACCTCATAGTACTCACCTTTTATGGCATGCCTGAAGCAGCAGTATTCCTATTCTTTATTTGTCTCATAAGAGACCCACAGGAACTACTCTAATTACACTAAAACATTAATTTCAGGTTTTTTATTCAGTCTCTGAATAAAGAATTGAATTTTCAGGTACAGCTGCACATTTTCTTTCTGAGAATCACATATAAATTTTAATATATAGAAAGTAATGAAGTGTCCAAATTAAAGGTAAGTCAAATTTTTATATCAAATGTTCAGAATTTATGTTTTTGGAGATTTTTATCTGTCTTCCACTGCAGCAATAATTTTTTTCCCCCAAGGTTATCTTTTGACCATTAATTATTTGATGGCAAACACAACTGAAAACCATAAAGTTTATTTTTCCATGTTAGTGTTAAATTTGCTAATACTTTTTTTTAACTCAGCTTAGAAAAGTAGTTAACAAGGGGAAAACTCATTATGCATTTGTGAACTTCAGTAATAATACAACATTAGAATCTAACCTCACATCAGCAAGTGACATAAAGTTAATAAGGCCAACATGCAAGAAAAAGACAATATAATTTGTGTTTATTTCTTCTTAATTATATCATTTTCATACAAAAATATGAAAATGTTGTTAAACATGCTAGAGATATGAAAGTAACATATAAATGAAAAATAATCTTCGCATGATATGAGATTTTCACAAAAAGCAGCACACAAGATCTAAACAGACTGAACACTGAATTAAAAAATCAGAGAAGCTGTTACTGTTATTGTTATTCAGAATCATATCAGTGCACTTTGGGCACACCCATAGGTGCTCAGTCTCCCTCAGCAAATGTCATAGGGCATGAGAGTTCAAAGTTCCTATAGTGTGCTAGTTGTATACAAGTCTGATTCTCTCCTACGTTCATCCTTACTATCGTATGTTTGATACCAAATTCCAGCAGTTTTAGCCTTGTTGATTCAGCCATAGCAGTGTCACTCTCTAACAGGCTATCGTTAATTGTCATTAGTTCTCTCCTTTATTCATATCCAATGTCCCCACAGTGGGTGCTCCTGAGGCTAGTTTGTCAGCTCTCTCATTGCTGCATACCCCTGCATGAATAGGATAGTTACATTCACACGAGTTTCTGAAGGTTTCAGACCTCTATGTATGTTCTCCATTCATGCTGTAATTATTCACTTTAGACCTTCTGAAGCATTGACTGAGAGTCTGACACAATAACTGTCCTAAGTAATGGAGTTTCAGAAAACAACCTTAGGTCTGCAGTAGCTGCCTCTATCTCCATTCTCATGCTGGAGGTTGTTGTCATGTAAGTTCCGCTCTGTTATAAACAAGCTGTATGGACATCGGTGCTGAACCATATTCATTTTTACAAAACATTAAAGGTTTGCCTATGTAGCAAGAAGGGAAAGGACCAACCAAATGCAATTACAAAATCTGACTAGAAAATATTAGAGGGAGGGGGGAAATAACAACAGAGGAATCTTAGGAGATGAGCTGATAATGATATTTATTAATAAATATCATATGACAGAAAGTCATGTTTCATGTCATGTTCTTAGTTATGATCATAAAACTATCCTTTTCTTTTTTTTTTAGATAGAGTATTCCATTCAACCCTTGATGGGTTATAATTAGGATATTGTGACGTATAATGGAAATATAGCCTGCGGTAATCCGACAGTCTTTGTAATCCCGTTAGCATGCTATGATTTGCTAGCAAAATCATGCATTTTTCTGCCTGTCTTACTCACACAAGCTTTGTTTTCATCCACGCCTCCTTTCCTTGAACATAAACAAACAAAGCGTTTACAAACTTTTCGTGACCTGCCAGTCATAACAGGTAGCGAATGAGGTTTGTTTATTAAGTTTCTCACGCAAGCTGATCTGTCAATCATCGGATACCTGACAGACCGCACGTGAATAACATTGGACCTTTTGAAGTAGACTCACGGGCAAAAATCTTTCCCCGAGTATGTTTGAAGTTCATACACAGAGTGAAGGCGGGGAAACTGCTAGCTCTTTGATCTTCAGAAGCGGGCAAAATCTTCCAGAACCTTCCAGAACCCCGTTACACGGATTTAAGTCTTTGATGGCGGTCGAACGCCTGACAGAGCGACCATAAAGCCTTTATCTGGGGAACTCAGGTTTCTGATTCTCTCGATACACATGGTGACGTGAAAAGTAGCATCATCTATAGATCAGAGAACCATGATGATATATAAACTGTGCTTTCTTAAACCTGCTATCAGTTGTCACTCAGAATTTTTGGATAGTCTAAGCACGTAAAACTAGAACCATTGTGGAAGATGTGTTAATAGCATTCGTGGGGATTGTCATTCTAACTTTCTGGTAATAGAAATTAGTGCTTACGTGTTAAAGTGTTAAGATTTTACCATTATAATTCACTGGATTTTCTAGCTGTTAGAACTAGTGAAATAATAACGCGTAGCTATTTCATACCAGATGTGCAGTATAATGTTAATTTCCACCACCCGCTTTCTCACACAAGAAGAGACGGTTCTAGTTGACTGATTATATGTTGGGCGCGACTGATAGTGACAGAAAAGAATTCACGTTTTATTTCATTGTGCGTATTTATTATAAGTGCCTAGTATTTAATACCATACGATGACCAACAGACGCTGACAATTTAATAGCTATTAACAACAGGCGATATTTATGTAAATGCGCATTTGGATAATTGAATAATAATTGACATTGTATGCTAATCGTTACAGCGTGAGCAAGGGCGGGGAGGGTTGCATACCTTCATCCCACCTGAAATCTCAGCGTTGGCGACGTGCGATAGTTTAGGCATAAAGGAAAACACCTGTGCTGGTTAACTTTAATGAGGACTGACGGAGTGGATAAGAGATCGTCTTGTCCCCGTCTGTATGCATATATGTAGCTATATAGAATAGTAGCATTTTTTTCATAAATGTTCTTTATTCCTAGCAGACCTGATCCCATGGGCGTCCAGCGGTCTTGGTCTTCTTTTCTTCATTTAGTGATTGGTTAATGTTGTCTTTTTCTTGGCTTATGCGTCACCAATTTCATTTGTGAGCCAACGATACATGAGAAACATTTTAACTTGTAAATTTTAACTGGACTTACAAAACCCAGAAATAATTTGTTCAATTTTTTCAGCCCACTGTGTTGTGAAACCAATAACATTACTCCCGACTTTTGACAGACGTATCCAAGCGGATTTATCCAGAAAGTTACGCTGTTTCAGAATCGGAACTCACCATAGAGCGAGCCGATAGGACTATCATCATCATCATAAGTAACATTTTTTTGCAACCAGATGTTTCCCAATACTGGAAGTATTTTTCTCTTTTTTTTTAACTGTGAACCTCAAGAGCACATCTGGCTACACTAACAATTCACGGTGACATTTTGTTCATTCAGGGAAAATTAAACCACCAAATTCGGCGTTCACCTCATTAATCTTACTTGTTAGAGGACGGACAGGGGCCAATTTGGGAAATACACCTGACATTTTGTATATTCAGGAATCATTGTAATTCCAAGGATATCACCAAAAATGGGTAAGCGTGATTGAGTGGCCACTGTATGTCAGAGAGAGAGTGAATATTTTTCGTTGTTACAGGAACTGTACCAACCTGGAATTTTGCTAAACTTGTTTATTTTACTGGGTAGCATATAGTAGGGACTTGTTCTTTACTGTCTTTTCTGTAACATAGTGCTAACGTTTGACCTTTGGGTTATTAACTTTTTTGGGGGGTTCTTTTTCTCAATAAGGGGAAGGTGTTGAGGATTGTTGCATGGTCAGTGAGCATTTTGGTTTGAACTTGATGGTCGCACCATGTAACACTCCTACTAAATAAAATTAAATAGTTCGCGTGTGGCGATGTATGACGCGTTAGGTTAGCAACAGCAGTCTGTGTGTGGCCTTCGAGCCTTATGGCAGTGTTTGGAATATGTGGCATGGCCACTAACTTATGATAGTGTATAACCGTAAATGTAATGCTGGTAAAGTAATAAAGTTATAATGTGTAAGGACCACTGAGTCCGGAGTTATATAAGTCGGTATTCTTAACCGCAATAATTATTAAACGCGAAAGTCATGAAATATGATTGCACATAGAATATGTAAGGCTGATAGAGCCCGGCTATGAATGCCAAAAGGGAATTAATATAATAGACACAGTTTTTGGATGTGTGAATCACTCCTTTATGTCACTATTAATCTGAAATATAATAGTTATACCAAATGCTTAATAAGATAGATTTGGTCAAAGACATAAACTACATGAAAACGATTACACGACAGACGTACAATGTCTGGCAAGAAATGAACTCTAGAACTGTGATAGCAAGTGTCTTTAATGTGTAATATCTTGTTAAGGATTCATGATGAAATGATGAACGGTATTAAATACGTTTAGTCGTCTGAACGAGACTTGTTCCCTGAAGTGTTCTACAAGTTTCAATTACGTTCCATGACTGTTGACCGTTAACCTTCAAGGTTGGTTCAAGAATATAACACTTCAATACAAGCTGCTAATAATAGCAATAAATAAACACTGTCAGTCAATACGAATACCAAGTTTAATGAAAGAAACACTAATACGAAATT
The DNA here is from genome assembly GCA_024509875.1 of Oreohelix idahoensis. NCBI lineage: Eukaryota > Metazoa > Mollusca > Gastropoda > Stylommatophora > Oreohelicidae > Oreohelix > Oreohelix idahoensis. Next base: position 242,994 of record JAMPIV010022699.1, read on the forward strand.
ATAAAAATAACGTAGAAAAATCCAAAGTTGCAGCAGAAAGATACTCCATGATGGCAGAACAGATGAATTTAGAATACATGAAGTGAAACATAATATCAGCCCAATTAACTAAATCTGAAAGTCTGCAACAGAGGGCACATTTATTCTGTTATTTTCCTATGTATGTAAATCTGATTTCATTTGATCGTTCTTTTAAAAAATGCTGTGCTGAAGTCGGATGTGTCGACCGAAAGGTGCAAATATCACAGCTTAGGCGTAAACAGACACAACGCAACCACTGTCCTTTTCAGGGCGAACGAGGAAGAAGAAGAAGAAGATGTTTGATGTTGTCAAGTTTAAATGATAATAAACAACAAAAGAAACTTAACTTTGTGTGTTGGTCAGACCCATACCCAATTAACCATAGTTTTTCACATTTGTCTGTCTTGTTGTCACATAGCTGTTTGTGTGTGTGTAGTTAAACTCATATTTATATGTATGAGGAGGGAAAGGTTGTCTTATACTAAATTATAGTCGTATAGATAGGCTGGACTAGAGAAACTTAGTCATTCCAGAGACATATCTTCTCCTTAAGCTATTCATCCGTGAAATCTACTTCTCACACCTTTTTTTCTCACGTACTTATCACCATCCACTCTACTCAGACGGGACCTAAAATAACTCTCAAACCTATCGGTACGACAGATATATAGTGTAGTAAATTCAAGACAGTAAAATCTGATTTCCGATGTCTAAATATTGTATCTTCTTCTCCCCTCCACTAAGTCCAAAGATTTGGAGTAAATAAACTAAAATTGTGTGAATGTATGTGTGTCTGCCCTCACCTTTCAAAAAAAAAAAAAAAAGCAATTAAAATAAAAAACAAACAAATATAAACAACAACAAAATATATATAAAATAAACAAATACAAATAACGGCAGCAACAAAAGTAAAAGAAAAAAAGTAAAGTCTCTCATAACTGCCCTGTTGTTAATAAGGTGAAAAGGGGTGCGAAAGAGTGGGGGGTGACCGGAATGACACTCAATCCACCAATTATCTGCCATCATCCACACGAGCACCCCATTAGATTACCCCTTATCCTCACACCATCACTGATCCTTATATATTAATTTTAGTTCTTGTTATACACTGATTTACCATATTGTGCAATTCTCTAGGTCTATCTATTCTCAACACCTGTTCCACAGTTATGGACGAATTGTATGTCTGTAAATAATCGAATATTGGTTTTCTCTGTTGTTCACACTTCCTACATTTTAGTAGGAAATGCTCTTTATTATTTGTGTCAAGATACTCTGCACAGCAAGGTTCTTCTACTCTAAAATAGTCAATTCCTAGTTGCAGTCTAAGAAGTTTCTTATTGCCAGGAATATTTTATTCTCTATATACCTGACACGTTCTTGATGGAGTCTTGAACAATACACAGATGGATCCAAGGGAGAGGATGGCAAATTGGGGATTTGAATATATATTCCAATATGGAAAATGGCAAAAGAGTATAGTATCATAGAATATACATCCATTTTCACTGCAGAGATTGTGGCAATACTAAAAGAACTAGAAATATTCTCTAACAACCCTCCCAAGAAAGTAATAATTTTAACTGACTCTTGTTTCAACAATTCAAGCACTAAAAAACTTACGAGAATGCAGTAGACCTGAGGAGATATTTCTGGCTACTACATATTTATATTCCAGAGGATGTTCAAACTTAAGAGCTTGGATACCTTCACATGTTGGCATAAAGGGAAATGAAAAGGCAGATAAAAAAGCCAAGAAATGTAGATCTAATAAAAATAAGAGATTAAGAACTTAATTAAAGAATTAATAACAGATGAATGGAAAGCAGAGTAGGGTAAAAATCTGAAAGGAAGACATGCATATAAGATGTTCAAGGCTCCAACAGGAAAGTGTCACATGTCTAGGGACATGAAAATTCCCAGTAATAAGAAACTTCTCAGACTACAGCTAGGAAGAGGCTATTTCAGAACAGAAGAACCTTACTGTGCAGGATGTCTTCAAGACAATAATATAAAGCATTTCTTGTTAAAATGTAAGAGGAATGAACAAATGAGAATCCCAATACAAGCATACCTCACTTTATTGCGCTTCGCAGATATTGCGCTTTTTTTCGAATTATTCATGTTTATTTATTAGAACGTGCCTTATTCTTCCAATAGATTTTTGGCTCAGATGGTGAAGATAAGAATTTTTTTTTTGTTAGCAATTAAGTATTTTAAATTTTACAGTACATATTTTTTTTTGAGCTAGTGCTATTGCGCACGTAGTAGACAATAGTGTAAACATGATTTTAGGCTTTTATATGCACTGGGCAAAAAAAATGGGTATGACCCGCTTTATTGTGATATTCGCCATATTGCGGTGGTCTGGAACCAAACCCGCAATATCTCCGAGGTATGCCTGTATTAGATTATTTGCAGGCATCAAATTTACCTATAAATATAGAAGAGGTGTTGAGAATAAACAGACCTAGGGAACTGCACAATACAATCAAACAGCATTTAACTAGAACAAAAGTTAATATATGGCAATTGAGAAAGTAAAGGTCTGATGATGTTCTTACAATACATATGACTTATGGCAAGTGCAAGTCAATTAAATATCTAACTGGAAATACCAGGCCTTTACACCCCTACCCCTGAATATTATTTTTGTATGGTGTTTTTGTTTTGTTTTATCTCATTTTTGTTTCTTTAGTTTTTTGGTTTTTTTTAAATATACGCGCATTATTGGTAATTGTGATTTGCCCTATTTACAATGATTTGACAGATGTAATTCCACTTTCCCATTCGGCAGTTATTCATATTATTCGGAACTGAAAACAATATATATCCTAATTATAATCCATCAGAGGTTGAAAGGGATATTCTTCATCATTAAATAAAAAAAATAAAAAAATCTTGAACACTTTATATGCATGTCTGCCCTTCAGACTTCCATCCCACTATACTGTCCATTCTTCAATTATTTTTCTTTTAATTAAGCTTTTGATCTCTGTTTTACTCATTCCCACATTTATTTGGTTTCTATCAGTTCTACTTTTTCTTTCTCTCGTGGCAAAGGTGCCTGGTTTGATTCACAGTATCATCACTCTCCATTCTATCAAGCTGTCAATGAGTACCTGACTTTGCTCTTGAGTTAGGGAAGGGAAAGGCAGCGTGGGAGGGAACTGGTCACCCCACCTCTCGATGCTGGATCTAGTAATAGTATAGTGAAGTCTCTAACACTTCACTCCCCTACGGCGGTATCTGCTATGAGACTACCTTTAGTGGCATTATATGGAATAAAGACAGAATAAAGGTAGATTGACGGGCGGAAATGAATGAAGGCAGGGAGGGAGGAATGAAGGCAGGGAGGGAGGGATGAAGGAAGGCAGGGAGGGAGGGATGGAGGAGAAAGGAAGGACGACAAGCAGGCAGGGAGAGAGGGGGGTGCCAGACATAGGCTACTCACAACAATATGCTCAAGACGCAACTCATTTGTTTGTTGCTTTAATAACTGTGTCTCGTTAAAGATAATAGATCTAAGTCGAAATTGTATAATTTACGATTTCCAATATCTAAATATAGTACACTCATGTAAATCAAAATATGACAATATTTTTAACAGATGTTGAAAGTCAATTGAAATGATGCTGTTAAAGTCAGTTATATAACTCGAACCACCAGGCCTTTACACCCCTCCACTTTAATATTATTCTTGTTCAGAGTTTATTCTTGATTTTTTTTTCTATTTATTTAACGTATAAGCACAATTGTGATTGTCTCTATTTATATTGATTTGACAAATGTGATGCCACTTTCTCATATCGGCGGTTGTTCATATTATTTGGAATTGAAAACAATATATATCCTAATTATAACCCATCAGAGGTTGAACGGGATTTTTATTTTTATTAATTTAAAAAAAAAAAAAGTAAATCAAAATCAAAATTGTGTGAATTTATGTGTAGGGCCTATGTCACCTTCCCTTTCCAAGAAACAAACAAACAAATAAAAATATAAAACAAACAAATACAAATAACAACAAGAACAAAAGTGAAAGAAATAGGGGGAAAAATGTAAAGTCTCTCATAAATGCCCTGTTGTTAACAAGGTGAAAAGGGGTGAGAAAGCCCGGGGTTGTCCGAAATTACACCAAATCCACCAATTAATTATCTGCCATCATCCATACGAGCACTCCATCAGACTACAGCTTATCCTCACACCATCATTGATTCCTATATATTAATTTTAGTTCTTGTTATATACTATTTTACTGTATTGTGCAATTCTCTAGGTCTGCCTATTCTCAACACCTGTTCCACAGTTATGGATGAATTGCATGGCTGTAAATAATGTAATATTGGTTTTCTCTGTTGTTCAAACTTCCTACATTTTAGTAGGAAATGCTCTATATTATTTTTTCTAGACACTCTGCACAGTAAGGTTCTTCTATTCTAAAATGCCCATTCCTAGTCGCAGTCTAAGAAGTTTCTTATAGCTAGGAATTTTTAGTTCTCTAGATAATTAAGCTCTTAATCTCTGATTTACTCGTCCCTATATTTATTAGATTTTTATCAGATCTACCTTTCTTGGCTTCTTTATCTGCCTTTTCATTTCCTTCTATGCCAACATGTGAAGGTATCCAAGCAATTAAGACTGAACATCCTCTGGAATATAAGTATGTAGTAGCCAGAAATATCTCCTCTGCTATATCAGGTCTACTACATTCTCGTAAGTTTCTAAGTGCTTTAATTTTATATTAATGAAGAAAAATATATCCCGTTCAACCTCTGATGGGTTACAATTAGGATATATATTGTTTTCAATTCCAAATAATATGAACAAGTGCCGATATGAGAAAGTGGCATCACATGTGTCAAATCATTGTACGTAAATAGGGACAATCACAATTGTGCTTATACGTTAAATAAATAAATAAAAAATAAATAAATATAAAAAAAAATCAAGAAGAAACTCTGAACAAGAATAATATTTAAGTGGAGGGGTGTAAAGGCCTGGTGGTTCCAGTTATATAACTTACTTTAACAGATATTTAATTGACTTTCATCTGTTAAAAATCATATGCATTGTAAGAACAGCATCAGACCTTCACATTCCCAGCAACTATATATTAACCTTTGTTCGTGTTAAACATTGTTTGACTATATTATGCAGTTCCCTAGGTCTGTCTATTCTTAACACCTCTTCTATATTTATAGGTAAGTTTGATGCTCGCAAATAATCTAATATTGGTATTCTAGGTGATAGTCCGTGTCTGGTTTCTTGATCTCCCAGGGTGGAATCACTGGCTTGTATTCACAACTGTTATTAATTGATGTAATTAATGTGCCCAGATGGACAATTTCCTCCATACACTTCCATCCTGTAGGGTACCTAGTGGTATTCATTGGATTGGCCTGAGTTGTTAGTTGGCATCTGGTAAAAGCTGTATGTGCTGGGTGAGACATATCTAACATTACTCTGTTCATGTAATTTAGTCTTAACTCCTTTCTTCGTAATTTATTGTGATCGTGAAGTGGCAAAAACTGAAGTTCAGAGCCCGCTGAACTGTACTAGAGACAAGAATGAGCAGTGTTTTTTGTTTTTTTTTAAATGAAGAAAGACTGCCTGTTCAATTCCTAATGGTTTATACGTGACAACCACACTTTTTTTTTCAACCATTGCATTCAATCCATATGCACTTTACAAAACTTATTTTTTTAAATTAATGAAGAAAAAATAGTTCATTTAACCTCTGATGGGTCATAATTATTACCGTATATACATGGTGTCCATAAAAGATTGTACCCTTTTCAAAAAATGTATTCTCGGCCCATGATGTGGTACGAGGATGCTTTCTATCACAAAAGTAGATAATCTCTGCAAGTTTTTAAGCATACCTTACAAAGACTCAAAAAGAATGTAGCTATTTCTTTCTTTTTTTTCACCTACTTGACCAGTGTGTTGAGAGACATGTAACAATTACCGGTTGCAACTCAACTGCCAAAGTTTCACTTGAAATACCCGCTGCGCGCATGCGCACTTTTTTGAGTCTTTGTAAGGTATGCTTAAAAACTTGCAGATTATCTTACTTTTGTAATAGAAAGCATCCTCGTACCACATCATTGGGCCGAGAATACATTTTTTTTAAAAATGTACAATCTTTTATGAACACCCTGTATAATGTCTCTATGTTCATATAGTATGTTCAGTTTCCGATATGCGAATGTGGCATCATATCTCCCGTCCAATTGCTGTAACTAGAGTAAAAATAAAATTTCAAAATTGCATGTGTGTGTCTATGTGTGTCTATCCTAAAATTGTAGTCCCGTCCTACTTGTAGTTGTGTGATAAAACAACAATAAATAAGAAAAACCAAGCAAATAAAAAATACTAAACAAAACAAAGCAAGAAAAACAAACACAACACAACAAGCAAACAAACCAGGAAAAAAAATATTAAAAAGTATTTTGGAGCGCGTGTAAAAGCTTGAGATGTTTAGTTAGATATTTAACGTACTTTCATTTGGTAATAAGTGATATATTTTATAAGAACCCCCACTAGACCTTCACACCCCTCCCCCAATATCCCCACTAATCACTATATAATAATTTTTGTTTGTGTTAGATACTACTACCAATGGTTTGAAGCGCACGATTATTTAATGTCGAGACTGCTCAAGATCTTAGACAAACATAAAGGTATATTTTCAGGCACTCGTAAGAAATAAAGAAGTAGAAAACTAGACATCGTCAGGGGCGTAACCGCAGCCCGGGTGGATCCCACACGTTTCAGGGATCCCATCGCCTAGTACACGAGCACTGGACACAACACCTCTGGTCTTTGGGGAGTTGAAGAAGAGGAGGAGGATGATGATAAAGATGACGATTGTAATGGCGACGACGACGATGATGATGATAATAATGTAGTTACATTTTTCGTATATTGATAATAGCTATTTATCCCTGTGATGCAGTACTGTAATTTTATTTTTCAATAGGCCCCATTCGTTTCTCTGTGTAATTATCTTTTTCTCTATGTAATTTTTGAGTGCAGTTTAGAGGAATTACGGTGGGTTTTAAATTTTAAGATTTTTCACCAGCATTCTTTCCTCTAAAGTAATTGCGATCACGTAGGCTTTTCTTTGTAAAATAATCGCGTTCAATTTTATTTAGTAAGCAGTGAGCGCGTCGTTATTATTTAGGATGGGTAAATTGTCTGACGTTATAAAAACACCCACCCGTTGAAACGAGGAATGGGGGAAAAAACACTACCCAGGTACGTCAAACTTACGTTAGAGCGAATCAAAGTTAATTTTGCTCACGCGGTCGGTATAACATGATTTAACATGACGCAATTGGAGTGAGCGGGAGCCAGAATAAACATGCGTCACGAGTAGCTTATGTTATCATTGGAGCGTTTCAATAGTTTATTAAATGCAGAGATATTATTGGTTTAAGAGAGACGCTACGTGATGACGTAGGGCGTGGGTCTCAGCGTGGGTATTCCAATTATAAATACCAGAGAAAATCTAGTAGCGGTCTCTTTTGTCCCCAGAAATTCAGCCGTGAAAAACAACGTAGTTATCGCATGCTCTAAGTGAGATATTCGATAAAATTGGGTATGTCTATAATTTAATTAGCGTAATACTTATAGTTAGTTTCTTAATAGAATCTTAGCACGTTAAAGTAAAGGTTCTTCGGGGACTTAATTTAATTTTATATAAACGAAAGTGCCATCAATTACTATCTTATAGAAATAGATAAATGTAAGTGTGCATGTAATTTTTTCTATGATAAGCTAGTATTATCTTTGGTTGGTGTAGAGGCTTTTGAGATATTAACTGTGTGAGGTTTAGCTCTTAGATACACGGGCGCTCTGTAGTATGTAGAGTGTTGTGTAAAAATCACAAGTTGATTTGATTCTTTGAGGTGTATCTTGTAGGGCAGCAACAAATTGATTCCACTTTGCTCGGTCGGCGGCCATCCTTCGTACAGTGCCCCAACTGTGGTTCATTCTTTGCATCTCAGCTTCCACAGTTCTCCGCCAAGTTGTTTTTGGTCGGCCTCTCTTTCGCTTTCCCTCGGGGGTCCATAGCATAGCTGTTCTTGTGATGGTATCAGGGTCCCTTCTGAGGACGTGGCCAACCCAACTCCAGCGTCTGCCAGCTATGATGGTGTGCATGTCCTCCTGGTTACTCCGAATAAGTAGTTCTTGGTTGCTGATGGTGTTTGGCCAAAAGATTCGGAGAATTTTCCTTAGGCAGAGTGTGTGGAAGGAGGACAGTTTCGACATTTCCTTCTCTGTTACTCTCCAACATTCCGCACCATAGAGAAGCACAGAAAGTACACAGCTCTCATACAGTCTTAATTTGGTGTTTGTGCTGTACTGGGAAGACTTCCAAATGCTGTTGAGAACAGCAAAGGCTGTTCTCGCTTTATTCATTCTGTTGTTAATGTCCTTAATATGCAATATATTATGAGGCTGATTCCGAGACCCCACCAAGTTCAGTGTGGTTTTTTTTAATCTTTAATTCTTTTCCCCATACAGGTTGAAATCGTGGGTGAAGAGTTGGGGTTGATTACAAATCATTTTAATTGTTCTTGTTCTTTTCAGGTGTGCGACCACGCACATTATTTATTTTGATATGTAATTTATTTTATTGTGTAAATAAACTATAAACTTTATACTGGATCAGTCTCTCTCTATATATATAACTATACTGTACGTATACATAATTGTCTGTATAGTGTGTCTGTGGACTTTTAGTAAAACCTTATCTCCATTTTTTTGGTAGTCAGGGGTGGTGAGTCTTTAGCTCTTAACAAAGTCGCGAGTGGCGAGGGAGAGTCAATCTCGGTTCTCACCCTCGAAGCTATAAGCCTCATCTTCCACATTCACTGTCATTCTCATACAAATCTATCAGCTCAGACTTTCTCTTATTAGTGTCTTGTCTTTACACTCAGACAAACTCTATAAACTTAAATCCACTTCGTTACAAAGTGTCGATCACATAACTCCCCCCTCTAAGTTCGGGGCATCCCGATCTAATTACTGTAATCTTTGTAATTCACACTGGCCCCTACTTATGCCCAACAAGCTGCCTGTCAGTACTAAAGTTGTGGAGTCACTACTGGTGGTTTTCCCCTGGCGACTGCAACTCAGTTGGTCGCCCTTCACCTTTCCTCTCCTGTGTTTCATCCGCCCCTTAATTTCCTAGCGGTGCGCTGTAACCGGTGTTTACCGAGTGTGTTGGCTTCATCGTGACCTGTATCAGGCTGGCTGACTTGGTCAAAAATCGCCGTAACAGGGCGTAACTGTTCACAACTGGCCGAAGAAACCTGCACATGTTTCTTCTTCTTTCTCTTCTTAACTACTCCCATGCTTCTGTGGAAGAGTTGCTCTCTCTTCAGACCTGTGCCGTCCAATGGCGGGTCTGGAACTTCCCTTGCTGTGTCCGTCAAAAGTCTGGCTTGGTCAGCTGAAATGACCGACTGGCTCTGTAGAGGCCTGGCGATGGCGACTACGGTGCTACGCGTCAGCGGGTTTGAGACCGCTGGTACATGGCGATGAAGATGAGAACTGTCTGGTGCTTCCAGCATACATTCTCCGATCGCTTGCTGGGTTTCTACTGAATCATCACTGATCTCAGTAGCTTCTACCTTTGAAGAAAGATAGCTAATATCTGCCCCTGGCAGTGGTTCTGTGCTCGCTTTTCCCGTACCAACATGAAGAGGGACAGAGCTCTCCAATATAGCTCCTTGCGAATTTGTAAGGCAGCTTCTCTCACTATTTTCTGGCCTGAAAAGTTCGTGAGATTCAAGTGAAGCCCCAGGAAATCCTCCGTCTGAAACCCTGGTGCTACCAAAATCCTCAACCTTGCCTTCCCTTGTGAGAGTTAATGGCGTCAGTTGGAAAGTGTCCTGCAATGAAATAACTACTGCCGGAGCTACCGGCTCTGTAGTATTCAAGTCAAGAACAGGACGGTTTAAGATCCCGTGTGATCGCGGAGTATGCGAGATAACGCTCTCGGTGGCATTTTCCAAAGTTCCTTGAAACAATTAGGAAATTATAACCCTTTTAGCAGGCGCCTCGTTGCAGGATTCACTTCCTGTAAGCGAGATATTAGGGTGGTGGGGCCCATCTCCGTTTATAGGCGAACGGTCGCTCAGTCCACTGTCCTCTTCATTGTGAGTAATGTGCTGGTCGTATGGGGCTCCAGGGCTGGTTGGAAACATATGTTCGCTCAGTCCGCTGTCTTCTGCCCTATGAAGTGTGCGCTGGTCGTGTACATACGTCATACCTCTCTTGTCAGTATTTCCCTCACTTGAGGGAGCTAATACCATCGGGGGCCTAATTCCCGACAACGAAGAAGGTACTTCCAAAATCAAAGGTGTCACCACTGTTTGGCCATTAAGCTGAACAGGGCTGTCAGGCGAATACGCCTCTGCACATAAAGTTCCACTGTCTTTAGAGGTCTCCAACCCTTCCTTCGTTAGACAAGGACGTTTGTGCTCCCGCTTGGGTCCGTGAATAAGATGCTTTCCCTTCTCTTCACGTACCGGGCCTGATCTGGGCCCCCTTGCGTTAGCAAGGATCGGTGCGGGTGGGATTACCAAAACTAGGTATGGGCTCCCGAGGATGAAGTCATAAGCTGGGTGTGCGATTACAACAGCCTTGATTGTGTCACACACAAATTTACTCTTCACCTCAATATTTGCTATGGGAAGGCGCAATGAGGTCCCTCTCCTCAAAACTCCACCAATATCAACCTTTTTCCTTGTCATCTGCCCGGGCTTCACCAAATGTCGGGCGACGATACTGGGGTACGTAAGCCCGCTGTCAAATAAACAAGTGGTGTGAGTTCCATTCACTTCGGCTGGTCCGTTGTTAGAGAACAACGCCTCTGACTGAATGGGTTCCCATGTGTTCTCTTTTGTCACTCTCACAGGCCTTAAACAAGCTACCTGATGAGAGGGTGGTTTATTCATGCACCGGGACGTCCAGTGGGAAGTGGTGCGACAAACCCTACGATACCGGTCGTTACCTCCCCTGTTTCTAGCGGGTTCATGAGAGGTCACTCTCTGTGATCTGTTATGAGGCTGGGGCCGCAAGTTGGGACCGGAATGGGGCTCCTTGCGAGAAGGCCCTTGCTGCTGGTGAGCAGGAGAAGAAGACGACGGCTACGATGATGCTCCCTTTTCCGTCGATGGCAGGTCGGGGTATTTTCGTTTCTGTCCCAGTACTTTGGTCTGAGCTATCTGGAACCTCTCAGCAAATATGATTATCTGGTCAAGTTGCTGAGCGCCCTGCTCTGCCAGATACCTCCTCAAGAGACATGGTTGCCTTTAATTGTTCGCACATCATTAACTCTTCTAGTCCTTCAAAGGTTTTTGCCAGTCCCGACAACTCCCTCTAGCGCGTAAGGTAATTTCTCACCCTTTCCGCAAACTGGGCGAAACTCTCTCCCTTCTCCGTCCGGCTCTCCCTGAACATAGCTTGGCACTTTCGTGGGGTCCACTGAAATCTTTATAACAGCGCGTTACGTAAGGCTTCACATTTATTTTGGTCGTCAATGAGCATCTTGCTGTAGATGTCATACGCATGACCTTTCAGGGACTGCGATAACTTCAGACACCAAAGACTTCCATCAACCCATATGCCGTTGCCATCCGTTCGAATTTCTCCAAAAATACATCAATTTTCTCATTCCCGTTAGGAAACGAGTCAAATGGAAAATTCATGGCTGCCATTCGGGGGCCTCCCTGTCCTGGGGAGTCTGTCGCCACTGCTCTGGGGGAATCTCCATTAGTTGAACTGCCTTCCGAAGATCTACTTTGCAGTTCCAGAGACCGCATGGCAAGTTCGTGTTGTCTCTCTGCTGCCTTCTGCCTTTCATCCGCTTCCATTCTCCGAAGTTCCATCTCGGCCTCCTTCTCTGCAGAAATTCTTACCTTTTCCAACTCGGCCTGCCGTTCCTTTTCCTATTTCTCTCTTTCGGCTTGCCGGTCCTTTTCCTCTTTCTCTTTCTGGTTGTGTCTATCATTTTCCCTTATCATGTATGCCTTAGTCTCTTCCTTATCCATGCCCATATCCTGAGCGGCCTCACGCCAGGCAGCTCGTAACTTGGCCATATCTGCCATCTTACCTGTAAACTGCTGTAAGTTCACAACTACAGATAATGACCGAAAGAAAAAAAAGAAGGAACTACCTGTTACCCACTAGGAATTAATCTCTCTATGTCCGCTGCCCCCAAAACCCGAACTCAGACTCGCGCCTAATCTGAGTAATAACTGCTACCTGGAAAAAATTGGTTATGCAGCTACCCTAAACCTGAAATTACCTTCCTATTAGAGGAAAAATTTTTAATTAGCCATCAATTACCTATAAGTCATTTAAAACTTAATTACAACAACAATACTCGATTAATATATATATAGAGAGACTGATCCAGTATAAAGTTTATAGTTTATTTACACAATAAAATAAATTACATATCAAAATAAATAATGTGCGTGGTCGCACACCTGAAAAGGACAAGAACAATTAAAATGATTTGTAATCAACCCCAACTCTTCACCCACGATTTCAACCTGTATGGGGAAAAGAATTAAAGATTTAAAAAACCACACTGAACTTGGTGGGGTCTCGGATTTTGAGCCAACACTCCAAACTATCTATTATTAAGTATTAATAAAATCTAACACCACTGTCCAGCTGTAGACCTAACTAACTGTCTACAGCACAAAAACCTAGGCATGAACTTTCTGAAGTCCTACACTGCACATCACGAACACTGATCCACCAACTGACTTCTTCAGTGCAAACTCAGAAGCTGTCCTCTGCTCTGACTATCTAACTCTTTATAACTTCTGTCTCTCCACTCTAAAGCATTCAGAAGGAATGTTAACCCTATCTCCCTCAACGAATATTGCTGTTGATGACTTGGGCTTTTAGACTCAGGTACTTGACTCGGAATGTGACTGCTTCACTGCTGACGAAACTCAATTCAACTGCCCTGTTACCCCTCTTCGGGTTTAGGACCGTCGGCTTTATTAGGGCCGAATTTAAACGACAACACCAGGCCACGCGCCTTTGTTTCGGAGTGTTAATATGAGCTGAGAGCTCAGGGTTTTAAGGAATCTGTTCCCGCTGAAGATTATTGCTTCACTGCAAGAGAACTGTTTCCTTCTCCTGGTGCAGACGTACTTGGCGCCGGTAACTACCGCGTCACCAATTTTCTTCACCATTGGCGAAGTCTCGAACCTTCTACTCCTGAGAAGGTCAAGTATCTTGGCAAGTTGTACGGCTGGTACAACCCTCCCTGTGTGCCGTGAAAAAATTCTGTGAAACAAATAATAACAACAGATGTACACCACATCAAATTTACTCATCTCTAACACCTAACTCCCTTAAATAAATACCGCTCCCCTACACAAATCTACATTTCCCCAGTAACAACAATTCCTAACTCCGGATCACAAATTTACAATCTCCGTTCCCGCTCCAACACTGTCTGTTAGGTAAGAAAAACCCCCGCCACAGGCTGACCTAATCTATTACGTGCCGGCTTGCCCGTCAGCCGTCACAACATTGGCTGGTATGAAGCGAAACATTCCTCACTAAAATTCCTAGGCCTACTTTATATTACAGACTGAGCCTGGTGAGTCATCGCTTAACCCAAAAATAAATTAGACCTCACTATGAATAATTAAATGCCATCTCCGTGAAATTAATTACCCCTCTCTCCAACTACATCCCAAACATATAGTACAACTACTTACTACTCATTAAATAAAATTACACGTATTACACCGCAAAGAATCAAATCAACTTGTGATTTTTACACAACACTCTACATACTACAGAGCGCCCGTGTATCTAAGAGCTAAACCTCACACAGTTAATATCTCAAAAGCCTCTACACCAACCAAAGATAGTACTAGCTTATCATAGAAAAAATTATATGCACACTTACATTTATCTATTTCTATAAGATAGTAATTGATGGCACTTTCGTTTATATAAAATTAAATTAAGTCCCCGAAGAACCTTTACTTGAACGTGCTAAGATTCTATTAAGAAACTAACTATAAGTACTACGCTAATTAAATTATAGACATACCCAATTTTATCGAATATCTCACTTAGAGCATGCGATAACGACGTTGTTTTTCACGGCTGAATTTCTGGGGACAAAAGAGACCGCTACTAGATTTTCTCTGGTATTTATAATTGGAATACCCACGCTGAGACCCACGCCCTACGTCATCACGTAGCGTCTCTCTTAAACCAATAATATCTCTGCATTTAATAAACTATTGAAACGCTACAATGATAACATAAGCTACTCGTGACGCATGTTTATTCTGGCTCCCGCTCACTCCAATTGCGTCATGTTAAATCATGTTATACCGACCGCGTGAGCAAAATTAACTTTGATTCGCTCTAACGGAAATTCAACGTACCTGGGTAATGTCCCCCCTTCCCCCCCCCCCCCCCCCCCCCCCCCCCCCCATCCTTCGTTTCAACGGGTGGGTGTTTTTATAACGTCAGACAATTTACCCATCCTAAATACTAACGACGCGCTCACTGCTTACTAAATAAAATTGAACGCGATTATTTTACAAAAAGCCTACGTGATCGCAATTACTTTAGAGGAAAGAAGACTGGTGAAAAATCTTAAAATTTAAAACCCACCGTAATTCCTCTAAACTGCACTCAAAAATTACATAGAGAAAAAGATAATTACATATAGAAACGAATGGGGCCTGTTGAAAAATAAAATTACAGTACTGCATCTCAATCCCATAATATAAGAAGGACTCCACTTAATTAGTGTCTGGGGCCACCTTACACTGGTGTTACGCCACTCTTATATGAATTCTCTTTTCAAGTGCATCATGTCATTGCTTATTTTGCGCCCTGAAAAGGAGTAAGAATAAACTGAGTTACTGTTTTTCAGAATCGATTAATATTATCGTACCATGGGCAAACCATAGATGCTAAGTCTCCCTCTGCAGATGTCGTAGTGTATGTATGCTGTTTGTTCCTATAGCACGCTGGTTGTGTACACACACACACACACACACACACACATATATATATACACACACACATACGCCTGATCCATACGTCAATCCCTGCTAGTCTTAGTGTTTGAAGCCATACTCCAAAATCTTAGCTTTGTTTATTCGTCGCTTGCGGGCGATAGTTAACTGCTCCTTGGTATTTCTGTAATCCAATCCATTGTCCCCACTATAATTACTTGTTATTAATGTGATGTTTTAAACTGTGCCTCACTTTTGTACCTTGAGCCAGGCATTGAAATGAATACAGTTTGATTTATTTTATTTTATTTATGAAGAAAAATATCCCGTTCAACCTCTGATGGGTAATAATAAGGTTATATAGCGCCACTGTTTCCAGCCAATATGTGCAGTTACCGAAACCCAATCGTGGCATAATACCACCTGTCCAATTATTATAAACTAGCAGATATACCCGGCGTTGCGTGAGTAAAAAAACAAAAAACTAAACTGTTAATATATCATTTGGTTGCGGTACATCTGAGCCACCATTGTTATCTGAGCAGCAAGGACCAACCCTCCATGGCTAATTCTCAGATTAAACCAATGCCAGCTATACATCTCACCTCCAGCATATCTACTCCAATCATGTTCTCCACTGTACCTCTCACGACCACATCTAACTCAATCATGTCCTCCACCACACCTCTCACCTCCAGCACATCTACTCTAATCATGTCTTCCACCATACTTCTCACCTCCAGCACATCTACTCCAATCATTTCATCCATTGTACCTCTTACCTCCAGCACATCTACTCCAATCGTGTCCTCCACCATTGCTATCACTCCTAGCACATCCACTCCAATAATGTCTCCCATTGTCCCTCTTACCTCCAGCACATTTACTCCAGTCATGTCTTCTATTGTGCCTCTACACAACTATACATCTCACCTCCAGCACATCTACTCCAGTCATGTCCCCCTTTTTAAATTGTAGGTGGGGGGAGGGGGGGGGTGTAAAAACAACAGAATTGCTACCCTGACCTTGTTGAATCCTTTTCTTTTTTTTAAAAAATGAGAAATGAATTGACCGAAGATTAATCCCCGAAGAATAATGTTAGGGGAAACAATACAATCAGTGTCTAACTTTCATTACCAAAAACATTGTTGCATCCCCTGTTTCTGTATGTAGGGGACAAACTGACAGACGCTCTAAATTGTAGATTAAATAGAGTAATTAAAATTCCAAATTGTGTGCGTATTTTCGTTGTCCTAAAATGGAAGTCTCTTCATACTTGTCATAGTGTAAAAAAAAAAGGGGGGGGGGGGGTATGAAACTTACGGTTTTTAGGTTGATATTTAACAATTACCGTTAAAATTATACACACACACACATTATATATATATATATATATTCTTCAGAATGGAAAACAATACAACACGTGAATCGCCACCTAAACCTTCCCAAATGAAAAACAATACGACACGTCAATCTAAACCATACCAATATAATACAGCAACATTTCAATATAAAGCAAAGATCTTATCCTGAGAACTAAAGGTGCTTATAACAACAGACTTTTCAATTCATAGAGATCATAAACAAATACAAAGACAGCATTACAACAAAAATATAGAGCCATGACAACGGAAAGTTCTGCTCCTAATCTCACCTCTACTATGACGACAAACGCCTTTTCATTTGTGCCAGATTTAGCTATGCGGACATTGAATTGGTCACCTTCGCGAACAGTAATCCCCGTGTCAAAGAAGCTCACGGTCACTTGTCCATGGACACGTGACCTAATCGCAAGTACTGTTACCAACACTATCAAGGCAGACTGAATAAACGGCATCCTTCTATGGGGTTCTGCACCTAAACAGTTTTCTGAGAATAAAAATAGATTTATTACAACAATTAGAAACGACGATTTTTAGTGGGAAAATGTATCTGCAATACTAAATTAGCCTTAAGCATACTGATTAAGGAAATAATGTCGCTTCATTCATTCATTATCATTTTCTTTGGCACACCGTACGGAGCATGGATCCACCACTGTAGCTGGTCCACATACATGAAACATGCACCAAGCATTCACATGCTGTTGCAGTGGTGGTTTCTGCAACAATTTGTTTTACATGATGAGGTTACTAGTCCCTTGCACAACCTCATATTAGTCGCCTTGTACAACATGCCAGAGGGTGCAGGAGTCATGTTCTTTCTTTGCCTCTTCAGAGACATCCGGGAACTACACAGCGCCATGTAACTTTGGCATGATGATTAATACACTAGTCTTAAAATTTTCAAAAGATATTTGTACCAGAAATTAAATATACCATTACTTATTGATTTTGACATGCTGATTTCAAATATCATAATGAAATTCACCAATTGGCTCTGGTTTTTTTTAAATGATGAATTTACATTACAGTAATACAAATAATGTATGCTTGTTTAATTATCTGGGGTGAACAGCTAGTCTTTCTACTTTAGCATTATAAAAATTGTGGTTACATACTCAATTAATTGATATTTCAACATAAAATGATAGAAAAAATAAAAACATTATTTAAAGTTCACATATCATGTTTTAAAAAGGCACAGATTTAACCCATTCCGTCACTATTCAGTCGCTGTTCGAGCTCTCTTTGCTTGCCTCTTGTAGTCAATCGATGAGGTGTCTCTTGTCACAGTCCAACAGTAATCAGCAAGCATTGAAGGGCTCCAATTGCCTTGATACCTTGTCTCCATAGCAGCAATGTCCTGGTGAAATCGTTCACCATGCTCATCACTGACAGCTCCACAGTTTGACGTAAAGAAATCCAGATGAGAATCCAGAAAATGAATTTTCAAAGACATGTTGCAGCGAAGACTCTTATACTTCAGAAGGAGATTTTCTACAATTTCATTGTAATTATCAGATCTGTTGTTTCCAAGAAAATTGTCCACCACTGACTTAAATGCTAGCCATGCTGCTTTTTCCTTGCCATGCAACACGCAAAGAAACTCGTCATCACGAAGAAGTTTTCAAATTTGCGGACCAACAAATACTCCCTCTCTTATTTTAGCTTCACCCAGTCTTGGAAATTTTCTGATGAGGTATTTGAAAGCCTCATCTGTTTTCTCCATTGCCTTGACAACGTTTTTCATGAGACCCAGCTTAATGTGCAAGGGTGGCAACAAAATCTTGCTGGTGTTGACAAGTGCTGGGTTCTCAACGTTCTTATTGCCAGGCTGCAATGACTGCCTGATTTGCCAATGTCTTCTGATGTAATGGTCACTTCGTGAACGGCTATCCCACCCACAGAGAAAGCAACAGTACTTGGTGTATCCACCCTGTAATAAAAGCAAAAGAGCGACCACTTTTAAGTCATGGCAAAGTGACCAATGATGATGATCGTAGTTTATACACTTCAAAAGCTGCTTAATGTTTTCATAAGTTTCTTTCATATGAACTGCGTGACCAACTGGAATTGACGGTAACACATTACCATTATTCAACAAAACAGCTTTAAGACTCGTCTTGGATGAATCAATGAAAAGCCTCCACTCTTCCGGTATGTAATTGATTTTGAGGGCTGCCATTAAACCAGAAATATTGTGGCACGCAGAAAGGTCACCCTCTTTGAAAAAGAATGTAATAAGCGGCTTCTATCGGTTCCTATACACAGAAATTGTAACATCTTCTGCCAGGAAATTCCACTGTTGCAATCTGGAACCCAAAAGCTCCGCCTTGTTCTTTGGTAAATTCAGATCTCTTACAAGATCATTCAGTTCACCTTGGGTTATTAAGTGTGGTTTAGGTTATGTAGTTTGCTCAAAATCTGGGTCGCTTGAGGTTGATGGTTCAGGACCACCAATGTCCTCTTCTTCATCAGTGGAAGCAGCTGAAAATGATTCTGGCACTTTGGGAACTGGTAGGTCATCGCCATATGGTACCGGACGTATTGCAGAGGGGATGTTTGGATATTCCAGAGTCCATTTTTTCTTCTTTGATATGCCTTTCCCAATTGGAGGGACCATGCAAAAGTAACAGTTGTTGAGATGATCAGTGGGCTCTCTCCAAATCATTGGGACTGCAAAAAGGCATAGCTTGCCTTTTGCCAGTCAACCACAGTTTAAGATGTGCTGCACATGTATTGCAGCATATGTGTGGCGCCCAGCTCTTATCTTGATCTCCTATTCTGCAGCCAAAATACAAACTGTACGCCTCCTTAATCACTTTAGTTATATTTCGTTTTTCTGATAGAAATGTCACCTCACCACTGTCGTAAATTTATTTTGAGAGAAAAGAGTCGTAGAAATAGTGGTCCGGTTTAGAGTGAAAAATGATGATGGAAAGCTCAGTGATAGAAAATGTAGAGATTTAATAGTTGCTTCACAGCGAGCTGGAGGAGAGTAAAGACAGACTTATTTACGACAAATCGTGTCTCTCAATCTTCTCTTTCACTCTCCTGGTCAAACAATTATTTGCCAGTTTTCCAGACTCGCATCTGCGCACACACCGATTCGGTGTTTTCAAACACACACACGACGTTGATACAAACTATATTAAACGAATAGGGGAAATGTTGGGCTTTGGGTATATCCAACACACAGAACTAAATGAGTTTAGGTGATTTTATTCACTTTAAACATCAATTACTAAAAATATCAGATATTACATAAATTATCATAAGTACACAAATGCAAATAACAAATTTGGGAGGGGTGAAGAAGATTGGTATCGACTAAGCCCTTCCCGCTTATTAGACAAAGACAAACCCAGTCCAGAGATAGATAATATCAGGAACACGGGTACGTTAACCTAACAGTAAAGTTAATTACTCTGAAAGAGGTGTTACCAAGTTAGGTATAAGTGATAGAAAAAAAACTTGTTCTTCCCAGCTGTTCTTCCCTTTACTAAGCAAATGGAAAGGAGGTGGTTTTAAACAGAGTTAACAAATTATCAACTATCCCACTTAAAGGAACAATGTAGGGTATACAGAAAAGATATATGTTACCAGGTAAGCAAGTTAACAAAATGGTCACACAAAAGAATTAATTTCCTGTCATTCATACACGCGCTAGCAAAGGCCTTCACTCATCTTGCTCTCACTTACCGATTGTGAGAAAAAATCTTGCACTCCATAGAATAACACAACAGCAGTTACACCTCAACTAATGTATGAGTGTTTGTTCAAGTTCTAGCCCCAGATTATCGGGTAGGCGGTCAGCACATAAAAGGATCCCGTAATCGCTGGAAAATGAATCTGTAGTTGTGTCTCTTTTCTTAATAACAGTTTCTATGGGAGGGCACGGTCTCTGATACCGAGGTGAGGATGGTGTGGTCTATTTGACTATGCCGCTGATAATAAAATTCTTACGCGTGCTGGTACACTTTATCCGTGAGGTATGGTTTAAGTCCAGTGAGAAAACTAAGTCACATCACTGTTCAGGAAATTATGAATTATCTCTCTGTGTCAGTAAACTAACAAAGCTCGGGCCAGTGTTCTTCTTCCCGTTACGACTTAAGTTGTTTGATGGTGCGTTAAATTTGTCTTTGGTGTGCTTTCTTTGCTATAAGTTAGATAGCGGAATTCCAAACATAGAATCGCCTCAAAGATTAAAAATTTACACAGTCTCAACCAGTTCTGCGTCAGGGGAACTCTACACACTGTTTATGCTTTGCTTTGCTTAGATTGATTTCTTTATTGCTTTCTTAATGCTGGGATCGCACAGGTTACGATCACTCTGTATGAAAGAAAAAAAAGACATGTAATATACCGAAAACAAATAACCTTCTAAAGCGCGATGAATTTCCCGTTAAGCCTATAATACACTCGAGTATTTAATTATGTATTTAATAAACACTGCGCGAATTCTAGTGGTTAAAAACACACATCTATAAAACTAAGACTTAACTGAATTTATTAATTATAAATTCCTTCGCGACTTTAAAAGTTAATTTAAGCATCTATTATCTTTTGAAATAATATAATAGATAGATCATTATATTTAAAACTGGAACTCTTGAGATGGTTTAATTAAATAGATTTAAATTAACACAGAATCCCTTTAAATAGAATGACTGTACCACTGATCACTTTACACAATATATATTACCGCTTTGCACAGAAATAGAAATCACTGCAAATATATATAAAATCCAGGGGAAAATCTATAACAAGATTTCAATAAAGCTAGTGCTTCTGTAAAGATCTGGCCAGCGAGTGATAACGTGTCTAGTTCTACATGGTCTATTTAGCTAAAATGAAATGTAAGTTGAGTGGGACATGATAAACTTGACAACTTATTTGATCTCACGAACTTTTGGGGATCTGACCGCCAAATCAAGAGAAAAAAACCGCCCCCTGGTCTTCGTATCCGCTCGCTGCTGCCCGTTTCGCTTTCCCCCGTTCGCTCGGTTCCTCGATTGACACCGAGACGCGAAATTAGCGGCAAGCAACTGCGTCTCGTATCAGGGAAAACTACTGTCTTTGATAACGCCGATAGTCTCCCTTAAGATCCCTTGGTCTGTCTCTTTGATCCGTCGCTGTATCCTACATGAGTCCCGGTGGAATGCGTTCTGGCAAACGAAAAGTTACAACAAATGTTCAGGGGTTCTAATGTTATGAAAAGCTAAAGGTCCCTTTAAATCATCCATCATATCAGGGAAAATTCACTAGTCAAACTAGACGTACGTCACAATCGTCCCCACTTTTAGACATGAAACCATTTTTCATGTTTTCATTTTTGACAATGGAGGTGACCTGATTGGTGATTTTAGGATGAGTGGTATCTTCAGTTTGCTCTTCTTCCTCTGTAGACCAGTTTCTACTCAGGAAATCAGCCCCGACATTCTGTCTTCCCGGAATATATTCCACTTTGAAAGAATAGACGCTTAGAAGGAGGGCCCAACGCATGATCCTAGCGTTAAATTCTTTATTGGCACCAAGAAATGCTAACGGAGCGTGGTCTGTTTGCACCGTGAACGATGTACCATAAAGAAACTCATGATGGCGTCTGATACCGTCAATCAGAGCAAGACATTCCCTTTCAACTACGCTGTAGTTCCGTTCCGCTTTATTTAATTTCCGACTGCCATAGGCAACTGGAAATAGCATGTTCAGGTCACTGTCATCGGCTTGAAGCAGTGTTGACCCGATGCCCTGACCTGACGCGTCGACTCTCAGTACAAAAGGTTTCTTGAGGTCAGGCAACCTCAAAATGGGGTATGCAGACAACTGTCCTTTCAAAGTGCTATACGCGTGTTCGCACTTTTGATCCCATATGACCTTATCAGGACAACCTTTCTTTGTGAGGTCAGTCAGAGGTGCCGTCAGTCCGTTGAAGTTCTGGATGTACTTCTGATAGTATGCACATAGCGATATGAAGGAACGTACGTCTTTCTTCGTTCGGGGTCTTTTTGCTGCCACAATTTTCTCCACGTTCTTCTTAATAGGCCAACTGCATCCGTGAGAAATAGTGTGCCCCAGGAAGTCTAACTGTTCAAACCCGATGAGACATTTGCTAGGTCGGCTGTGAGACCCGTTTCCTGTAGTCTCCTGAGGAGCATAGCAACCGTAGCAATATGTTCTTCATAGGTTTCCGATGCAATTAAGATGTCATCCATGAAATTATGGATATGGGGACTTTGCAAAGGTTGTAGAAGCTTCCTCATCATCCTGGTGAACACTCCTGGTGCGTTATGCAAACCGAACGGCATCACGTTAAATGTGTAATGTCCTTCACTAGTGCTGAAAGCTAACAAAGGTTTAATTTCCTCCTTGACTGGTATTTGATAATAACCTTTACTGAGGTCAATCTTGGAGAAGATCTTAGCTTTGCTGAGCTTGGTGAACAACTCAGAAACAGTTTGGAGAGGTTCGGGCTGGAATTCCGTTACAGCGTTTAGCAACCTGTAATCAATGCACAGCCGAACTTCCTTATTGGGCTTCTGCAACAGCACTACGCTCGAGCTGTAAGGAGATGTAGACTCACTGATAATTCCTGCCTGACGCAGCTTGTCTATTTCTCCGCGAAGTGCATCAGCTTTAGCGTACGGGATGGGGTAAACTCTGGTTTGAACAGGGGTCTCGTTTGTTAATTTCATATCAAATTCAATGAGATTTGTTCGACCAGGTACATCCGTTAAAACTGCACTGTACTGTTTTAGTAGAGCCCTAGTTTCTGTTTGTTGTTCAGGTGAGAGATTGTCGCCGAACTTGACATCTTTAAAGGATTCTGTGGGTTGCAATGGATACTCCATGCAACCATCACCATCTTCCTCGTCTTCCGTTGCTATGGCGACAGCCAGGAGATGCTCGGAGGATGGCACCGGTCTTTCCAAATATTTCTTTAGCAGATTTATGTGGAAAACCTTCTCCTTTCCTTTGATGGAGATCTTTTAGTTGGTACGTGAGATCTTTTTAAGGACGGTAAACGGTCCTTGCCATCCGATGCGAAGTTTATTGCTTCCGGTTGGAAGTAGCAATAGGACTTTCTCCCCTGGTTGTAGTTCTCTCTCTTTTGCAGCTTTGTTGTATCTTTTAGTAATTTTAGCGCGGGCTTTCTTAAGGTTGGTAGTAGCTAGATCCCATCCTAGCTTTAGCCTTTCCTTAAGCTCAGATACATACTTGCTTGCAGAGACGACTGTCTCGTCAGCCTTCTGGTCTGTCAGGGACCGAAGTAAGGCTTCTAGTGGCCCCTTAATAGGTCTGCCAAATAAAAGTGTAGCTGGCGCAAAACCCGTAGACGCTTGGGGTACCTCTCGGTAGGCGAATAAGGCAGCCGATATATATTGGTCCCAGTCTTCCGGTTTCTCCTGACCCAGCTTACGTAACATCATGGTGAGGGTACCGTTAAAACGTTCCACGAGCCCATTTCCGGCCGGATGGTAGGGACTTGTGTGGATATGTTTGGCCCTCAAGATCTTAAAGATCTCCTCCATTAACAGGCTACGGAATTGGGATCCATTGTCCGTCAAAACTTGTTGAGGGAATCCCAACCGTGTAAAAATTTGCACAAGGGCTTCTGCGACATGCTTGGAATTAGTGCATGGTAGCGGTACGGCTTCGGCCCACATAGTGCAAGTGTCAACTAAGGTCAGGATGAACCTGTTCCTTCTTTTGGTCTTTTCCAGAGGACCAATAATGTCGACAGCAACCCGTTCAAATGGAGTCCCTACTATTGGCATTTGCCCCATAGGTACTGGGAGTGTCAAGTGCTTGGGTGCTACCCGTTGGCACTGGGCGCAGGATTTCACATACCTGACAATGTCAGAGTTCATTCCTGGCCACCAATAGTGGTTTTTTATTCGCTGAATAGTGGCGTTTTGTCCCATATGTCCGCTAAAGGGAAGAGAGTGCCCCATTTCTAAGATCTGGTTTCTGTACTGCGTCGGTACTAGGAGCTGGTTATTCCCCGTGTCCGGGTTGCCCGTTCTACGATACAATACACCATCCTTAGAAAAGACGTCTCCGTTGTGTCTGGGGTCCTTAGCCATGGGCAGTTTTTTAAAGCAGGGCGCCAGAGTAGGGTCCTTTTGTTGCGCCTCCTTCAGTTCATTCGGCAACAAGTTTGGCGCAGGCTCCCTCTCCTTCTTGGCTTGCCCTCTTGTGGTTACCGCTGCCACAATTGGCTCCTTAGGTCTCCCAATGAACACATATCTACATCCCAGGATAACTGGGTAGATCGGATCATCCATTATGGCCGCTTTAATAACTCCTCTGACAAAGTCAGAGTGTATTTCTACCAGTGCGATAGGAAGCGTCCTGGGTGCATCACTCCTGAAAACTCCACTAAGTTTGACGGTTTCCTCTGTCTCCTGACCGGGTTTGACTAGGTGCCTAGCGACAATACAATCAAAACTTAATCCAGTGTCAAAAAGACAAGTAGTAGAGGTACCGTTCAAAATTACAGTTCCTCGAGTTGAGGGTCGGTCCCCCTCAGGTTGAGAATCACTGACATTGACTCTACCTTTCGAGGCTGTATGCAAACATCCAATGCGGTTTGCACCGGTGTGTTTGCCCTGATCAGACGTTCCTGGTGTAGGGGTCTTCCCTTTCCTTGACCTTGGTGGCCGCGCTGCCACGTAGGCTTGTTGGGTTGATCAGAATTTTTGTTGGGGGGTATCGGGTTTTGTAGAATTTCGATTTTTCCTGGGGAGGTTTCTGGGTATTGTTATCTCGTTGGTTATAATGTTGAGAGGAAGTGGAAGAATAGGATGCCTGCTCTAGATTCTGTTTTCGAGATGGTTCATCGGTGGGTTTACGTTTAGTGCTGGGAAGTTCGGCCATTGCATTGCTATAGCGTTCGGCTTTATTGAGTATGTCTTCAAGCCTGACTGCCCCCTGTTCAGCCAAAAATCTACGAGTTTCATTCGACAAAGTGGATTTTATCTGCTCCACAAGAACAAGTTCGAGGAGTCCCTCATATGAAAGAGGTAGGTCAGATAATTCAATGCACTTTGTCAGATAACCCGTGAGACGTGAAGAGAACTGGGGAAAAGTTTCCGTGCTCTCTTTTCGGCTGTTTCTGAACAACTGCAGAAACTTTCGGGCAGTCATCTCAAACTGCTGTAGTAAGGCCTTTTTCAACATGTCGTAATCATGTTGATTCGGTCCCAGCTTTGTGTACACGTCATAAGCATTGCCTTTCAGTGACGTTGAAAGTTTGAGCGCCCAGCGGGTACTCTCTAACCCATAGAGATTCGCGAGTCTCTCGAATTTTTCTAGGTAGCTGTCAATTTTTTCGTTAGGGCTAGGAAAAGATTCTAAAGAAAACGACATAGCAGTTAATTGGGCAGATTGAGTACTGGAGAGGTCCATTGATTGAGACTGGGGCGAAGACGGCTCTCCGTTAGTCGAAGTAGAGGCGCCCCCGACTCTCTAGAGCCTTAAGCGCCAGTTGATGCTGTCTTTCCTTGTCTCTCTCTCTCTCTCTGCGAGTTTCCAACTCTGCTTCAATTTTCTTCTGTTCCAAAAGACGTTCTTCCGCTTCTTTCTTATCTGCCCTCTCCTGGGCTTCTCTCCTCTCTGCTCTTTCTTTCTCTTCCTTCCTCTCAGCTTCGGCTCTCTGTTGCTTCGCCTTCCTCTCAGCTTCGGCTCTCTGTTGCTCCGCGTCATATATTTCCAATTCCTGGTTAATAAACGCGTTTGCAGCTTCTGCATCTAATCCTGCCTCTTTCGCTTCCAGCCTCAAGATGGACCTCATCTTTATCCTCTCTGCCATTGTTAAAGAATAAGATGAAGTATGCTTAGAGAACTAGTAAAAAGAAACCCGAAAGGGCGGAACTCTGAACCGCTACGAGAAAAAAAAAAACACAAGTATAAATTTACCTGTGTTACCTCCTACCTGTACTGTGCAAACTTATCGCTGCTATTATCTGGCAATTAAGGCTCTAAACGCAAGCGACTATGCCACTAAATGGTAAGTTACACTGGAAAAGAATCTACTTTTACTAACAGTCGAGAAAAATTTATATTAAAACAATTTAAAAGAAAAAAAAATTTCCCCTAAATTTTAAATCTCTGACAACAAACTCCGTCCCTAAAGTCAATTATTGAGATGAGACGTTGTTAACTTAATTTTTAAAAATCAGAACAATCCGTCTTTAGCTAAGCTCAACTCTTTTTGACTTCAAAAACCTTAGTGACTGTAAAACAATCACGCAATCCCAGCAACTCTTATAAAGAAAGCAACAAAATTATCTCCGCCAGAGGATAATAAAATAGCAAATATATTTGTTTATCTGTACTTTCTACTGCTGTGGAGAGAAAACAACCTGTAAATATGCTGTGTGGACAACCCAAATACTTAAAGAACGTTTGTCTAGGGGTGTAATTATTTATTTATTTCCCTAATTCACAAAGACAAATCATTCACACTCTACCTAGTTAGACCCAAACTAAATCAGACTCAAAATATCTTTAACCCGGCTATGCGATTGCCTCAAATGTAGCTCAAGATCCCAGAACCAGCCCACAAATATGTGTGCATCAAATGTATCTCAAAATTATCCCAGACGAGCCGGCCAAATATTGTCGTAAATTTATTTTGAGAGAAAAGAGTCGTAGAAATAGTGGTCCGGTTTAGAGTGAAAAATGATGATGGAAAGCTCAGTGATAGAAAATGTAGAGATTTAATAGTTGCTTCACAGCGAGCTGGAGGAGAGTAAAGACAGACTTATTTACGACAAATCGTGTCTCTCAATCTTCTCTTTCACTCTCCTGGTCAAACAATTATTTGCCAGTTTTCCAGACTCGCATCTGCGCACACACCGATTCGGTGTTTTCAAACACACACACGACGTTGATACAAACTATATTAAACGAATAGGGGAAATGTTGGGCTTTGGGTATATCCAACACACAGAACTAAATGAGTTTAGGTGATTTTATTCACTTTAAACATCAATTACTAAAAATATCAGATATTACATAAATTATCATAAGTACACAAATGCAAATAACAAATTTGGGAGGGGTGAAGAAGATTGGTATCGACTAAGCCCTTCCCGCTTATTAGGCAAAGACAACCCCAGTCCAGAGATAGATAATATCAGGAACACGGGTACGTTAACCTAACAGTAAAGTTAATTACTCTGAAAGAGGTGTTACCAAGTTAGGTATAAGTAATAGAAAAAACTTGTTCTTCCCAGCTGTTCTTCCCTTTACTAAGCAAATGGAAAGGAGGTGGTTTTAAACAGAGTTAACAAATTATCAACTATCCCACTTAAAGGAACAATGTAGGGTATACAGAAAAGATATATGTTACCAGGTAAGCAAGTTAACAAAATGGTCACACAAAAGAATTAATTTCCTGTCATTCATACACGCGCTAGCAAAGGCCTTCACTCATCTTGCTCTCACTTACCGATTGTGAGAAAAAAATCTTGCACTCCATAGAATAACACAACAGCAGTTACACCTCAACTAATGTATGAGTGTTTGTTCAAGTTCTAGCCCCAGATTATCGGGTAGGCGGTCAGCACATAAAAGGATCCCGTAATCGCTGGAAAATGAATCTGTAGTTGTGTCTCTTTTCTTAATAACAGTTTCTATGGGAGGGCACGGTCTCTGATACCGGGGTGAGGATGGTGTAGTCTATTTGACTATGCCGCTGATAATAAAATTCTTACGCGTGCTGGTACACTTTATCCGTGAGGTATGGTTTAAGTCCAGTGAGAAAACTAAGTCACATCACTGTTCAGGAAATTATGAATTATCTCTCTGTGTCAGTAAACTAACAAAGCTCGGGCCAGTGTTCTTCTTCCCGTTACGACTTAAGTTGTTTGATGGTGCGTTAAATTTGTCTTTGGGTGTGCTTTCTTTGCTATAAGTTAGATAGCGGAATTCCAAACATAGAATCGCCTCAAAGATTAAAAATTTACACAGTCTCAACCAGTTCTGCGTCAGGGGAACTCTACACACTGTTTATGCTTTGCTTTGCTTAGATTGATTTCTTTATTGCTTTCTTAATGCTGGGATCGCACAGGTTACGATCACTCTGTATGAAAGAAAAAAAAGACATGTAATATACCGAAAACAAATAACCTTCTAAAGCGCGATGAATTTCCCGTTAAGCCTATAATACACTCGAGTATTTAATTATGTATTTAATAAACACTGCGCGAATTCTAGTGGTTAAAAACACACATCTATAAAACTAAGACTTAACTGAATTTATTAATTATAAATTCCTTCGCGACTTTAAAAGTTAATTTAAGCATCTATTATCTTTTGAAATAATATAATAGATAGATCATTATATTTAAAACTGGAACTCTTGAGATGGTTTAATTAAATAGATTTAAATTAACACAGAATCCCTTTAAATAGAATGACTGTACCACTGATCACTTTACACAATATATATTACCGCTTTGCACAGAAATAGAAATCACTGCAAATATATATAAAATCCAGGGGAAAATCTATAACAAGATTTCAATAAAGCTAGTGCTTCTGTAAAGATCTGGCCAGCGAGTGATAACGTGTCTAGTTCTACATGGTCTATTTAGCTAACATGAAATGTAAGTTGAGTGGGACATGATAAACTTGACAACTTATTTGATCTCACGAACTTTTGGGGATCTGACCGCCAAATCAAGAGAAGAAACCGCCCCCTGGTCTTCGTATCCGCTCGCTGCTGCCCGTTTCGCTTTCCCCCGTTCGCTCGGTTCCTCGATTGACACCGAGACGCGAAATTAGCGGCAAGCAACTGCGTCTCGTATCAGGGAAAACTACTGTCTTTGATAACGCCGATAGTCTCCCTTAAGATCCCTTGGTCTGTCTCTTTGATCCGTCGCTGTATCCTACATGAGTCCCGGTGGAATGCGTTCTGGCAAACGAAAAGTTACAACAAATGTTCAGGGGTTCTAATGTTATGAAAAGCTAAAGGTCCCTTTAAATCATCCATCATATCAGGGAAAATTCACTAGTCAAACTAGACGTACGTCACAACCACATATATAACAGAAATTATTAGCACTGTTCACACATGTACTAGGCATTTCTAACTAAGATACTTTTGATAAGGACAAATGCACTAACTAATGGCAAAATTTTATCAGAGATAAGATATTTATACACAAAGGTGATGTAATCATAGGTAGGATTGCATCATCAACTTCTAGTTACATTTTTATTGGTAATTGGAAAAATTTATGCAATCGCCCACAACAGTTGCGTCATATATATAAATTGACCGTAATTAAATAAAGTAGTAGCATATATCTTGAAAACTAGAGCCAATCAACATTTTTTAATGTCATTTTCGTTTTCAGAACACCAAAATTAGTTAAGATCAACTATTTTCATTTCTGGTACATTTTGGTTGTTAGCTAGTGATACAGCTCCGTATAGGGAGTTATTTAAAAATAATAAAAAAAACTACATTTAAACACAACAAAGACAACATTACTGGGTAGTTATGTAAATGCACGTGTCTCTATTTTTTGCTAAGTCATTGTATGGCTCCTTATAAAAGTTTTTGGTTTCATATATTTCTTCTTCTTCTTCTTCGTACACTCTTAGACGTCCACTTGAATATTTTCGTAGAAAGCAGTAGTCAGTTTGAGGCTATTTGAATCTCCGTAGAGCTTTTCCACGAATGTTGCTGCTGTCGGCCATATGCGCCTTCTCTGTTCCGCATATGTTGTGCAACTTTGAAGCAGATGTTCAGCAGTCATTTTATCAGAGCTACAATTACACTGATCGGTAGTTCCTATCTTTAGCTTGTTGAATGGATGGTATCTCAATCTATGGTGGCCAGTGCGGAGTCTGAAGATTGCCCTTTGTTATCTTCTGTTGAGATGGTAGTATGCATCATTTTGTGTGTGACCTGGGTGCTCTACATCCCATTTGTTTGTGTATCTGATTCTGATTTTTTTTTTTTTTTTTTTTCTTAACCAGCGGCACTTGGGCTTTCAGCCCTTCAGCCCAATGATATGTCATTGCGAGGCTGGGGAACCTGAGGACTTTCCTTCCAACCCGGTTCGGAGCTTCGCTCCTTCCCATCCACAGAGGGTTTATCACAGGAGCCGTTCAGGTTATTCAGTCAAATTTCCGGCCGTAAACATTTCTTCAAACGCTGACGCCCGGATTTGAACCATGAACACCTGGTCGCCAGTACAACGCCGAAGCCATTACACCAGCGCGGCTCCCAATCTCTCTGATTCTGATTAAACTCTTATATTAAATTTAAGTCTTAGGCAGCGGGGAATCGGGGTGCAGGTAAGAAAGCCCGCACCGGGTGAATGCCATCAGGAGTGGTGTGCCATCGGGCACTATTATGAAAATACTGTACTGTTTACTTGCAAGCATAATATATTTTTCTGTGTATTTGATTGGAGGGTAAAGGAAGGATCCGCTCCGGGTGCCAGATATTTTAATTACGCCTTTAGTTCCAGGAGCACTGTTCTGTGTTTACGCAGCATGCTTGTCTCGCTTATAGTTTTCTTGCTGGTTAAATATACTGACTTATGATTTTTAAAAAAATAAAAATAAAAAGCTTGAATTGTCCATTTGGACTTTGCAGATGACCTTGGCCTTTCATCCAATAACCCAGTGTTGCCCAAACTATCAAAAATTGGTTTCCCTTTAAGAGAGTTTAGTCTTACCGGCGTACCCATCTCTTATACTGAATTTTAATGAATTGTTTCGTGCAGCTAAAAATAAAGTATGATAAAGTAATATTTAAAAATTCTGCCTTGTAGCCCTTAAATTCCTTCTCCGTACACTCCGGGCGGTACGCATATCAAACTCTGGGAAACACTGCCATAACCAAAAATAGGCAGCAGACAATATGAGAATACTGGATGAGATGAGGAAAGACAAAGATTCCGAAAAATAATCACTGATCGTAAAATATTTTTAAAATGATGTTAGATCATTTATTTCAAAGGGCTGATCTATTCAGAAACGTTATTAAACAATCGAATGTTACAATTTAATGCAACGGTTATTTTAGATGCACATGCATACATTTAGATGCATTCAGTCGAACATGAGACGATACATATACGTATAGAATATGTACGCATAAGTGTAATGCATATATACTACTGGACAAAAGTTAAGGGCCGCCATTCAGTTTAGACAAGGTTTATATAATTCTTCGTGAGCAGGATCGATTTTCCAAATGTCCGGTAGTTTGAAATCTCTCAAGAAGTCTCTGAATGGTAGAGTGGGACACTGCTAAACGTCTTGCAACATGACGAACAGATTGACCATCCTGAATCCATGCCATGGCTCGACCACGGTCTACAGTGCTGAGACTTCTCCTTGGTGGCATGGCTAATGCAGTGATAATTTCGACCACTTGTCATACTGATTTATTGCATCCAACGGTGAACACTTTTTACCGATGATCATTTTCCACGTGCATTCAAATTCAACTCACTTTTTCACCTTTTGAACTAGTGGGGCGTGTTGCAAAAACCACGAGTTTTTGCAGCCACAATGGCAATTTTCACGTGCGGGTTAAAGTGACCCAGTTTTTGGACATTAAAAAAAAAATTAACCTAGTGCACACAGAAATGTATACACATTTCTCTGAGCTCAGTTTTAATGACATTTTCACTTGTCTTTACAGTTTGCCAATCAATTATATAAACCTTGTCTAAACTGAATGGTGGCCCTTAACTTTTGTCCAGTAGTGTATATATATATATATATATATATATATATATATATATATATATATATATATATATATATATAGAAATATATATATATATATATATATATATATATATATATATATGTATATATATATATATGTGTGTGTGTGTGTGTGCGCGCGCGCACGCGCGTTTGTGTTTTATTGGGGGGGGGGGGGCAGCCAAAGGAAGGATCAGCCCCGGGTGCCAAATACTCTCCTGGCTGAAGGGTTTCATAACCTTGTGGCATAACCAAGTGGCGATGCTATCTACGGCGCCACTTCAGATTGAGCGAAAAGAAACTCACACAACAAACAGAAGAGCGGAGAAAACGTCGAAAAACCAGGAAAATAAGCAGCTGAGGGCTGTCATCTCAGGGGCGCATTCCCATAGTCAGTTATGACTGAAGGGGATATTATTATTATATATTTACATACACATATATGTATATATCACCCGTGTGTTACCGGGGCCTGAAAGGGGAGCAAAGAATAGTAACACTGCACCCTACCACGCATGTCGTAAAAAGCGACTAAGGAGGGTTGGGCATGGGGCTGTTTACCCCATCCCGTAAAAACTTCGCACAGTGGGCTGATCACCTGCTTGCCAACCAATCTGATTACGGAAACAATGATAGATTGTTTGGTCTGTTTTTGTTCCACAAAGACGCCACTAGGCGTGGTGGAAACAGCGATAGATTGATCAATTTGTTGTTGCCCTAAGACGCCACTAGGCGTACTGGCCACATATTGCTTTGCCAGTTGGTGGCTAAGGATGGAAGAAGAAGAATATGTATATATAAAATTTTGAGGCAGTTGCCCAGGCTGGCATTTCGTATTCCAGCGTCGGCCGGACATTTCCTGCATATAACGTTTTCAGTATTTGGTGAACAGGAAAATGAGGAGGAGGAAGAGGCATACACTGATTACAGATTAATAGATACAAAAGAATACACTTATAACAGAAATATACTCGGAGAGTGATACGTTAGAAGAAGAGTACACTTATTACACAGTTAAACGGGAAGTGAAGATGAGATAGGCGAATTCACATTACAAAGAAAGACAGACAGAAGAATATACTTATTTACAAAGAAAGAAAGGGGAAATGATTAGGAGATAAACGGATACACTTACTGTGATAAGCATTCTGCGAATCTCAGAAGATCATCTTGAGAATAACAAACACGCGCAAGTTGTGTAGATGTGCACACAGTGGTACGTCTAACACACGATACAGGTTTTCAACGCGTACAATATATTACAGCTCAGTACCTGTATACAAAATATCAATTATAAAGTAGTGACCTTGAATACAGAATACTCGCTGCACTTTAATTTTATGCCCAGCAATAATATTATAATATATAGGTTAACGGTGTTGAGCCTATACTGCTCACAGTCTGGGGGAGGGAGGAGATTGTTAGTACGCTTTTTTATTCATTCTTCCGCTACTCTTCAGCTCTCATTGCAGAATAGGTTTTCACGCCTAGTCTTCATGTCCTGTCCCTTCCTTTCGTGGTCTTTATTTGGGGTAATTTAAGAAATAATTTCCCATTTTTAAAATGCCTTATCTTCACTCCTATCCAACGAATGACACAAACGCCACAATATAGACAATTAACTGTCATTTTATTACATAAAATGCTGTATCACATTAATATCAAAACTCAGCGTGAGATTCGATTTGTTCAACACATGATTTCACACCGGGAAACAATTTTGCTGTCTCTTGTAACGTCAATTCATTCGTCATTTTACATTTTACTTTGTTTCTGTGAATAAAAATAAAATAATAAAACGTATTTGCCAAATGACAGTTACTGCTCATTGTTTTGACATTTGGGTCAAGTATAGCCGACAGAGAAAGAATGTAAGGATATGATAAGAAAGTATTCAGTGGGGTACTGGAAGATGAGACTGGTTTGGAATTCATAGCTGGTATTTGCCGATGATGTTGCACTAATTGCTAAATCAGAGACTTCTTTAATCGAAATTGCAAGTCTGGAAGGAAGAGTTGGAGAAGAGAGAGGATGGTCACCAGCAGCTCTAAAACAAAAACCATAGTGATATCACGAGAGTAAAGAAGGCAGAACAGGTCCTGGAGCAGGTCAACCACTTTAAATACCTCGGAGCTGTCATATACCGGAAGGGAGGCATCAAAGAAGAGTTGGCTACCCGAAGAGCAGCAGCTGGGAGACTTTTTCAGGACATAAATCGAGGATTCTTCATCAAAAGAGAAGTTGGTAAGAAGACGAAGATGGGTGTTTACCACTCCACCTATGTCCCAGTCTTGGCGTATGGATGCGAGTTATGGTCAATGACTACAACCCACAAAAGTCAGATCCAAACCTCAGAAATGAGGTATCTGAGGAAGGTGGTTGAAGTAACTAGAAGAGACATGGTCCTCAATCAGACGATATGTCAAGACCTAAAAACCCAACCCCTGCAGACCCAAGTAGATCAGTCCCAAACTAAGATGGTTTGGCCATGTCTGCAGAAGGGGAGAGAATCGGCTACTTCGACAAGCATGTGAGGCTAGGAGCCAGGGATCCAGACCTCCAGGACGACCCAGAGTCCGCTGGGAGGACAACATTGGACAATCTTTGAAGGACCGAGGACAAGAATGGAACCGGGCCAGGAAAAAGACAGCCGATAGGATAGAATGGCGCTCTCTCTTCCAAACGTCTACACCTCACGGTAGAAGAGGAATGAGTAAGTAAGTAATATCCGATAGAGAAAACATTTAAGGAGAGGACAAGAAAGTATATATTGGGGTGCTGGAAAATGAGACAGGTTTGTATTTCAGAGCTGATATATATATATATATATATATATATATATATATATAAATTATATAATTATATATATATATATAATATTTTATATATATATATATATTATATTATATATTGTATATATAAATATACGGAATTTCGCAATGTCGGTTATATACTGTATAAAAGACCTTGCAGTCTGTTAGATGAAGAGCATACATTAAAAAAATAACTAAACTGATGAAAGTTAACATTATTTAGAAAAATTAAATCATATTAAGAAGAACTCTGTTTAACTAGGTTGTTATATAATTAATTTTTTGTGGGGCAAAATATCAAGGAGTGGCAGAGTGGTTAGTGCGCTTGCTTCTCGTGGCAAATGGGCCGTGCAAGAAACCAAGTCGCGTCACGCTGCAGTCAACCCTGCTGTAAAAATGGGCACCTGACTCAGATAAGGATGGCAAAGTCAGCAACCAAGGGAACTAGTCAACCTACCTCATAAAGCTGAGACCTAGTATAGGCGACTTCTCTAACATTTCACTCCCTTATCACAGTATCGTCAATAGGACTACTTTTTTTTTAATATCAAAGATTCTCAGATGGCAAGCTGACGTGAGTATGACCGCAAGAAATTATAATGCAAAGGCAATTTTTTTTTTTTTTTTTTTTTTTTTGCACCGGCAAATACGGAAATCCAAAGAAATTATTTAAAAACACAAATTTAATATTTTCACTATTAACGTCAACTAGGAAATAGATACCATAAAAATAACGAAGTCTGCTGAACAAATGGAGAGAAAAGAATGGTAGGATTAGCGAAGAAATAGACTTCTAGTGTAGATCATTAAATACAGAATTATAAGAGCAGTGGGAACAAGGGAAGCCACGGGACCACAAGAAGATGAGACATATGATGGAATAAGATAGGGAGAATCAAGAAGATAAGATGGGAAGAAATATAATCCTCGGCTACTGCCCAATGCTTTAAAGAAAGCCATTGATGAGACAAACTGAAGACGAAGTATAGAAATGTCCACACATTTTATGTATTTATTGTTCTTTTATATATCACATCAGTCTTTTATTATGAGCATGTAACGTGAAAGACCTGTTTGATGTTAGGCATTGTTGTGTTAAATACCAACAATCGAACCATCGACGTCATCAACTGGCAACGTATTCTATATTCCAATGATTAATTAAGATTAAACATGAGTCGGCGCAGAAGGCACATCTGTTACTTCAACGCCACGCCCAGTTTCAAATCTACTTTTATCGCAAGGCAAGGACGTAACTTAACTGCTGAATATTCATCATCAACATCATAAAACTTCTTTTTCCTTCTTCTTGGAAGATTTTCTTGATCATTATTGCCTTTCAGTTTCCAAAAGATAATAGGCCTTCAAAAATGCGTGCCAGTATCTCCTCTCCTGTGCCACTGGCTCAAGATTCTTCCATATTTTATGTGTCCCTGTCATTTATATCCCCAGCTCTCTTCTCTATGTTTTTGTTTTGTGTGTGATCTCCCTCTACCTCTCTTATCATGGGGATTCCATAACAAGGTCTACCTTGCATTGCTATCAACAAGTTTTCCCGTTGTGTGTCATATCCAGCGCCATCGTTTTCTCTATCTCCAGTTCCACTAGCACATGTCTGGTTCTTGTCATCAGTTCCATATTGCTGGACTTTTCATACCATTTCAATCCTTCTATTCGACATCAGCACCCATTCAAGAAAGTATAATCTCTTGATTGTTGCTTTTGTTCGCCATTTTTCAGAAAAATGCAATAAGAATGACTTGACTTTTGAGGTGACTCTTATTTTTATGTTGGACTAGATTTTTTTTAAATTTCCATATATTTCCCAAATCAATGAAAGCTCCTCTTGCTTTGTGTATTCATATTTTAATGTCACTGTTCCTCCAACCTTCCCTGTATTGCTGCCAAGTTATATGTATTATTCTAAATCATGTAGGAGTGCTTCTTGAAGTGTAATCTTGTTATAAGTTGATTTAAAAAAAAAAAAATGTTGCCTCGTTTTGGCGAGGCGCGTCCAGTTCAACCTAGCCGGTTATATTAGGGCGCATGTCCAAATATAAAAGATCTTTAGGTCTGGAGAATTAGGTTTTTATAAGTTACTGCATTTACTGTCATAATATTTGTCTAGTCCCTGTGAATTTTCAGCCCTAGTTGCTGGAATATCAAATCATGTATTTTCGTTTTGTCTTTTCTTTGTGCTGCGTCATGAGCCTACTTTAGTAGAGGACCTTCTTCCGTCGTGGGTGGCCGATTAGAATTTTTGTACTTTTGTTAACTTGCCCATATCTGCTGAAGTGGTTGTGGCTTTAAGTTTCTACAAGATGTGGTCCCATGGCTTATCCTCTTTATCCGCCTTTTATGACATGTCAGTTACAGTGGTATTCTTTGCTCTCATTTCGGGCTCCGGGAACATATGGGATTTAAAGTATTATTTTTTCTCGCAGCGGATCTGTTTTGGGTCGACTTCTTCAGTTCTGTACTTAAGGCACGGGCCGCTCATCTTTTTCCTTTATCGTTCTTCAAGTTATCTGCGTCATTTAGAGCTTTACAAGACAACTCTTGGTCTGAGTTTCCCAGGGTAAGAAAAGCAGAGAGTGACAGAAGAACACACGGAGAAGGGAACTTGAGACAGACAGGAAAGGATAAAAATGACACGAAAAGACCTAGAACGGGTGGCACGAGACAAAGTAAGGCTTGGCGTGAATTTGTCGAATGACTGTGATCCTTAGAGGGTTTAAGAGTAATGAATAAATGGCGTTGTTGTATAGAATCATGAATTTTGCTGTCACTGACTGTGTTGTATAGAATCATGAATTTTGCTGTAGCTGATTGTGCTGTACAGAATCATGAATTTTGATGTTACTGATTGTGTTGAATAGAATCATGAATTTTGCTGTTACTGGCTTTTTTGTATAGAATCATGAATTTTGCTGTTACTGATTGTGTTGTATAGAATCATGAATTTTGCTGTTACTGACTGTGTTAAATAAAAACATGAATTTCGCTGCTGCTGACTGTGTTGTATAGAATCATAAATTTTGCTGCTGCTGACAGTGTTGAATAGAATCATGAATTTTGCTGCTGCTGACAGTGTTCTATAGAATAATGTTTTACTGTTGCAGACAGTCTGCCATCAACGGTACCTATACCTTGTAGCGGTATGGCAGCTTATGTACCCTGATAATCCCCAGAGCAATGCCAGTGGGAGTTTTACTCCTGGTAGGTTCAACCATGCTGGACTGGTCTGCGTGGGTAGGGGTCAGACAAAAGCTGGTACCCTGGTCCTCCAGGTTGGGGGTTTTAGCACAGGGCCGACACCCCTGTCTGTGTAAAAAATTGCACACGTTACGGAAACAGCAATAAATGAAAATACTTTGATGCGGGACGGACATCCGGAGTCTCAGGCTCGTATGACTGACAGTGGTGAAAGCCGAAAGGAAGCCACTGGCATGAAAACGGATGCCCAGACCGCAAAACACGAAACCAAAATTGGTTTTTGGAATGTCAGAACTATGAATGAGGCAGGAAAGCTGAGACAGATCACGGCAGAGATGAGGAATTACAAACTACATATCCTGGGAATAAGCGAGAGCAGATGGACAGGGATGGGGAGAATAAAAACAGCTACAGTGGAAACAGTACTTTATTCTGGTAGAGAAGACGGTCAGCACAACGAAGGTGTAGCCATTATCCTTAAGAAAGGAATGGAAGGGTCTCTACTGGAATGGAAACCCATTAACAACAGACTAATAAGAGCAAGACTGAGGGGGAGATTCACCAACACCACAATTATACAATGCTATGCACCAACAAACGACAGCGATGAAGAGATCAAGGACGAGTTCTATCAACAGGTACAAAAGGAAATGGAAACTGTACCCAGGTACGATCTTATTATAGTAATGGGAGACCTAAATGCGAAAGTTGGAACACATAATAATTATAACGAAAGAGTAATGGGGAAATGCGGCAGTGGAACAGTAAATGAAAATGGGGACAAATTAATAAGCTTCTGCAGTATTAACAACCTGGTCATTGGAGGAACACTTTTTCAACACAAAGAAGTGCACAAGTTAACATGGGAATCACCAAACGGACGAGACAAAAACCAGATAGATCACATAATGATCAATGGCAGATGGAGACATGCACTACAAGACGTGAAAGTAAGAAGAGGCGCAGATGTGGGAAGTGATCATCACCTAGTAGTAGCAAGACTGAAGCTGAAACTCAGAGCTGCTGGACCAGTTGCAGTCAAACAGAAAAGATATAACATCAAGAAACTTAAGGACCCCCTCACCAGAAAAGCGTTCATGGCCGACGTAAAGAGGCGATATCTGATTACCAAAAGCCAGGAAAGAACAGAGACCGACGATGTGGACCAGAAATTCAACACCATCTCAACAATATACAAAGAAAGCAGCAAGTCATGCTTGGGATTCCAGGAAAGAAAGAGCCAAGACTGGATAACACCAGAAACGCTAAACACCATAGCGAAGAGAAAGGAAATGAAAAGGAAGAAAACAGAAGCTAAGTCTCCCAGGTTAAAGGCAATATACAGTGAACAGTACAGTCAGCTGGACAAGGAAGTAAAACGTCAAACCCGTGCTGACAAAAGGACATTTCTGGATGACCTTGCAAGACAGGCAGAAGAGGCAGCACTGAGAAATGAACAAAGCACAGTTTATAAAATAACTAAAGCTATCAGCGGAAAACGAGGTGCAAACAACATAACGTTAGTAAGAGACAAGCAAGGAAACCTCATCACCACAGCACAGGGGCAGGAAACAAGATGGGCAGAGCACTTCAGAGAAACACTGAATAAGGAACCACCAGAGACTCAGCTGAATGTTCCTGAGGCTGAAAGTGACTTAGACGTAAATACAGACATTCCACGAAAAGAAGAAATTATCACAGCTATCAAAGGGCTAAAAAATGGAAAAGCGCCTGGTCACGACAATCTGAATGCTGAGCTATTCAAGACAGACCCTGAACTAGCAGCAGAACTATTAGAACCACTATTTGCACAAGTCTGGGAAACTGAGACAACACCAACAGAGTGGAGTAAAGGAATAATTGTCAAATTGCCCAAGAAGGGCGACCTTGCAGATTGCAACAACTGGAGAGGAATTACCCTCCTCTCAGTTCCCAGCAAAATACTAGGCAGGATAATCATCCAGAGAATTTCAAAAGCAGTTGACCAAAAACTGAGGAAAGAACAAGCGGGCTTCAGAAAGAACAGAAGATGTGCAGATCATATATTTACCCTCAGGAACATTATAGAGCAGTGCTCAGAATGGCAGAGACAGCTGTACATTAACTTTGTTGATTTTGAAAAGGCTTTCGACAGCATACACAGGGACAGCCTATGGAAAATTCTGAGGGCTTATGGAATTCCCAGCCGCATTGTTTCCATTATAAAAAGCCTCTATTCTAACTTTACGTGCAGTGTTGGATCGAGTAATGTAACTTTCGAAGTGAAAACAGGAGTACGACAGGGATGCCCCTTATCAACAACATTATTTTTGACAGTCATAGATTGGGTGATGCGCCAGACTACAGAGGGCAGTCCAAGAGGAATTAGATGGACAACGTTTTCTACACTGGAAGATTTGGAATATGCAGATGACATTGCACTACTCGCGCATTCACACCAACACATTCAAGACAAAAACCGATAGACTGAATAAGTATGGCCAGCAGGTTGGCCTGAACATCAATTTGAAGAAGACAGAGGTCATGACACTAAATGTGGACAATCCTGAGCCCAGTAACAGTAAGGTGCCCAGTACAGTGCGTTTTAGGAAAGCTGGGGCATGGTAGCTGTGATATCACAGAGTCGAGAGGGTTGCGGGGGGAGTGTTGGCATTGAGTATGTAACAGTAGGAAGCGTAGGGCTCGATTGGGCATCCGGCAACGGTTAGAACTTGAGTATCTGCCTTACAGGAATTGGCAAAACCTTCGATGACCCAGTCTCGATAGTGGCCGTGACAGGTCAACCATCAACAAACCAAGAAACTAGGTAATCGAAGTACACCATGCTGTGAATTGGAGCATGACATCCATCAAGTGGATTTTTGACAATCGCATGGAGTTGGGGGTAATACCCATGTTCGGGAAGGGAACTGATACACATCGGTCATCCATACTTAGATATTATATCGATAGGCCTAGAGGGTGAACTACAGAGAAGAGAGGAAGAAGGTTGGAGAGAAAACATGTTGCTAGGAAATGTCGGAAAGCTAAAGATGCAGAGACCTGAACCACAGTACGATGGGGCACTGTACGAAGGATAGGCAACCGAACCGAGGCATGGAATGGTTTGTACGCTTACAAGATGGGCTCTAGGTTATATACGCTGACTCTCTTTGGGAGCACGGTTATGGGGTAAATCTGGTCTGTATGACCGATGCCATGATTCGCATCACGGCAGTACATTGTACCAGCAGAGATGCAAACCCAAGGGAGCGAGTTTTAGCACGTGAACGATCGCAGAAACTAGATCTCAGGGAGAAACCCATTAGATAGGATACTTAGGTGAACATTGAGATTTAGATTGGGGTAGCATACTATGAGGTCGTAGAGAATTAGCTGTCATGATTCGTGTGGAGCAATTTATGGGCTCAATTCATGTGTTAGAAAGATTACGTAAAGCTTTTGCGGGCGACTTTTAACCCCTTACGTAGGAAGCAATATCAGGGCACCAAAATCATGTAAATTTCTGTGAACAGCCACTTTTAATTTAAGGTTGTGCACCACAAGAGGTGGGGGCACCCACTGGGTATTCCAGGAGAAGGAGGCTTCAAGGGACTGGAATATCACTGGGGGAGAGGGTGTGGTGTACAATCACGTTAAAATAAACGACAAGAGGAATAATGGAGTGGAAAAATAATAGATCTGTTGAGGGGGGGACACTAGATTGTGTGGGGGGAGTGATGGGAGTTATGGAAGAATTTATGTAGGGGGTTAAACTGAGTTAAGTCAGCTGGACAAGGAAGTGAAAGCCAAACACCTTTTTGAGCCAGATCAAAAGGAATTGCACTAGACGATTTGTTGCACCTGAGAATGGGAACAATGCCCACTTGTATTTCATCGACGTGATTTACCTGGGGCACGTACATTAGTTACGAGGGCGTTTCTTACTGGTGAAGGCACACACTTAGCCGGGGTATGGTATGACTTTCAATAA
Organism: Oreohelix idahoensis; assembly: GCA_024509875.1. Taxonomy (NCBI): domain Eukaryota; kingdom Metazoa; phylum Mollusca; class Gastropoda; order Stylommatophora; family Oreohelicidae; genus Oreohelix; species Oreohelix idahoensis. The sequence continues at coordinate 285,181 of JAMPIV010022699.1, forward strand.
CGTTTTTAAATTCGGCATCGAGTTAATTGGTCAAGATGCACTTGACAACAATTAGTGTTTCAGGTGTACCAGTCTTTCTTTAAACAGTATTAAGGAATGTACATTTTGCATCTGGGATGCTACAGAGAAGTTTTCATGGTTGGGGGGGGGCAAACGTACCGGGAGGCAGAGTCGTTCTAGTAAGAAGTTGTGGCCTCAGATTGAGTTTGATCATGGACTGGCAACATCCTGGGCTTGGATGCGATTTAAGGGGTTACTGTGGTGGGTGTCGTGTGGGGAATGGGGAGCCCTACTCTTGTGGACTGGATGTGGGCAGAGCATTGGATTGCAGATACCGCCGATGATTGGTAATGGAGCAGGGTATACTCGGCGACAAATACAGATCGTATGGGGTCGGCTCATCATGGAGCACGCAATTCTCAGGTGTCGTACGTGACCATCGTGTCCGGATCAAGACAAGACAAAATGGCCAGGGAAGGGTGTTAATCTGCCTTGTTGGCAGTCCAAGGAATCCCTGTCTGCATCGATCTAAAAATATTCATATATGCACGTTGGGCCCGGGTTTGATCCTGGTTCCGAGCTCAAACGCGGTCGACCTTTGGGCGGTTGCACAATCAGTGGATGTTACATGGGTTACTAAAGAGGTCCGCGGCGATAATTTTTATGGTTTCGGTTTCGAGGACTGATTATTCATGGAACAATGCACATACAATTGAATCTAACTAGGCGTTGTATAACTCTCATGTCCCCACTAAGCACCATTATGCACCTGCACAACACAGCCTGCGAACCCGCCAACTATACCGCCACACCGCGACGCAGATTTATCTGAGCACAAAACATTAACTTTCGCATCCGTCTTGACAACTTCAACGCGGGCGATCTACATCTCTTGGCGATGGTAACACAACGATCAATAACGAGTGCTTAATTATCTCGATGTCTGTGTAACAGTAACCAACGTCGACATTGTTTGCACATGTATTAGGTTATATGTAAGATGCTGGTGTGAGATGTCCTTAAGAGGTACGTGAGTTGGCGATGCCGGGATCGCGTAAGGGGGAAGTGCTGTCCGCGGTGTAGGTCGAGGTTAAATGGGGTGGGAAAGGGGGGGGGTTTTTGTGGTGTTGGGTGGGGTAGTTTTAATTTGAGTTTGGAATCCAACCATCCTTGCTTTGCACAGTCCGCGCAACACTGAGCTGTGGCGTTTGAGTTTGAGAAGACGTAAACACTCCACACACTATTGATGGGAATATCATGAAGTGTTGTTTGTACTGTGGATACAAAACACCGATACGCGTGTTGGGGAGAGGGGTCATTTCTTTATCTGTCTAGTTGACACGGTGTTGAGAACATTTTGAGGTGGTTTTGATGTAGGTGTGATACCCTTGCACTCAATCGTGATTGTCGTTTATACACACACATACTCATACATAACGCTACGTTCGGTTATTATGCGTTTCTTTGTTTATTTGATCGTGTATCAATTAAATACCAATCACCATATGGTGTGTTAGCTTGGGTGGACGAGATACGTGTGGTGGTACTGGTTGGTCACAACAGCAATGATGGTGGTCACCATACTAGAGTGATCTTTCAGCAATGGAATATCAATCCCTATTCACTCGACAGTTTGTTGGGACAGGGAATAACAAGATGGGTTGTCGCATTTTTTCAAGTATACTGAACACAGGAACCTCCACGGTATGCGACAAAATTACAACCACGATTGGCTGAAAACATGGTACTAGATGTACATCCAGACATGTTCCTGAAAGAAAAATCCTGATGTTTCATACAAGGTTGTGTTTGCGGAATGTAGGGGGGGGTTTTTTGGGGGGTGCGTTTGGAAAAGTTTCTGCTAGGGGGTTTGACCTGTAATATGTATTAAGTATGTTTAGAAACAGACCTTGTTGCTTGAGTGTGCAGAAAACTACTGGAAACCCGGTGGGTTTTATTTGCACATGTCTGGAAAACCAAGGTGTTTGGTTTGTGGTTTGTTTGGTGGAAATAGTGATAACAAATGTTTTGTTTGTCATGGTGTGTGTTGTCAGGTTTTTTTATGTTGTTGATGTGTTTTTGTTTTTTTGATTTTTTGAGGAGTTGTACTCTGGATCCTGGTTTGTTCCCCAGTGTTTGTTTTTTTTGGGGTGTTTGTTTTTTTTGTAATTTATACAGTTTTGTGTTAGTATTGGATTTAGTTTCAGTAGACCACATGTATTTTTGAGTGTTTTTGGGAAAGGGGTGTTGTTTGTTTTTTGAAATTATTATAAATATTTTAATTGTTTTATTTAGTTGGTTCATCACAAGATATAGGAGTTCAATGAAGGGAGAAATGAGAGCTTGTTTGCAAATTTAGATGAGGAGTTTTTTCAGAGAGATGAGGATAGGGAAGCTTAGAGAGGGGTGATTAGTTTCTAGCTTTTTGGAGCAAACAAATTAGCTCATAGAGACTCTTGATTGAGAGCCAAATAGTATTTTAAAAGGGGAATAGAGGAATCTGAGTGCTGTTTTTGAGGAAGTCTTCGCTTAGTCTATTTTAGTAATAATTCAAAAGTGATTGGGAGGAGAAAGCTAGATAGAGAGATCTCAAAGCAGCTGATTTTGATTAAGGATGAGATAGCTTTGATTACGATTTTTAAAACACTGTTTAAATTTTTATTTACGTGGTTGCTTTAATCAATTATGCCCCCCCTGTATTATAGTTTTCATTTTGCGTCAACAACATGGTCAATGCTAGGATTGTTCTTGAAGTAGTAGTTAAGATACTTTAGCGGGAAATGTGAAGTTTGACTAGTATAGTGTAGGGTAGTTTTAAGAATCAGGTATGTGGCATTTTTTTTCTTGTTGATGACACGTACTATTTTAGAGTACAATTGTACTTAAGTGGTCTCAAGAGTTTTGGTTACTCGGTTTGAATCGAGGAAAAATCGGTTGGTATTTATAAAGGGGTGGCGGTAGATTTATTTTGTGGTGGGTTTGAGATGTCATGTGTTACTTTGTGGTACCCATGTAACTACTATTGTGTTGTGTCTATCGCGTGTTGGTGGTCAACCCACTTCCCGCAGACTGATATCTTTCCTTGCTGCTGTTGGCATCAATTTTGACAGGGAGGGTTTGTTGTTTGGGGTTGGTTTGGGGTGGTTGTCTAATTTTATTTATTGTGGGTTTCTGTGCGTAATCGTATCGCCATCACAATTTATATGAGAGCTATGTTGGTTTCTTTTAAATTTTTTTGTTAGAAAGGTTCTTAGGTTAAGGGGTTTGTTGGTTGTTCTGGGTGGGATGTTATATCTATTTATTGGGGACGTGGGGGGTATTATTGAGACTTCAGGTTTATATTTTTCTAGTTTGTTGTGGGGGTTTTTCTTATACCGGGTGGATTCGGTGCGTATTGGGTAATTGGTATCATTTTTTAATGTTCTTGGTGGTTAATGTTTCCTTTATGACGTTTGGGGTTGTTTAGTATTGTTATAGATGGAATGGTGTACGATTTTACGGTTTCGTGTTTTATATTGGTTTTAGGGGTTGTAATTTATGCAAGTGGGGGGTACTTTTTGGGGTGATGGGGGCAGGGTTGATTGGGATAGAGGTTGATTGGTTTGGTGTTTCTTTACTAATGAGGGGTTTTCTTGGAATGCCGCCAATTGTTGAGGTTACGGGCTGGATTGTTTTTGGGTTGGCTGTTATTTCTCTTGAGGGGTATGGTTTATGGTTCTTTTTTTTGTTTATTTTTCATGAGGAAGGGACCAGTGTAACGGCCATTTAAGTTAATTGGACGTTTATTGTGTGGGTTATTGTTGGGGTTGTTTGGTGTTTGGTGCGGGGTGGTTGTTTTTTTGTGTGTTGTTGGTGGGGTGTTGTGTGTTGGGTGTTGTTGGGGTTTTTTGGGTGTTTTTTGGTGTTGTTGGTGGTTGTTGGAAGTTTTGATAGTTGATGTGTAGTTTGTTGTGGTTTGATGGGGTTGTGGTTTATTTTGGATGGTGTTGGTGATTTTTGGTTTTGGGGTGTTTATTTTAGTGGTGTGTTTTGTTTGTTATAGGTTGGGTTGTGTTTGTATTGGTTTGGGTGGGGATGGGGTTTGGTTTGGGGTTGGTTTTGTTGATGGGGTTGTTGTTTTTTTGTGGGGTGGGTGTAGGGGTGTTGGTTAGTTGGGGTGAGGTTTTGGGAGTTGGGTTGGGTATTGGGTGTTGTGGGGTGTTGGGGTTGATGGATTTGTTGTTGTAGTTGTTGATGGAGTTGGGTTTTTTTGATTGTGAGTGTTATGTGGGTGTTGGTTGTTGGTTTAGGGTGGGTGTGTTGGATTAAATTAGGTTGTGTGTTTTTAGAGGTTGATGGTTTAATTGTTGATATTTTTTTGGCGAATTGGGATTATTTTGTGAATTCAACTCGTGGATTTTATAAATTAATTAAAAAAAGGAAATATTGGGGTGGTGGTGTAATTTTGTTTTTCTTGTGGAAGATTAAAATATGGTGAGAGGTTTTGGGAACCGTTACGGGTTAACAGATTATAGTAGGTTGGTTATATGGGGGGTTTGAAGTGTGGTTTATATTGATTTAATGTCTGTTTTGATGGTATTTTTGATATTGGTGATATGTTGGTAAGGAGGATTTCTTATGTATGTAGTTATGATAATACTACACACAGAATGGGTTGGGTCCAGTATGTACTTACTCTTTTATGGGGTATAGTTGGGTGTTTTTATTTGGTTTACGTTTATATGTTGAATTATACACATCATTTATGTTATCCTTAGGTGGGTGAAATAAGTCTTCGGTTGGGGGTATTACTAACTTAGGCGGAGACATGGAGAGAGTGGTTGGGGTAGAGAGGATACGGTTTGTATGTTAGTGTGTTTATGTGATGGGTATTGAGATTATGTAGATTTGGATAATCTTTTTATCTGATAAGTTTGTTTATGTTGGTGATAAGAAAAAAAGTAGAAAAAAAGTTGGGGAAAATATGTAGTATTTTGGAGGGTGGGTGGTGTGAGTGGGGTTGGTGGGGGTGAGGAGGGGGTGGATTAGTGGGTTTGAGGGGGGTGGTGGGGGGGGGGGGGGTTTTTGAGGGGTGTTGGGTGTGTGGAGGGGGTTGTTTGAGTGTTGGTATCCACATTGTTACATTTGGTGATGGTACATTGTAGTGTGGTAAATAAGGGATGGATGTTGTATTTGTTGAGAAGGGGGGGGTCTTCATTGTGTTTGTTGAGGTATATTGGGAGATGGTACAGTTTATGTAATTTTGCTATATGGCATGCGTTAACATTGTCATTTTTGGCGTATAGATAGAATTATGATAGGACTCTTGAGTATTTGGGAGTTGAGGAGATACCAATGAGTTGAGTGGGGGAATAGTTGGTAGATGTAGTGTTCTTTTTAGGAGATATCAGTGAGTTTAGTTTGATCTTTATTGTGGGATTATTTAATGATGGGTTGGACTGGTATGGGGGGGGTGGGGGGGTTAGTGGGTGGACATCCAATGTTTTGGGTTGTTAGGTATGGGTGTATATTTGAGGAGAGGTTAACAGTGTCATACAGTAGAAAGACGCAAACTGTGGTGTGAGTGGTTGCAAAGTTAGATAATGTGTGAATGGGGTACTTAGATGAGAATTGGTAGTAGTGTGTGAGAATTCAGGGGTATGGAGTTGTATATGATGGGTGGTGGAGTTAGTTACGTCAGTTGTACGGAGTTCACGGAGGAGGGGGTATTGTGAAAGATTTTGTTTTTATAAGGGTGATTGTGAGGATGTTGGAGAGTATGATAAGTTTAACATTGGTTAGGCGAATAGTCTCAATGGGAGGTGATTTGGTTTGGAATTGGTTTGAGTTTGTGTATATTTACACACATTACCATTATGGGTTTATGTATATGCATGAGGCATGTGGATGATGTGAAGGTTGTTTTGTATTTTGTTGTTTGGGTACTTGTCACTGTTATTGTGGCAATTAGGAATAACTCATTAGGATATGAAGTTATATGTGGGGAATGATAAGGATACTGGACTTGGATATCAGGAGTTAACTGAAGTGTGGTTGTTATTTTTTTGGATAGGAATTGAGATGTTTTGATGATAGGGTAGTGTAGTACGCCAAGGAGTTGATATTTAATGTGTGGATTTGGTGACATACTCAATGCTGATGGGGTTTAAATCTATGTAATTGGGGAAAGGATAGAATATGGGATTGTATTTGTGTAGTTACTTGTTTTTAATGATTGGTTAATTCTAGATTGGTAGAAACATGCGATTTGTGATGTTATTTAGATGAGGTATCTTAGTATGATGATTTTTAAAGGTGGATTATATTGGTATATGGTGTTGTTTGGGTGAGATATATTGTAGGGTGATGATTAGAATGTTTGGATACGTATATGCGCATGGTATGTGGACACAGTTAATGTTGTGTATTGCGTAGAGGTAGGGGGGTATATTATGTTGTTGAGAATGGTATGATAGTATAGATGGGGTATGAGTGTGAGGTTATTTGATAATACGGGAGATACAATGGTTTTAATTTTAGTTGATTTGAGAGGTGGTGGATTTGTAAAAGATATGGTTTGGTGTGGGCAGAGTTGTATATGAGTTATGTACAGATAGATGGTATATTGGTGGTATTAGGTTAATGAAGGAGCTATATTGTTAAGGTGTGTTTGAGTAAGTATGGATAGAAAGGAGTTTTGTTAAAGTATAGATGATATTATATGGATCAATAAAGTAGGTATTAGATGTTTGTTTGGGATATTTAATGACAAGTGAGTATTTAATAGAGGTGTAGGTTCTTCTGATACTGTTGTTGGTTATGTGGTTGTTTATTTTGATTTGTTTTGTGTGTATTTTTTATGATATATGATTCTGATGTGTTTGATTGCGACAAATGAGATGTGGAGTAATTTGTTTTGGTTTGATGAGATACGGGTGTGAATAAATGTTTTGGTCATTGTGAGATTGTTTATTAGTATTGTGTTCTTTGTTAATATCTATCTGTATAGTTTTTGGGGGTATTTGCAAGTTAGATGTTGTATATTTGGATAGTTGTGTTGTGGTAGTGTTAGGAGTAGGGGGGGGTGGGGATTTATAGGTGGTATTGTTTTTATTTGAATACATCAAAAATATGAGGTTGTTGATTGAGGGGGTTTTGTGAGTTGGGTGTTAATGATGTTGGAGTATGAGATGGATTTGGTCATTTTAGTATATAATGGATAGTTAACTTCTAACTTGTTGAGGGTTTGTATATGTTTTGAGGGGGGTTGGAGGTAAGGAGGGGGGGGAGGGATAGGGATTATAACAGATGAGAGTAGATTAGGTAGGGGGATACAACACTTGTTGGAGGTATGGGTTGGGGGGGGTATGGGTAGGACATTGGATGTATTATATAATGAATTGTGGTTGATGGGGGGATAGTTGTATGAGCAGGGGTGAAATCTAGATCATTTGTATTAGTTGGGGGGTATTTTGTGGATGGTGGAGTGGTGTAAATGGGGAAAACAGCATCTGATTGGGGTTTAGTGCGCACAAAAGGGGGTAGATGTGTAGCTTTAACTGGTTAATTGTGGAAAATATAGATTTTGAGGGTCAGTCAACATGTTTTTAAGTTGGTAGGAAGGAATACATGGTTTTATGAAAACGATTTAGTTGGTGACATGAAGATTGGAATTGATGGTCTTTTTGGTATATTTGTAGAAGAGCTTGTGAGGTGGGTAGGATTGTAGATAGTAAGTATGTTTAGTGTACATTTCTTATTAGCTGGTGATTATTGAAGGTTGGAGGATTGGTATATTATGAAGGTATATTAACATAGTGCAAGGTTTGTTGTATATTATGTCTTTTCGAAAGGCGGGGTTAAATGAATTTGTGGTTACTGGGTCGTGGGAGTAATGTGATATAATGGGATGTTTGTTTTAATTTTGTTAGGATGGGTGGGTAAAAGGTTGATCGTAGTTGTTAAGCAATGGTTAAAAGTTTTATTTAAATCGTAGGTTAGTGTGTGTAAGGAACAAATTTTTAGTTTGCAACATGTTTTGAATGATAATTGGTGGCTAAAAAAGTGTTTTAATTTATATTGGATTCGGATGTTTTTGTTTAGTGCAGTTTTTTGGCTTATTGGGTAAGTTATAATTAAGTTTTTTTGTTGAATAAAATAACTTAAATGGCTGTGAAGGTGTTAACAAATTAAAAATGGTAGTGATATTGATGTGAGATTTTATTGTGATTGGTATTTTTGGAGGTAAAATGTAATGATGATAGGTTTTATGAAGAATTAGGATGTAAACGTGAGCTATAGCAAGAAATAGTGTATATCTGATGTTTTTGTATTGATGTGGTAATACGAGAAGTATTTTGTACCGTGTTAGTTTTAGTTTTTTGTGGTACATTTTTCACACACGATGCAGTTGGTATCAACAGTTTTGTTGTATTAGTTGGTTTTTTTGCCTTCTGATGTTTATTTAGTTTTTTTGTGAATCTTCTATGGTTTAAAAAAGATGTTGATAGAAGCTGCGAGGGGATAAAAATATCTGGTGAGATTGTAGCGACAAAGATGTGGTTTTAGTTCATTCAAGATGTTGGTTGTGTGATTGTGTAGAAAGAGTTGTAAACATCAAAACGTTGATGGGCTTGGGGTATCCTATAGATAAAGATAATCGATTCTAGTTGGACCTTCAGAAGATATGCGTTAGAACGAATGAGGATGGTTTTGATAAGGGTTCGGCGATTTTGAGTGGGGTAAAATCTTATTTGGTGGGTAATAATCAGGACATATTGGGTAGGATGGAGCGTTAATAGATAACTTTTTAGGGTTGTGTGGGGGTGGGGGTGGGGGAAACAGTTTGAGGTTGTGTTTGGATGGGGGTGGGGGATTGGTGAGTGGGATATGTAGGGTAGGTAGCCCCCCAGGGGGGATGAGGATGTTGATGGGTAGATTGATTGTGTATCGTATGCTTGAAACGTCGAGTGGTCAGTTGGGGGTGTAAGGTGGGGTGGGGATATGGTCAATTAGGGTGTGTGGTGGTGGCGGATAGGGGGTAGATGGGTAGTGATTGTGGATGATATGTGTACCCCTCGAGAGGTATTTGTTTTTGGGGGGTCGTGGGTTATTAACTATTTGGGATGGTCTTGTGTAGGTTGATATATTTTTTTGGTTGTAGAGGACTTTTTGGGGGAACACTATTTTTACGATTTTTCGTTGTTTTGTTACGAGTGTTGTCAGTAGAGATGATTTTTTTATTTATTTGGGTTGGTAGATTGAGGCTATCACACAGAATGTTTAATGCTAATTTGAGTTCTTTAGAGTGGTTGTTAGATTATGGAACAGAGAGTCAGAGGGAGTGGGTTAGTGCGATATTACGTATTAGAACTGCTCTATGGTGTTGTGAGTTGATATGTACAGGCGCGAATAATGTAAGAATGAGGGGTTGAATGGATGAGAAGGAGTGTAGCATGCCATATGACTTGTTTTTTAGGAAGATTGGGTTGAGATTTTATTATATGTGGGTTAGTGTTGGGGTTGGATGATGTGGTAAGAAGTTGAGGTGTAATGAGTCATGTGGGGGTGGTGATCACAGAATGGTATGGATGGGTTCTGATATTGATGTGGAATGTTTTGGTATGATTGTTGGAGGTATTCTCAACTTTATTGTTATGTTTGTATCTTCATAATGGAATAAGCATTAGTTATGTAGCTTGTTTAGGGATTTTGGGTGACAGGTTGGTTTAGGATTGTTGAGGGTTGCGACAGTGGTTATGAGGTGGAATTTGTGGGTTTGATGTATATTAGAGGGGTAAAGCTGGGGAATCACATACTTTTTATATTTACTATTTTGGTGTGGGCGGGTCGCAATCATGGTGTTCATGTAGTTTGTTAGGGGGGGGACACGAGTGTTATTATGAGTTAGTTGATTTGGTTGAGAGAAATTAAATGGATTATAGTATAGCTAGGTGTGTATACAGCACGTAAATGGGGGGTATGACAAGTGTTGACATGAGATCTGTATCACTTAAATCGGCTGATGGTGGGTGGAGTGTGTTATGTGGATAGAGTGGGGGGGGGAGAAGCCTAATGTGGAGGACTAGGTAGGGAGGGGGAGTGGCGTTGTGATAGGATTGGTTGTATGTGAGGTGGGGAGTTGGAATGGGTGAATCCTTTGACATAGAGTGGTTTTGGGTTGATTTGTGGTTGTAGTGTAATAAGGTAATTGGGGGAATTGTTGATTGTGTATGATTAATTTGGGGGGTTGATAGTTGGATTGGTGTGCAGTGATGTAATTTGATGTTGGACTGGTTGGTGTGTGATTGTTATGAATGTAATTGGGGATTGTTGGGAGGTGGGTTAGGTGAGATGGTGGAAAGTTGGGGATTTGTGTTTATTGATTATGGATGGTATATATGGAGGATATTTTGTTTATTGTGTATTGTGGTGTAATTGGGTATATGAGGATATATTATAGTGATGATGAGATGGAGTGAGCATTTTTAGATTGATGTTTTGTTTTGGATGAGAGGGATGATTGGGGTGGAATGTTGGAGGGGGGGTGGAGGGGTTAACGTTGATTTATAGGGGGTACAGTTAACATTGGATGGGTATTATTATTTGGATGATGATTGTTATTTGATTAATTATGGTTTATGGAGGATATTAGTTTGGAAAATTATGATTATTTTGGGGATTTGGTAAGGAGGTGAAAGTACTTGGCGTTGCCCGGAATTAAGGGGGGTCAAAATTTTCAATTTTTGTATGGTAATCCGAGAAATTTGGACAGTACCGGGGTTTGATTACATGTAGGAGGCGTGAGAGGGTAATTCGGACTGCTGTTTATCTTTTACGCAAGTCAAGCAAGTTGCTGCTGTCAAGGTTCCAGTGCTGTCGTTTTTTTGAGAAGGTCAAGTGCCCGGTTGAAAACGGGGTTGTTTTCTGAAGAAGGCCAAGTACCGATTTCCATCAACTTACTTTTGGATTAGAAGGTCAAGTGCCGAAACAACTCAACACACAGTAATTTCAGAAGCTGCTTGTACCATCGTGTTAGCAGTGGAAGCAGTTCAGATGTGCCATCATCGTTGGAGCTTCGCTCTTTAGGACGTTGATTGACATCCGTTTTTCTGCTGTTCTACGATTGGAAGCCTATAAGTTAAGTGGCCTGTTTGTATGTAAACTGTGCCCTTATACTTCTGCTGAGGTTTCTGTGTATCATCTCATTCTATATGTTATATGTTTATATGTTATTCGTATATTTATATGTTTATATTTCAGCGGGTTCTCGGTTGGGTGGTGTCTCCGTTAGATTATGCCACGTCATAGAGGTCGTCTATTGTGAGCGTTTTCTGTAAGGTTTGCAAATTTCCGATACTGGAATTTGCTAAGCGACTTCTGTTGCTATTTATGTTAGCTGTGATGACATGTTTTAATATTGTTTTCGTTATTATTTCGCATTCTTTAGTTTTGTTTTGATTTGTTTGTATTTGTTATACTACTCTTGTCTATAATTTAGTTTCATACAACATTTTTGTTTATACACTGTGGTGTCATGTATTTTGTTTAATTATAGCGCAGATATCGTCACATTTTTTGTGATATTTCATTAATTTCTGCTTTATTTTTAGTTGATTTCTGCGAAAGTTTTGTATTGTTGCTGATCTTTGTTATTGTTTACATTGTTATTGTTTACATTGTTTGTATTGTTTACATTTTCAATGTTTACATTCTGCATGTGTTTACATAGTCATTGTTTACAGTTATAGTAATTAGTTAATGGGCTATGCTAATGCACTGTTACTACTACACTGATGATAAATGAATGATGAATAGTGTCGTGCACTATTGAATGAGAAGTGCACTTATGATCAAGAATTGAGTGCTGATATTTCATATACAAGTTCTTTGATTGGAGACTTGTTTCCCACAGAGACTGGGATAATATAAGGTGATGTGAATATACAAGTGCTTAATTAAGACTTGTTACACTTAGGTTTGAAATAAATTAGTTAATTATTTCAGGTTTTGGACTCATATGTTAGACAACATGTCTACATTTGAGCACTTTATTGAGCAGGGTAAATTGCTTGGGAAGACTGGTGATAAGTTAGAAGAATTTGCAACTGCTCGATATGATAAAGCAATGGAAGCTGAACAAAAGAAACTGCAGATGCAGGTGGATGAAAAAAGATTCCAAATGGAAATGGAAAAACGAAAAAGGGAATCAGAAGCTGAGGAGAGAAAACTCCAGCTATAGCTAGAAGCTGAAAGACTTCTAAAAGAGGCGGAGAATAAAATGACGTGAAAAAGAGGACTGAAAAAAAAATGACATTGAAAAAGAGTGCTGAAAATAAAAGACTTGACAAAAAGAGGCTGAAAATAAAAGACTTGAAAAAGAAGCTGAAAATGAAAGACTTCAAAAAGAGGCTCAGGCTGAGGAAAGAAGATTACAGAGAGAGTCTGATGAGAGGAAAGAGAAAGCAAAAATGGAACATGAAGAAAAGGTCTTAGCTTTAGAGTTGGAAAAATTGAAATTGACAAGCATGAGTAATGGTAATGATTCAAACAACGGTTCATCTTCTGGTAAGGCTAATAATGATACTTTTAAGATTAAGTTACCAACATTTAGTCCTTCCAGTGATGACATAATGTTCTATCTGGACAGATTTGAACAAGCATGTACAGCTCATAACATAGACAAAGCAAAATATGTTTATCAGTTATCAGGGATACTGACAGGTAAAGCTCTAAGTATATTAAATATGGTGGATGAACCGGACAAGAACAATTATGAGGTTGTCAGGGCCGCTTTGTTAAAGAAATATCAGCTTAACGAAGACGGCTATCGTCTACAATTTAAAAACATGTTACCTGAAAATGGAGTTGAATTCTCCGAGTTTATTGCAAGAATACGCATTACTTTCTCACGATGGGTTGAACTATCTAAGACGGAAAAAACTTATGAAGGACTTATGGACTTAATACTTAGAGACAAAGTCATGTCGTCTGTCAATGAGTCTTTCCTTGCTTTCCTTCATAACGTAAACCTAAAACAATAAAAGAAATGGAAGATTTCTGTTGCCAATACGTAACTGCGCACCCACACATAACCATGGGTAACTCTAAGGTGAAAGAAGGTTTACCAGTTGCTTCGGCAGCTCCGTATGGCCAAAACTTTGCTCGTAGATCCCAACAAAATTTTGATAGAAAGAGTAGCGGTAATTTCTGTCAAAATCATGGAAACCAATTTCATGGTGATTCTTCTTCGAAGAATTGGAGACAACCTGATAGTACTCGTTACTATCACCCTAATAATTATAGGCATTTCAAAAGAGGATATGGTAATAGAGGTTATTCCTGCCGAAGACCTCAGAACCAAACAAATAGATGTTCGCATCAATGTGAACATGATAGTAATCGTGGAAACTGGAATTCGAACCAGGATAACAATTACAATAGAGACAATAATACCTGCAGAGATAATAATAACTTTGATAACTTCAGAGGTAATAATAGTCGGGGTAGATCTCAACACAAAAAAAAGAGATATCAGCAGGCTAATGCTGTACAACAGGAAACTGAGGGAGCCTGTAATCATGTTGTTGATAGTAAAAACTTTGACGCTGTCACTGGTTCTGCTTTTGACTTTGAGAGAGCAAACAAATGCCCCCAATGCAGTACTTTATTCGAACCGGGTACCATAACTACTTTGGTTGTGGTCACCCACTTCCCGCTCTTCCTGCTGCTGTTGCGCATGACGGGAGGGGTTCTTTAATTCTACATAAGGGTCTTGTTAATGATACTCCGGTCTCACTACTTTTCGATTCCGGATTGCAACCACTATTGGTTGTTAGACAATCGCTTTGTAGATTCCATCTTGTGCTACAGGAAAGGTTATTTAAATGTGTCACATTTGGCGGCACTCTAGAAAAATATCCTACTGTGCTGATAATTCGCATTTGCCCACTCCTTTCTTTACTGGAGGAAATGTGCATGCGTGTCTCTTGACCTAATCCGATTCCGGACCTGATTATTGTTCGTAGATTCACGGAGTTAGGGAGTTGTACCCCCCCCCCCAAAAAAAAAACAAAAAGCAGATTTGCTGCTGTGGGGATGATTAATAACATGCAAGCTACAAATGCAGTAGTTACAAGAGCACAAGCTCTACAAACACCCGAACTTCACTGAATAGTGATAATGAAGTTGATAGCAAAGATAGTCACTTAGTAATCACTCGTGACTCTTTCATAAAATTGCAAGAAGAAGATCCTTCTTTAAAAAAATTCTTCGTTCTTGCGAAGAAAGGTGATCCGAATCAGGATACAAATAGAAAATCTTGGATTGCAATGAGAAACGGCGTACTTGTACGTATGGTACAAGATTCGACTACGTCGGCACATTCGCAAATTCTTGTTCCCAAGAGCATGAGAGTGCAAATATTGCAACATGCTCATGACTCGCATTGTGCTGGACATATGGGTTTTGCCCGTACGAAGTCGAGAGTCCTTGCGGCTTTCTTTTGGCCTTTTGTCAATAAGGACATTCGTATTTACTGCCGATCATGCAAGGTATGTCAGGAGGTCAAATCTAGAGGACCACGACATGCTGCGCCTTCCAGGCTGCTGACATTCCTATTCGGCCGTTTCAGAAAATGGCCATAGATATTATTGGCCCTTTTAAGGTCAAGTCGGCCAGAGGACATCAGTTTATCCTTACATGTGTCGATATGTGCACACGTTGGCCAGAGGCTATTCCTCTTAAGAGCAAATCTACTACAGATATCGCAGATGCTCTTTGGTTGATATTTTCTCGCTTGGGTTTCCCCAGAGCAATATTGTCAGTCCATGGCCTACACAACTCAAATCATATAATGACCACGATGTTCACAGGTAAAGTCCACCTTTCATATTGAACGATCTCTCTGTTGTATCTTCTACCCATCTAAATGTCCCTAAAGGTTTTAGTTGTGAAGCGTTACAGACTCCACTCATCTCAAGACTTTGCTTGGTAAGATAACTGAAGATCATCCTCAAGATTGGGACAGGGTTTTACCCGCGGCTCTCTTTTCCTATAGAGAAGTCCCTAATGAACACACAGGATTTTCTCCCTTCGAACTTGTCTTTGGCGCGCGTCCACGCGGCCCTATGTCTTTATTACACGATCTCATCACTGCCGATGATATTAGCGATGAAACTCAATCCTCATATGAGTATGTCATTGCTCTTAGACAAAAGATCATTGAGGCATGTAAGCTAGCAACTGCTTCATCAGAAATTGCTAAAGAGAAGGCAAGCCAGTTTGCTAACAAGAATAGATGTCTACGACAACTTTGTCCAGGTGACAAAGCATTCGTCCTACTCCCCAGTAGGGAAAATAGACTTCTTATTGCATGGAAAGGTCCGTATGCAATAGTCTCTCGGATTCCCGATGTTGACTATGTGGTCGATATTGATGGAAAGCATAAAACTTTCCACATAAACATGCTTTCGGAATTTCACGAACGTCCGGACTATTTGCTGCCTATTTTCCATGCAACGGATGATGCTCCTGCACCTCACGGTCATTATTCATCCCTGTCTGTCATACAGGATGAGGAAGCTACCTTCTCTGATGTCAACCTTCCCCTTCCAGTGGTTCCATTACATTCCACGGAATCTTGGAAAAACGTTTCTGTTTCTCCTAATCTTTCTGGTGACGAACATCGACAAGTCTCGTCGATGTTACAAACATTTCAGGATGTTCTCACTGACATTCCTGGACACACAGATGTCATAGAACATGACATAATTCTTACCGACAATAATCCAATTAGGGTTAGGCCTTATCCTATTCCTATACACTTTCAGTCGCAAGTGGAAAAGGAATTGGATGAAATGATTCAATTAAATATAATTGAACCATCGACTTCACCATATTCTTCTTCCATGGTTATTGTCCGGAAGAAGGATAAGAACATACGAATTTGCGTTGATTATCGCAAATTGAATCAGGTCACAAAGTTCGACGCTGAACCGATGCCTTTGTTAGAAGATCTACTGATTAGACTTTCTAATTCTAGATTCTTCACTAAACTTGACTTGTCTAAAGGTTATTGGCAAGTGCCTTTAGCAGAGCATGCCAAACCTCTTACTGCTTTTTCTACACCTAGGGGTCTATTTCAATGGAATGTTATGCCTTTTGGTCTCATGAACGCCCCTGCCACTTTCGTTCGCATGATGCGTCGAATTCTGTCACATCGTTCGGATGTCATCGCATACTTAGATGACATCTGTCTCTTCAGTGATACCTGGGAAGATCACTATTTAGGGTTATATGACTTACTGTCCACTCTACGTGAGAATAATTGACAGCAAAACCTTCTAAAGCTTTTGTTGGTTTTGGTGAAATCTCTTTCCTGGGTCATCGTGTTGGTCATGGTCTCTTGAAGACAGAAGACCACAATACTTCCAAAATACTGAACATCTCTGTTTTCCTAAAACGAAGAAAACAAGTTAGGAGTCTCTTAGGTTTAATTCAATTTTATGGGAGATTTATTCCAAATTTATCTTCGATCATGGCACCTCTATCAACATTGTTGAAGAAAGGTTCGCCTAATCTGGTCCGTTGGTCTGAAGAATGCCAATCTTCACTAGACCAAATCAAGAATATATTTTCTTCTCCTCCCATCTTAAGATTACCTACTCTTGATAGGACTTTTGTTCTTCGGAGTGATGCTTCATCCACTGGGATTGGAGCAGCACTGATGCAAGAATATGCAAATACTCTGCATCCTGTTATGTACATTTCTAGAAAACTAAATGCGGCAGAGAGGAACTACTCGGTTTTAGACCGTGAGTTGTTAGCGATGGTTTGGTCAATTCTAAAAAACTACAAAGATTCCTCCTGGGCGCACATTTCATTCTAGAGACTGATCAGAAAGCTCTTACAGCTATTCAGACTAAGAATTTGAAGAGTTCGAGATCCACTCGATATGCTATAGCTCTTCAACCTTTTCACTTCACGGTACGAGCTATCCGTGGTGCGGATAATGTGATGGCTGACATTTTGTCTAGATGCCCACATGACTCCAACTAATACTTCTGTCCTATATTTCTATATATTACAGAGTCATAACACACCTATATTTCTACAATAGATTAGCACATCTGTACTCACTTTATATGTACACACTATCGTGCTTTGTTGTCATCTTCTTCTGTTCGTATTTTAAGATGATAGAGGAGGACTGAGTATTTAATATAAGGGCCGTTAGTTTACTAAACAGCCACAATTATTAATAATGTATTGTACCTTATGAAGCATATTAGTTATTAATTAGCATTATAATGCTTGTACTTTCTCAGAATGTCATTGTTGAGCTGAGGACTTACCTTACTAGTATCAAGCATGACGAGTTCTAGATTGTGTACTTACCCTCGGAATACCAGAGCATATGTCCTGGATCGTCATGTAGTTTAACTTTACTATGTACTTATGTCATTACATGTCAAAGAATGTACTATTTAAATTTTCCTATCAGATTTGTACATCCATTTTTAAAGACAATATTAGAGTATGCTGTTTAATGATGATTATAGTAACTTGCATACGTATATTGTGTTTACATGCTAACGTGATGTGTGTTGGTGACACCTCCCCGATGTGAATATTTTTTGAGACATATTTATTTTTCTGTTGAGGTATATCCTCACCAGACACTCTATAATTAGCCTATTGTTTGGCATTTTAGTTAATTATCAGCGCATAATTCGTGCGTTTTGAGCCGCTTATCGCATGCTCTTTGATATTGAAAAAAAAAAAATATGTTCCACATTTTTTTTTTATCGGGAGGAGGTGGTGATATGTTGCGTGATAAATTCTCGCAACATCATTTTATTACAATATCTATTTTATAACGCAAGGGCAACAACTGCTTGAAATTTATAGTTACTTTTCTCGGTAAGCATTTGTCTTCTCGCGTTGGTATCGAATGCAGTTAAGTTTGAGCTGTGGTCATTTTGCGCTGGACTGCGCATGACTTGTCTTGCTTCTTGGTCGATCGGTTTCCGCCCACCACGAGTGGAGTGAGCGATTTGGAATGGCGAAAGAGATGCCTCGTTGAAGAGGGGATCTCCGTTTTTTTTGTTCTGTCAGGGATGTGTAGTCCTCTTATGGATATTTCGTTTATTCGGGATAATACCTCTAGTGTATTTGCACATGCCGGGAGGCATGATATTTCTGTATTTCTTGGAAGCAAGGTAAATTGACTTTTTTCATTAACTCTATCGATTTTGGGTCGTGAGCGATTCGATTCATAGCCTGTCTTCGAAAGTCGTCGTCACGAGACGTTTTTTCCCAGCTCACATGTCGCTGCATTGTACTGCATCGGTTGATGCAGGTACCAAGGACCATTACTTGCTACTTTGTTAAATGAACTAGGTTTGAAAAAACCTTTATTATCTAGAGGATATTTTTGAGGACATTATTTATACTTCGGCAGACGTGTCTGTCTTGCTGAAGTCAAACTAAGGAGAGTGAACTGATCTCATACATCTGGTTATCTCCTGGCTGTTATAGAAAGGGATGGAGTTTTTCTCCTGACTACATTTACAGCACTATGAAATATAACATGCATCTGACTCATCATTGTAATGCTGTCTACCGTCTATTGCTGTATTGAATGTTGCTGTGATAATGACTGTTTGATGTGTCTACATATTCGCGTAACCATTTTGTCACTGTGGCGTCCACAATAAATAATGAAGAAAAACGTCAACGGCTGTTTCAAGAATCATTGACTTTATACGTCGTGAGTTTACTGACGTCCTATGTGGATTGCCCTGTTATTTTTGTATGAACATTGTTTTGACTGAACACATCTGCACACTACACAAAACCAGACATGCGGATACCATCCATCATCATATGGCATCACGCATCACCGACACGCTGGAATAATCATTGAGTAGATTAATTATCATATTAAACTTCTCTGACAACATATAAAAATTACATCAAAGCATATACAAATAGTCATAAAAATCAAGAGATGCTGCCAGAATGATAGACCCGTTGGTAGGATCCTTCCCCTCGATGTATAGCTCACAGTCCCGCTAGAAGACAGTGATAGCCCCAAAGAGACACAGATACATATGATTTTGTCTAATATTTCCCCCTTTTAAGATATGGACCGACTTGATATCTCTGCTCTATTTTAAGGGAAATATGGTTAGCCATACTTGCATAAAGAAAGTTAAGACAGCAAAAATGAGTGCCAAATTACAACAATAAAGAAACACTCAGACCTGCATTCACTCTATTTACTCAGCCGTGGCCACGTGCACTCTTGCATACTTACAGCTTTGTTAACAGCATCTGGAACATAATTCTTAGGGACATTCACATACAGACTCGTCAAATGCAGTCTTGACCAAGAAATCCCCAGTTCCAAAAAGACGGGTTGAAATTCTCTGCTTCAGGGAACGAATCCTTGGGTGTTCTTATTTTTTTCGAATGTCTGTCTAAGTCACATTAAAAAATTGTCCAGGCAGGAACATTAACAACGAGCACAGTGTCACTAGGTTAGGTATTCTAGAAATGAGGAATGTCAGGTCGGTGTCTTCTTTCCGGATAGGACTATATTTGGTCACCACATCACTAGTCAAAACTCCGTCGGAATGTTACTGACGTTAATATGTTACTTGCCACATAGGCTAAAAATGTACTTGAGTTGTTTATCAGGAAGAATTAAATATGGCGCGATAGGCCTAGTACTTCATTTAACCTATAGGGTACTTGTAAAGATTATGCCCCCAGGTTTTTTTTTCAAGGAAAATGTTTTAGTTCTTCAAGATATCACTCATCCGTACTTAACGCTGGCAAAGTTTTGAGTTAACCCCAGTATTCACTGAACTAGAGGAAAAACACATATAAAATAATTATACATACTAGGGACTCGTTATAACTTACATTTTTAAATTGCAAGCGTACAGCTTGACTTATCATTTAAACTTTCCCGTGAAATAAGTTATATAAAAAAAAAAATCAATCAACATGAATTAGGAATACCTACGTATTCCGTCAACACTCATGAGGCATCTAGCATTTATAAGTTAGTTAGAAAAATGATTCTCGTCTGATTATTTAGCAGTAAAATTAAATTCCTTAATAGCCGACTGAGTTTAAGCTAGAAATTATAATTTCTGTTTTCCACTGTAACTCGTCACTATAAAATAATACAGACTATATAAATTAAGCACTCTGCACCAAATCTAACTAGTGGAATATGAAATAAGCGATTATCACTTTAAACACTTCACAAAATATTATCCCACCTTATTTCGCAAAACGAAATAATCTCCCCTTCTCATTCTTAAACACCTTACATAAACTAGAAGACTACCATGAACTGACACTCGTGCGTTTTCACACCTCACGCTGACCAGGGCCAACAGTGAGTGCCTTGTCAGCTGGGATTTCCAGACAAATGTCTCAAACTGCGCCGAGGAGATGTCGGTTATCGCGCCTCACCTGAGCGCTCAGCCGATGCAACTCGTTGTGGCAGGTGAAAATGCAGACAAAATGTCGCCTATAGGTCTGGCGAAAGCGAATATTCACAGTTTCGTCCACTGACACCTAATGCAATAGAATGCATTTTAACGCTCTCTCTCGTACAAAGACTGACACGTTATGTCATAAATGCGTTTACCAGTATGAGAAAGAAACGGTAAAGTTGAGAATGGGGAAGAAAATATTTTTCGCAAACGAATGGATGCGAAAAATACAGGAAAAGGGTAAAGAGTGATAATAAAATAGAGGACACGGGTGAAGAAAAGAAGAGTATATAGAGAATTTAATGATCATAACTCTCTGTGACAGAACGTCCCCCCTTTAAGATATGGAAGCACTCCATGTCTACGTTATGGAATTAAATTTCCTATATCCGTAGCTTCAGGGTGTCTGTCTTCTTCCCTCTCATCTCCCCCCTCCATCTCTCTCCAATTCCTACTCAAGTCTACTCCCAAAGTTTCCTTTCTCTGGAATGTCTCCCATGCGCGCTTGAAAGAGCGTCGCCGCTTTTGACATTTTTGAAAGATTTCGTGTGTGTGCAGTGGAATTTCCCTGCCACTATCGTCATCTTCGTCAATTTTGGCGATCGTCAGGAGATGGTCGGAGGTCGGCACCGGTTTGTCCAAGTATTTCTTTAGCAGATTTAAATGGAAAACCTTTTCCTTTCCTTGAATAGAGATCTGGTAGTTAGCCTTAGAAATCTTTTTCAGGACGGTAAACGGCCCTTGCCATCCGATCCTCAGTTGGTTGTTTCCGGTAGGGAGTAACACCAAAACTTTCTCTCCTGCTTCCAGTTCTCTTTCTTTCGCGACTTTCCTGTATCGGTTAGCGTGCTTTGTGCGTGCTCGCTTAAAGTTAGTCGTTGCTAGGTCCCATCCTAGTTTCAACCTTTCCTTTAAATCCGATACGTATTTACTTGCTGAGACGACTGTCTCATCAGCCTTCTGGTCTGTCAGCAAAGTAAGGCTTCAAGCGGGCCTTTAATGGGTCTGCCGAATAAAAGCGTAGCTGGCGGAAATCCTGTGGAAAAATGAGGAGATTCTCTGTAGCCAAATAAAGCTGCCGGAATGCAACAATCCCAATCTTCAGGTTTCACTTGTGCCAGTTTACTTAACATCATGTTGAGGTTTCCGTTAACACATTCTACTAACCCACTTCTGGCCAGAGTGTAAGGCTTAGTGTAGACGTGCTGGTCCCTCAAGATCTTAACGATCTCATCCATCAACAGGTTTCGGTATGGAGATCCGTTATCCGTCAACACTTGCTGAGGGAATCCCAACCGAGTGAAAATCTGCACGAGGGCTTCTGCGACATGCTTGGCATCTGCGCATGTTAGCGGGATAGCTTCTGCCCATAAAGTGCATGTATCGACTAAGGTCAGGATAAACCTGTTCCTTCTTTTAGTCCTTTCTAAGGGTCCTAAAATGTCGATCACAACCAGTTCGAATGGTGTTCCCACTATTGGCATTTCACCCAAAGAGACTGGGGGTGCCCATTGCTTGGGTGGCACACGTTGGCACTGGGCACAGGATTTGACATACCTGATAATCTCAGTATTTACTCCTGGCCACCAATAGTGAGTGGTTATCCGTTGGTTTGTGGCGTTCTGTCCCATATGTCCGCTGAAGGGAAGAGAGTGCCCCATTTCTAGGATTTGGCTTCTGTACTGTTTCGGTACTAGAAGCTGGTTGTAACCTTGGTCAGGCTTGCCCGTTCTGCGATAAAGTACGCCATCCTTAGAAAAAATGTCCCCGTGCTGTCTGGGTTCCTTAGCCATGGGCAGTTTCCTAAAGCAGGGTGCCAAAGTAGGGTCCTTTTGTTGCGCTTCTTTAAGTTCCAAAGGAAACAAATTTTGCGCAGGCTCCCGTTCCTTCTTGCTTTGCCCTCTTGTAGTTACTGCTGCCACAATCGGCTCTTCCGGTTTCCCAATAAACACGTATCTCCCGCCAAGTATGACTGGGTAGATGGGGTCATCCATAACAGCCGCTTTGATCTCGCCTCTGACAAACTCAGAGTGGATCTCCACCAGTGCGATGGGAAGCGCTGTTGGTGCATCACTCTTAGAGACTCTACAAAGTTCGACGGTCTCCTGTCTATTGACCGGGTTTAACCAGGTGTCTGGAAACAATGCAATCATAAGAAAGCCCCGTGTCAAATAAACAGAAAGTTTGAGAACCGTTCAATGTAACAGTACCTCGCGTTGAGGGTGTATCCCCAACAGGTTGGGAATCACTGTCTATAATTCCGCCTTGCGAGACTGTTAATAAGCATCCGATGCGTTTAGGCTCGGTGTGCTCGGTCTGATCATATGTCCCGTGCTCAGGAGTTCTTCCTTTGCCACCTTGTCCTTTCTGGCTGCGCTGCCATGAAGGCGGTCGGGTTGATCAGACTGTTTACTGTGGTTGGGGTACTTGGTTTTGTAGAACTTAGATTTTTCAGGAGGGGGGTTTTTAGGTCCAGTTTCTCTGTGGTTATTCTGATTAGACGCATGAGAAGATTGCTCTAGATTATTCTTTCGAAAATGCTCCTCTGTCGGTTTACGTTTTGTGGCCGGCAGTTCGGCCAGCGCATTGTGATATCGCTCAGACTTTTCCAGAATGTCTCCAAGCTTTTCTGCACCTTGCTCAGCTAGAAATCTCCGGGTGTCAGCAGACAAAGTGTTCTTTATTTTTTCGGTTAAAACAAATTCCTCAAGACCTTCATAGGTAGAGGGGAGCTGTGAAAGCTCAAGGCACTTTGTCAGATATCCCTTTAGACGAGATGAGAACTGCTGAAAAGTTTCAGAGCTCTCCTTCCTGCTGTTGCGAAACAGTTGCAGAAGCTTTCGCGCATTCATTTCAAAGCGCTCAAGCAAAGCTTTCTTCAACAAGTCATAGTTGTCTTGTTGGCCACTTTCCAGTTTAGAATAAACATCATAAGCAGAACCTTTAAGGGCTTGGGAAAGTTTCATACCCCAACGCGACCTCTCTAAACCGTAGAGAGTTGCAATTTTCTCAAATTTTTCTAACCATGTGTCAATCTTCTCACAAGGACAAGGGAAAGACTCAAGAGTGAAAGACATAGCGTTGAGTTGAAGAGATTGAGTGTTAGAAGGATCAGTTAAGGAAGAATGAGGAGAAGACTCTCCATTGCTGGAGGTAGAGGCAGCACCACGACTTTGGAATTCTAGAGTTTTAAGAGCTAACTCATGCTGTCTCTCTTCT
Organism: Oreohelix idahoensis; assembly: GCA_024509875.1. Taxonomy (NCBI): domain Eukaryota; kingdom Metazoa; phylum Mollusca; class Gastropoda; order Stylommatophora; family Oreohelicidae; genus Oreohelix; species Oreohelix idahoensis. The sequence continues at coordinate 308,895 of JAMPIV010022699.1, forward strand.
CTCTCCTTCTCATGCTGTCTGTCCTTCTCTCTTTCGTTCGCCCTGCGGATTTCCATTTCTTCATCCATCCTCTTCTGCTCTTTAGCTTCAGCTTCTTTCCTCTCCGCATCATATCTCTCAAGTTCGTCTCTGACAAACGCTTTCGCTTCCTCTCCTTCCAGTCCCTCCTCTCTCGCTTCGTCTCTGAGGAGTTGTCTAAGCTTTGCCCTTTCTGCCATAATAAGTCAGTGGCTGAGAGTTAGTCCAGAAAGAAATAGGGAAAAGAATGCACTGTTCCTACCACTTGCGAGAAAATACCAAAACAAAAGATGATATACTTTAACTAGTTGCTACAGTGGAAACAATATAATTATTGCAAAAAATTTAGGAGAAAAAAAAATCCCCACAACTTTTAAATCCTCTATCAAGTTCACCCCTGAAGACAGTTAGGTTAAGGGAGACAATTTACAGGACGTAATTGTCTGAACGCACTCCTTAGCTTAGCTCAAACACCTACTTCTTCAAAACCCTGTGAATGTTATACACTCACAAACTTTACCAGCTTTTAGTATTACAAAATCATCAGTTAACATATATTCCGACAAAATCAACCTGTAACTCAAATGTATATTATTCAAAAATGCTGTGGAAAAACAATTATTAGTTGTGTGGTCAGCACGCCCATAAACAGATCGTTAGTCTAGGGGAATAGTTATTTAAAAAGATACACAAAACCACGAGACAATCACACTCTTACTCTATTACAGAATAAAGAAAATTTCAGACGAGCTCATATTTATCGTACTCGTCTTCCTATTCTAAGTTCAAGAATCCTTCGGACGAGACCACATTTGTCGTCCTTGCTCAGGATTTTCAGTTCAATTACCGGAAACGAGCGACCACTTGTCGTAGATTTTTGATAGGAAAATTAAGACTTGGGTTGGTTCCTTCTGAATAGATTAGAATAAGTGATAGTCACAGTGATAGATAGTAATAGCAATAGATTTCCACGAGTGAGATGGTAGAATTTTATAGAGGCTGTCCCGGAAATCGAGAATCTCTCTCTCTTTCCGCCTATCTTCTACAACAGATCCAGAGGAGTCAGTCTATAAAAAATTTATGTGTATATTAATATATCTCTACCCACTCACGTGCACGCACATTCAAGTGACGACAGTTAAACACACAGACGTGGGAAAACTATAACAGTGATTATATAGATATTTTGGAACGCAACTGACCGACACGCTGGAATAATCATTGAGTAGATTAATTATCATATTAAACTTCTCTGACAACATATAAAAATTACATCAAAGCATATACAAATAGTCATAAAAATCAAGGGATGCTACCAGAATGATAGACCCGTTGGTAGGATCCTTTCCCTCGATGTATAGCTCACAGTCTCGCTAGAAGACAGTGATAGCCCCAAAGAGACACAGATACATATGATTTTGTCTAATATTTCCCCCTTTTAAGGTATGGACCGACTTGATATCTCTGCTCCATTTTAAGGGAAATATGGTTAGCAATACTTGCATAAAGAAAGTTAAGACAGCAAAAATGAGTGCCAAATTACAACAATAAAGAAACACTCAGACCTGCATTCACTCTATTTACTCAGCCGTGGCCACGTGCACTCTTGCATACTTACAGCTTTGTTAACAGCATCTGGAACATAATTCTTAGGGACATTCACATACAGACTCGTCAAATGCAGTCTTGAAAAAGAAATCCCCAGTTCCAAAAAGACGGGTTGAAATTCTCTGCTTCAGGGAACGAATCCTTGGGTGTTCTTATTTTTTTAGAATGTCTGTCTAAGTCACATTAAAAGGCACGAACATTAACAACGAGCACAGTGTCACTAGGTTAGGTATTCTAGAAATGAGGAATGTCAGGTCGGTGTCTTCTTTCCGGATAGGACTATATTTGGTCACCACATCACTAGTCAAAACTCCGTCGGAATGTTACTGACGTTAATATGTTACTTGCCACATAGGCTAAATATGTACTTGAGTTGTTTCTCAGGAAGAATTAAATATGGCGCGATAGGCCTGTTACTTCATTTAACCTATAGGGTACTTGTAAAGATTATGCCCCCAGGTTTTTTTTTTCAAGGAAAATGTTTTAGTTCTTCAAGATATCACTCATCCGTACTTAACGCTGGCAAAGTTTTGGGTTAACCCCAGTATTCACTGAACTAGAGGAAAAACACATATAAAATATTTATACATACTAGGGACTCGTTATAACTTACATTTTTAAATTGCAAGCGTACAGCTTGACTTATCATTTAAACTTTCACGTGAAATAAGTTATATAAAAAAAATCAATCAACATGAATTAGGAATACCTACGTATTCCGTCAACACTCATGAGGCATCTAGCATTTATAAGTTAGTTAGAAACATTATTCTCGTCTGATTATTTAGCAGTAAAATTAAATTCCTTAATAGCCGACTGAGTTTAAGCTAGAAATTATAATTTCTGTTTTCCACTGTAACTCGTCACTATAAAATAATACAGACTATATAAATTAAGCACTCTGCACCAAATCTAACTAGTGGAATATGAAATAAGCGATTATCACTTTAAACACTTCACAAAATATTAGATACTTAATACATTTACCTCAACACAGAACTACAGGTGGTCGCACAACTTTAGAATCATACGCTGATATATTTATTGAAGTCTAGAAGTTCGACAAAGTGTCGAAACAAACTGAGAAACTTCGCTATACCGCTTATTCTATTCACGATCAACCTGTCTACTGCGAATTTTGAGGACTGAATGAAAATAAAGTTTAACATTCTGGTTATATCTATTACCAGACAAAGGGGTCCCACCTTATTTCGCAAAACGAAATAATCTCCCCTTCTCATTCTTAAACACCTTACATAAACTAGAAGACTACCATGAACTGACACTCGTGCGTTTTCACACCTCACGCTGACCAGGGCCAACAGTGAGTGCCTTGTCAGCTGGGTGTAAAAGGTTCTTTCTTCTTTATTTCCCACTCTGTAAAGTGTCAGTCTAAGTGTAGAGTGTGATACCGCGAATGGTGTACTGTTCGTGTGCTGACCAATATAACCACTCATACACTTGTGTCTACAAGGCACCAATGCAGACTGCTGGAATCTTTGTTTACTCAATTTATTCAGACGTACACACTGGGACATACGAGTACATCATGGTATGTTGACATATCAACTTGTAGGTATACATAGCAGATCTGAAGTCATGACACATTCAGAAATAATGGGCAGTACATCAAAAGTTCAATGTCATGATACATTATGGCCGCATCCCCTATCTGACTAAACGCGTCAGTGAAGGCAGATCGGTAAATAACTAAAGTTACTTGACGTCCATAGTTTTGTAGTATATATCATGAAACCACGAAGGGGGGGTTTCTAGCAAGATTGAGATCTCCCTGTCACTGTCCGATAATAGGATAAATAATCTGTTCTCTTGGCAGTGATCAAAACATATGATGACCGAAATCTAACATGGCCGCCTCCCTGAGTTGTCGTTCACTCATTCATAGGAAGGAGAATATAAGCCAGAGTTAATTTATAATGGATATATAAATGATTTCATAAATGTTTCCATACAGCTCTACGGTGATCAGGTTAATTCACGTAGCCATAACCGCTGTAGGAAAGTCTGTCATCTTCGTCGATACAAAACACGACCCTAGCGATACGAAGCACAATGTTCCATCTAGGTCGAATCGACATGAGATCATCAAAATAGGGTCTGGCAATACATGGAGTCCGAATTATACATTGTACCGTACCTTAGGAGAGTCTCTAACAAAAACTATAGTAGAGATACCATCTCCTTTAGAAGAAAACCACTTCATGAATCATATTTCCTTAAGAATCTACCAGCCCTTTGAAAAGTGCGTACCCGCCATTATCACGGTACATCGGAACTCATCACGACTTGTCAAGACAACTCATACTTCCGCTAGACCGGAATAATAAGAATCTAGTCCCGCCTACCCATCCAAAATATACAATATAGGACTGATTCTACTTGTACTAATAATATGTAATACATATGAATTCAGGCCATAAACATAATAAGCAAATTAATCTATTTTCTGGCCCTAAAAATAAGTACAAATATAAGAGCAATATCCGTGCGCCGGATCAATATCAAGAACGATTACTCCTATAATCAAAAGTGTGAATCAAACATGGATTATCTCGCTTTCCCCATAGACAGCATTCTCATACACAAATGAATGAATGTCTATATTTTTCCCATATTAAATAGCCATATCGATTTTTGTAATATGTGCGTCAAAATATGCACGCAACAGATTACCACACCCCTCGGGAAAAAAAAATGGTACATTTTTTTTTTTTTTTTGAAACACATCTAGGAGCAACATACAATAGGCTCACAACGCACCAATAACAATGCGCAGATGATAAGCATAAGTTTTATGACCTTAGAGAAGGTACTTCTCTAAGTATTAATATTTCCAGAGAGGTGTCACCAACGCATACTACAATATTAGCAATGACACAATTTCCACATTAGTTTATACATCAATTTCATCTAAGATATCTTAACATCATGATCATCAAAGACGAAAAACATTGAAAGATCAGCGGTGAATAAATATCAATGAACCGCTAAGTAGTGTTACAATCAATATATGATATATTACATATGTGTACACATTTCAACATAGAAACAACTGTATCAAAGTTGTATAACAGTTATGAATCATGTGGGCATCTAGACAAAATATCTGCCATCACATTTTCTGACCCACGGATAGCTCGCACCGAAAAATGAAATGGCTGTAGAGCAATCGCGTATCGCGTTGATCTCGCGCTCTTCAGATTTTTACTCTGAATAGCCGTAAGAGCTTTCTGGTCAGTTTCCACAATGAAATGCGCGCCCAGAAGAAATCTTTGCAGTTTAAGGATTGACCAAACCATAGCCAATAATTCACGGTCTAGGACCGAGTAATTCTTCTCTGCGGCATTTAATTTCCGAGAAATATACATCACAGGATGCAGAGTTCCAGAGTACTCTTGCATTAGTGCCGCTCCAATCCCGGTGGATGAAGCGTCACTACGAAGAATAAATGTCTTATCCTTAGAAGGCAATACTAGGATAGGTGAAGTAGAAAACATAGTTTTAACCTTATCCAAAGAGGATTGACATTCTTGAGTCCAATGGACTACATTAGGAGACCCTTTCTTTAGCAAGGAAGAAAGAGGTGACATAATGGAGGACAGATTCGGAATGAATCGTCCATAAAATTGTATTAGACCTAAGAGACTTCGCACTTGCTTTTTAGTCTTAGGAATAGAAATGTTAAGTATCTTACTTGTATTATGGTCTTCTGTTTTTAGGAACCCATGACCAACACGGTGTCCTAAGAAAGATATTTCGCTAAAACCAATACATGCTTTCGATGGTTTCGCTGTCAGGTTATGCTCGCGTAAGATAGACAATAGTTCATTTATACCATTATAGTGATCGTTCCAAGTATCACTGAAAAGACAGATGTCATCAAGATACGCAATGACATCTGAGCGATGAGATAGGATTCGACGCATCATGCGTACAAATGTTGCAGGGGCGTTCATAAGACCGAAAGGCATGAAATTCCATTGGAATAGACCCCTAGGCGTCGAAAAAGCAGTAAACGGTTTGGCGTGTTCGGATAATGGAACTTGCCAATATCCCTTAGACAAATCGAGTTTAGTAAAGAAATGAGAATTCGATAGTCTCGTAAGTAGCTCTTCTAGCAAAGGCATAGGTTCAGCATCAAATTTAGTCACTTGGTTCAATTTGCGATAATCCACGCAAAGACGTATGTTATTGTCTTTTTTTCGTACTATAACCATCGGCGAAGAATATGCTGATGTGGATGGTTCAATAATTTTTAACTCTATCATCTCATCTAACTCTTTCTCTACCTGTGCTTGAAAATGTATCGGGATAGGATACGGTCTGACTCTTATAGGACTATGGTCAGTAAGAATAATGTCATGTTGAATGACATCAGTTTGACCAGGAATGTCAGTAAGGACATCCTGAAATTGTTCTAACATAGTAGAAACTTGTTTCTGCTCTCCTGGAGATAATTCTGGAGAAATTGCAACATCTTTCCATGATTCATTAGAGTGAAGAGGAATCAGTGGAAAAGGTAAATTTACATCCGAGAAACTCGTTTCCTCATCCTGTATTACTGACAGAGATGAGTACTGTCCATGTTGGACTGGAAAATCGTCCGTTGCCTGGAAAACAGGTTGTAAATAATCAGGACGTTCATGGAATTCCGTGAGCATGTTGATGTGGAAGGTTTTACGCTTCCCGTCAATATCGACGATATAGTCAACATCGGAAACTTTTGATATTATATCGTACGGACCTTTCCAAGAAATGAGAAGTCTATTTTCCCTACAAGGTAGCAAGACAAATGCTTTGTCACCTGGACAAAGTTGTCGCAAACATCTCTTTTTATTGGCAAATTCCCTTGCCTTCTGTTTCGCAAATTCAGAAGAAGCAGTTGCCAACTTGCATGCTTCAATAATCTTGTGTCTAAGTGCGATGACATATTCATAAGAGGATTTTGTGTCATCGACAATATTATCAGCAGTTATAAGATCATGAAGTAAGGACATAGGACCTCGCGGTTTCGCGCCAAAGACAAGTTCAAAGGGAGAAAATCCTGTATGTTCGTTGGCGACCTCTCTATATGCAAAGAGAGCCGCGGGTAAAACCCTATCCCAATCCTGAGGATGATCTTCTGTTATCTTACCTAGTAGGTTTTTCAGAGTTCTATTCAAACGTTCCACCATCCCATTGGACATAGGATGATAAATACTACTCAGCGATCTCTCTATCTTCAGAGTCGACATTACTTGAGACATGGTATCCGATATGAGTTGGGTACCATGGTCGGATAATATTTCTGCTGGAAACCCCAGACGAGAAAATATTAACCAAAGAGCATCTGCGACATCAGCAGTAGTTATGCTCTTTAGAGGAACAGCCTCCGGCAACGTGTGCACATATCAACACACGTCAAAATAAATTGGTGTCCTCTAGCAGACTTTATCTTAAATGGACCAATGATGTCTATCGCCATTTTTTGAAATGGCCGAATGGGAATGTCTGCAGCCTGAATAGGTGCATCATGGCGTGGACCTCTGGATTTAATCTCTTGACATACTTTACAAGATCGACAATAGATTCGTATGTCCTTATTCACAGCAGGCCAAAAGAAAGATTGAAGAACTCTAGCTTTAGTACGGGAAAAACCCATATGTCCAGCACACTGCGAATCATGAGCGTGCTGTAAGATTTTAACTCTCATATTTTTAGGCACAAGGATTTGAGAATGAATGGACTTAGCGGAGTCTTGTACCATACGTACAAGTACGCCATTCTTCATCGTAATCCAAGATTTACGATTTGTATCCTTATTCGGATCACCTTTTGTTGCCAGAGTAAAGAATTTCTTTAGAGTAGGATCATCTTCCTGCTGTTTGATAAAGGAATCGTGGGAAATCTCCAAGGGATCATCTTGGATCTGCGCATCATTATCTTCAGAATGTGAAGATTGTGGCATATTAAGAGCTTGAGCCCTAGTGATTACTGCATTAGCAGATTGCATATTAACATTTTCCCAATTAGAAATTTGCTGTGGAGTGCATTCTTTCACTCCATGAATGCGACCGATGATAAGATCAGCGATCGGATTCGGCAAGAGACATGCTTGCACCTCTCCTGTAAAGAAAGGCGTAGCAATATTGATAATGGCAGTGGAGTACTTCTCCAATGTGCCACCAAATGTTACACATTTGACTATATTGCCTGTAGCTCGAGAAGGATTTACGAGTGATTGCCTCACTCCAATGGTAGTGCACCCCGAATCGAAAAGAATTGATACCGGAGTACCATCTATTAGGCCCCTATTAAAGACAAGAGCACCCCTTCCATTATGCGCAATTGACGCATGGAGAGCGGGAAGCGGGTGACCGCAGCTTAAAGTAGAAACTGTGGTTGGATCGAATAATGTTTTGCATTGCGAACACTCAGATGCTCTAGCAAAATCGAAAGCGGAATTTGCTACACTATTGGAGTCTTTTTTATCATTATTCTGATTATCCGTGTCGTGGAACTCCTGTTGTGCAGAGTTAGCCTGGTAATACGATTTACCATGTCTTTTGTGTTGTGATCTACCTCGGTTATAATTGTCTCTATAATTATTATTGCCTCTGTTATAACCCCTATTTGGGTTTGAATCATAATATTCATGATCATAATCATCACGCTCATTATATTGAGTATCCCTGTAATATTGTTTCTTTTGTCTCCATGAAGCACTTGGGTAGTTCCTATAGCTACTCCCTTTTCGAGAATTTCTAACATTATGGGTACCTCTCGCGTGTCGAGGACTATCAGCTCGATTCCAGTTCTTCGAAGAAGAACTCTGATTTGAGTGGTTATCTTGGTTTTGATACTTATTCCAATTAACCTTTTTATCAAATTTATTTTTAGCTCCTTGGAATTTGTGTGAGTAATTCTGATTATATTCTGTTGCCGAAGCAACTGGCATACTCTCTTTAATGTTAGAGTTACTAAGAATCATGTCAGGGTGTGCCGTGGCATACTGGTCACAATATTTTTCCATTTGCTTTAATGTACTAGGTTTACGCTCATGTAAGAACTCTAGGAATGATTTATTTACAGAAGACATGACCTTGTCTCTTAGCAATAAATCCGTAAGACCATCAAATTTTTTCTCTGTTTTGGATAATTCAATCCATCGTGAAAGTGTAATTCGTGCTTTTGAGATGAATTCTGAGAATTCTACACCTACCTCAGGTCTCATTGTTTTAAACAAAAGACGATAGCCTTCCTCAGACAGCTGATATCTCTTTATCAAAGCTGCCCTAACAGCATCATAATTATCTTTGTCGGCCTCTTCAACAAAATATAACTTACTCAGAGACTCCCCTTTTAGATTTTCAGACAACTGATTCACATACTGTGATTTGTCAACATTATGAGATCGACAAGCCCGTTCAAATCTAGAAAGCCAAAATGTTATGTCATCACTGGTAGGGTTAAACGCTGGTACCTTGACCTTGTACACAAAGGGTTTACCATTACCACCAGATGCCTGATTAACATTACTCATACATGTCAATTTTAATTTCTCTAATTCAAACTCATGTTCTCTTATTGCTTTTCTCTCTTCAGCTTCTCTATCTAATCTTCTCTGTTCTGCAGCAGCTTCTAATTTTTTCTGTTCTGCAGCAGCAGCAACTTCTAATTTTTTCTGTTCTGCAGCAGCTTCTAATTTTTTCTGTTCTGCAGCAGCAGCAACTTCTAATTTTTTTCTGTTCTGCAGCAGCTTCTAATTTTTTCTGTTCTGCAGCAGCAGCAACTTCTAATTTTTTCTGTTCTGCAGCAGCTTCTAATTTTTTCTGTTCTGCATCAGCTTCTAATTTCTTCTGTTCTGCATCAAATCTCCTTTCCTCCACTTGCATCTGCAATTTCTTAAGTTCAGCAGCAGTATCAGCTTCTTTTTCTAATCTTTTTTCTTCAGCTAGAGCTTTCCTTTCTTCTGCAGCAGCTTTTTTTTCTTCTATTTGAAGTTTTCTCTCCTCAGCCGCAGCTTTTTTTTTTTCCTCAGCAGCAGCTTTTCTCTCTTCAGCAGCAGCAGCAATTTTTTTCTCTTCTGCAGCTAATGCTTTGTCATATTGAGCAACAGCCCATTGTTCTAAGTCTTTTCCAGTCTTATCAAGAGATTTTCCTTGTGCAATAAAATAATCTAATGTAGACATATTGTCTTCTTAAATCAGAAACCTGAAAAAGTAAATAAATTACCCTCTTTCACGTTAATGGGAGACAAGTCTATACCATAGACTTAGTCTTAGTCCAAACTTGTATGGTTTATAATAACCAATGATAACTTGAGTACCTATGGACAACAATAACTGTATCTCAAATACTGTGGGAGACAAGCCTTACAAAGGTCTTGTATATCTCAATGTAATCAAAGATCACTTGGGTACCTGTGGAAAATAATCATAAAGTACTGATCTGTACTATACTATCAGTGTATACCACTATAACTCCTATGTCATATGTCAACTAAAGACATTACAAAGGACAAACAAGAAAAGACAATATGAACACATTTGCAGAGATCAAATTAAATTAAATAGGAGAAATGAAAAAAATGATCACAGAAACCGTGATGATAACTGCAATAATATAACAAGACAAATAACGCCACAGTGTATAAACATAAGGGTGTAAAAAACTGAAATGAAAGGAAAGATGAGACCTACAATTATACAAACAAATCAAACAAAAATAAAGAACAGAAAAAATGTTACAAATACAAATATGAAACAGTCGTCACAACTAACCAAATATTTGCAAACTATGTTGCATGCAAATTTCAATTAAGAAATTGCTCCCTATCGAACGCCAGAACAAGACCAATATCACTCGGTATTTCCTGTTCTAGTCACCTCCCATCCAGGCCCGCAACATATAAACACCTACACATATAAACAAATAACATGTAAGCATAAATAGCATATAGCATACAATATAATTTATGTCATGAATGGAATGTGTTGCAGGTATGGTGTTGTAAAGCAGGCACAGTTTATTTTAATTCTAATAACTTGCCACTTTATTGAGTAATAGATTTAATTCTAAACTATTACACTGTCAATTTTTCTCTTTTGAGCATATGAAGATCCAACGATGAACTATGCACTTTATGTTCAACAACACTGTGATTCTTCTGTACGTTGAGAAATGTCAACAATACTGCTCCAGATATTTCCTACACTTGATACCACTGTCCTGTGTAATACTGTCTGTACAGCGAAAAACTGTCAACAAGCGCTGACCTAGATACAGCATCCTATCGGTAATACAGGTCAAGCTGACATCGACTGTATAGCTGTCCTACTGGTGTTGATGTGGTCAAACAAATGTTCTTTCAGCTGTAAACTGTGATTCTCAACACAAAACTGCGTAAGCTGGACCCAGGAATCTGGCTCGCCACTGTAAAAGGTTCTTTCTTCTTTATTTCCCACTCTGTAAAGTGTGAGTTATCTACCCTTCCAAGATGGAGGTGAAATTCGTTTCTCACCTTAGACGCCGAAAGAAAAACATCGGGAATGTGTATATTTCGATGGATATCACCATGTTATGTTAAATTATAGAATAAAAGATACACCAGAGTATCTAGTGGTGTAGATATTTTCCTATAACTGACCTCGAAACCCTCGAATCGGTCGGTTGGATCGGAGGGTTGATCAGTGAGTTAACAATTCACTATCGTAAAACAAGCTATTGTTACCGAAACAGAACCAGGCTCGACAGTAAACATGACTCACTCTAATATCTTGGGGGCTAAGGAGATTTCTAAAATTGGATACTGGAATGTAAGAACTATGTATCAAGACGGAAAATTGGAAGAAGTAATTAAAGAAATGGATAATTATAAGTTGGACAGCGAGTGTAGATGGACGGGGAAGGGCATAAAATATATTTCAGAAGAAAAAAAGCAAATTATATACTCTGGTAGTAATGATAATCGTCACACAGAGGGAGTAGCCATCCTAATGACACAGAAAGCAGCAGCATCGCTTATCAGCTGGGTACCTATCAATGAGAGGCTAATATTAGCTAGATTTCAGACACGATTTTTCAAGCTCTCAATTGTACAATGTTATGCACCAACTAACGACGCTCTTGATACCACAAAAGATGACTTCTATGAAGCACTTCTAAGTACCATCAACACAATACCCAAGCATGACATAATAGCAGTCATGGGTGATTTTAACGCCAAAGTAGGTGACAACAACGATGGAGTACAAAGATATCTCGGTACTCATGGCATAGGCTGTTTGAATCAAAATGGCGAAAGACTTCTAGAACTTTGTGAAATATCAAACCTCGTTGTGGCAGACACCATCTTTCCACATAAGAATATCCACAAGATAACATGGAATTCACCTGATGGCAGAACTAAGAACCAGATAGATCACTTCTGCATAAGCGCTAAATTTCGCTCATCAGTTCAAGACGTCAGAGCATACAGAGGTGCAGAGATCGGAAGCGATCATAACCTCTGCATAGCTAAAATGAGAATTAAACTGAAGAAGTTATACCAACCGAATAAAAATAGAAGAATAGATGTACACAGACTGCAATCAAATGATATAAAGAAGGAATATAATGTCAAAATGAACAACTATTTCGATGCTTTAGGCAAAATTGACAACGATATCACCACCAAGACAATCGATACTAAATGGGAACAACTGAGAACAGCAATGACAGAAGCAGCTGTAGCGACCACCGGATACCTAGTACATAAAAAGAAAAAATGGATGAGAGAAGATACTTGGGATAAAATACAAGAAAGGAAAACAGCAAAACTTAAACTACTTGCGGCAAGTACACATAATGCAGTTGAATCTTGCAAACTAACTTATAACTTGTTAAATAAAGAAGTGAAGACAAAAACTCGAAGAGATAAAAGACATTTCATCAATGAACTGGCCGTAGAAGCTGAAAATGCTGCAAGAACTGGTAATAGTAGGTGCCTTTATCAAATTACAAAACAACTATGTCACCAGCCTACTGCTATGGAAACACCTGTTAAAGGTAAATTAGGGAATTCAATACCAACAGAAAAAGAACAAATGAAGAGATGGGCTGAGCACTTCATGGAGGTGCTAAACAGACCACCACCAACAGTAACACCTGATTTTAATAATGAAACATCCACAACCACCTTGCCAATAACTTGCGATGAATTCACGCTGGACGAGATCAAACAAGCCGTTAAAAGATTAAAAAATTTTAAAGCTGCTGGAGTTGACGAAATTTCAGGGGAAATGATTAAAGCAGTTAATGACAACAACCTCTTGAGAATTTTAGATATTATAAATGAAGTATGGAGAGAAGAACAACCACCACAACAATGGAAAGACAGTATTATTGTAAAGTTACCGAAGAAAGGTGATCTATCAGACTGTAATAACTGGCGTGGTATATCTCTATTATCAGTACCTGGAAAATTATTATGTTGCATGATGTTAGAAAGACTTAAATTGCATGCTGACGAAAAGATCAGAGAAGAACAAGCGGGTTTCAGGCCGAAACGATCATGTATTGATCAAATATTCACACTAAGAAACAATTATAGAAGAATCAGTGGAAAGGCAATCGCCACTTATTATCACCTTCGTCGATTTTCAAAAAGCCTTTGATAGTCTACACCGCCCATCATTGTGGAAGATACTTACAATCTATGGTTTTCCAACAAAATATGTGAATATAATCAAAGCGCTATATGACAATGCAAGATGTTGTGTTAGAACAAATAAAGGGAATACAGAATGGTTTACAGTAGAAACAGGGGTGAAACAAGGCTGTATTATGTCACCACTACTTTTTGGAATAGCTATTGATTGGGTTATGAGAAACTATACCCACAATGAACAATTGGGTATAAAATGGACAAATGGAAAATTCCTGGGGGACCTGGATTTCGCAGATGATGTAGCATTCTTAAGTTCAACACCAAGACAATCCCAAGAAGCAATAAATAAATTTGTGTCATCTCTCGGTTAAAATTGGTCTCCAAATAAATGCCTCTAAAACTAAAGCTATGAACTTTTCTAACGAGACCTTTGATATCATCTTGAACGGGGAAAAACTACAGAAAGTTGAAAGTTTCAATTATTTAGGCAGTAAAATGACTCAGGATGGTGACACAACAAGAGAAATCCATACTAGAATTGCTTTGGCAGCTAGCGCCTTCAATAGATTATCTAACATTTGGAAATTACGATCATTGAATATACATACCAAGCTTCGTCTGTTTAATTCAAATGTTATCTCAGTGTTAACATACGGCTGTGAGAGTTGGAAAATAACAAAATCATTGGAGAACAAGCTGAATACATTCGAGAACAAATGGTCTTAGAAAACTCATGAACATCAGTTGGAAAGAATTCAAGACTAATCGACAAATAAGAGAAGACTCTAGGCAGAAATATGTCTCCGACTATATAAGGAAAAGACGATGGTCATATATCGGTCATGTCCTACGAATGCAAAACAACAGAATACCACTACAGGCGCTCACTTGGGTTCCTGAGGGTAAGCGGAAAAAAGGAAGACCAAAAGAAACACTCAGAAGAACAATAATAAGAGAAGGAAGAACGTTGGGCCTAAATAATGTGCAAGAGCTAAGAGGAGTGGCGTCACAACGAACAACCTGGAGAGCACTGGTTTCTGCCTTATGCGCCGTGTTTGGCGCTTAAAGAATTTATTATTATTATTATTAAAGTGTCAGTCTGTATGCTCTGTAAGGAAGAGTGGTGTGTTGTTGAGATCAGGCATGCTCCAGTCTACCCAGCTGTAAATGGGTAACTCACCCTAGTCCTGAGTTAGGGAAGGCAAAGGCTCCAGGGGAAGCAGGCCCTAAACTTGGTCACTTCAACCGACGCAGGATGGTGTATGTATGGAGTAGAAGTGTAGAGTGTGATACCGCGAATGGTGTACTGTTCGTGTGCTGACCAATATAACCACTCATACACTTGTGTCTACAAGGCACCAATGCAGACTGCTGGAATCTTTGTTTACTCAATTTATTCAGACGTACACACTGGGACATACGAGTACATCATGGTATGTTGACATATCAACTTGTAGGTATACATAGCAGATCTGAAGTCATGACACATTCAGAAATAATGGGCAGTACATCAAAAGTTCAATGTCATGATACATTATGGCCGCATCCCCTATCTGACTAAACGCGTCAGTGAAGGCAGATCGGTAAATAACTAAAGTTACTTGACGTCCATAGTTTTGTAGTATATATCATGAAACCACGAAGGGGGGGTTTCTAGCAAGATTGAGATCTCCCTGTCACTGTCCGATAATAGGATAAATAATCTGTTCTCTTGGCAGTGATCAAAACATATGATGACCGAAATCTAACATGGCCGCCTCCCTGAGTTGTCGTTCACTCATTCATAGGAAGGAGAATATAAGCCAGAGTTAATTTATAATGGATATATAAATGATTTCATAAATGTTTCCATACAGCTCTACGGTGATCAGGTTAATTCACGTAGCCATAACCGCTGTAGGAAAGTCTGTCATCTTCGTCGATACAAAACACGACCCTAGCGATACGAAGCACAATGTTCCATCTAGGTCGAATCGACATGAGATCATCAAAATAGGGTCTGGCAATACATGGAGTCCGAATTATACATTGTACCGTACCTTAGGAGAGTCTCTAACATAATAAACTATAGTAGAGATACCATCTCCTTTAGAAGAAAACCACTTCATGAATCATATTTCCTTAAGAATCTACCAGCCCTTTGAAAAGTGCGTACCCGCCATTATCACGGTACATCGGAACTCTCCACGACTTGTCAAGACAACTCATACTTCCGCTAGACCGGAATAATAAGAATCTAGTCCCGCCTACCCATCCAAAATATACAATATAGGACTGATTCTACTTGTACTAATAATATGTAATACATATGAATTCAGGCCATAAACATAATAAGCAAATTAATCTATTTTCTGGCCCTAAAAATAAGTACAAATATAAGAGCAATATCCGTGCGCCGGATCAATATCAAGAACGATTACTCCTATAATCAAAAGTGTGAATCAAACATGGATTATCTCGCTTTCCCCATAGACAGCATTCTCATACACAAATGAATGAATGTCTATATTTTTCCCATATTAAATAGCCATATCGATTTTTGTAATATGTGCGTCAAAATATGCACGCAACACTGGGATTTCCAGACAAATGTCTCAAACTGCGCCGAGGAGATGTCGGTTATCGCGCCTCACCTGAGCGCTCAGCCGATGCAACTCGTCGTGGCAGGTGAAAATGCAGACAAAATGTCGCCTATAGGTCTGGCGAAAGCGAATATTCACAGTTTCGTCCACTGACACCTAATGCAATAGAATGCTTTTTAACGCTCTCTCTCTCGTACAAAGACTGACACGTTATGTCATAAATGCGTTTACCAGTATGAGAAAGAAACGGTAAAGTTGAGAATGGGGAAGAAAATATTTTTCGCAAACGAATGGATGCGAAAAATACAGGAAAAGGGTAAAGAGTGATAATAAAATAGAGGACACGGGTGAAGAAAAGAAGAGTATATAGAGAATTTAATGATCATAACTCTCTGTGACAGCAATAAATGCTGAAAACTGTAGAACAGCATTTGCAGCGCAAAATCTGAAGTACTAAGGCTTGAAGTAGTGAATATCTGAGTTTAATGTGCAAAACATGAAATACTGACGCATAAAGTTTGTGGATGTTTGAGTATAATGCATACATTTCTGAAATACAGACGCATAAAGTTGTAGATATTTTAGTGAAATACGAAAAAAGCCTGACATTCTGAACTGAAAGATGTGGTTGTTTAATGTTGATCTGATTTCAGTGATCATGAAGATGTATTGACTTTCATTAGTTCGTTTTTCCTTTTGTCAGTAGCTAGCGCATCACTCGTATAATCCACAGTTCCTTACTTGTCTACATTTTTTTTAAGGTTTAATCTATTCAATGTGTGTGTGTGTCACTATCCACCTTGCCATCAAGAAATTCCTCATTCAAGCTTGTCATTTTATCCCTTATTTTTTTTTACTAAGAATGGTAAAAGTACCTCAACTTGTTCTTTGATAGATTCTTCTAAATTGCTTTTGTTTTCCTGAAGTGTTTTGTTCTTTTCACCTTTTGCCTGTTTTCGGTTGTTATGAGTACTCTTTCCATTTCAATTCTTTTGAGTATGCTTTTAGCTCAGCTATTTTTGCCAAACTTTTTGCTATTTCCTGCTGTACTACTTTCATTTCAACTAACACCTGTCTTTCTTGACCGATGCTGTTTTCTATCTCCCCGACAGCGTTATCTTCGTTGTTGTTTACTGTTATTTGTTTACCTTCTTCTTCTGAATTTTTTCTCTTTCTTCTAACTTCCGTAAATAAAGGGATGCGACTAGTTTTGGGCTATACGCGTGATGGCCCCATTGTGACAATGAGATACATGCTCGGATTGCTGTCGATTAGATCCAGATATGCGAAGGCCCAGGCAAAAGCCTATATGCGGTAACCACCGACAAAAGACACCCCCTACATGAGAACGTAGCTGACATCAAAGAAGCAAGAATAAAGAGGGGGATGTCATGGATGGCACAGGCAGAGGCTACGATTGGTCAGGTGACCAGGGTTGAAAATATATCCAAATGGGAAGAGTGGAGTAAGTCAGGGGAGAACTGGATAAACTACCAGCAGGTCATCATTAGCCTTGGCAGAGAGTGCAGATCTTGGGGCAACGGAAAAGTAGAGCTGGAGATTAATCAGCTGATAAGTGATCATATTAGGGATGACGACGCCATTATGTACACAGATGGTTCTGTAGTGCGTGGTGAGAAATCAGGATGGGCCTTCTCTGCGAGAATAAAGTGCACGGTCGTTGCTGAACAGAGCGGAGCCTACATGACAATAACCTCAAGCATGAGAATGGCGGTAGAGGCAGTTACTGCAGCACTGAGGTGGCTGTCTGAAACTTCATCAACCAGGGCAGTTATATTGTCAGACTCTCAAGCCATACTTCGGAAAGCTCAGAACGGATGGCTGCGGCAGGAATGGAAACCATCAATAGAATCCTCAAGTCCTCAAGAACTGGCGTGGATCTACTGCCCTGGTCATGCAGGGGTACGTGGCAATGAGAGAGCTGACCGACTAGCCTCGAGAGCACCCGTAGTGGGGACACTGGACATGGGTAAGGGAGAGATACTAAGGGCAATTAATGATCGCCTGCTAGATAATGACACTGCAATGGATGAATCAACAAGGCTGAGACTGTTGGAGTTTGGCATTTGGGACTAACAGAGATGGACGTGAGAGAGAATGCATCCGTCGTATGTACAGCCAGCGTGCTACAGGTACAATTAGCATTCATACTCTTCGACATTTGCTGAGGGAGACTGAGCACCTATGGGTTTGCCCGGAGTGCAGTGAGGTCGATTCTAATCAACAATAACAATAACTTTCCTAGATATTTGTTTTATTTGGGGCTTGATTAAGTTGTTATGTGATTGATTTAGTCTGTTTGTGACCTGCCTTAGTTCATTGGAACTGTAGGGGTGCCAGGAAGAATCTGATGTCTCTTGTAGGACAATATAAGAAGTCAAAGCCCATCTTCGCAATACAACAAACCTTCCTGAAAAAAAAAAAAAACTGAACTACCAAGGAAATAAAATACTTAGAAATGATAGACCAGAAGGAAGAGGAGGTGGTGTGGCCTTTTTAGTACATGAAGACTTTAAAATATTAAAGTGGGAGCAGTTTGTCACAGATAATATAGAAGGAATAAATGTAAATATAGACAACGAACCAGAAGAGTTAAAGATAATAAATATATATACAGCCCGAGAGGAAATACAATAGACTTGGATATAGAAGCTATTAGCATAAAAATAAAATATAGAACATTATTGATAGGAGATTGCAATGCTCACCATAATGCATAGGGTTACAACAGCACTGATCTAGCATGAAAGAGACTGTTGGACTACATTGACAGAGCTGACCTAATCATACTAAATGATGGCTGTAAATATAAGTATTATTACACCAAACCTAGTTTTTGCTAACTTGGAAGTACTGGGTGAGTCCAGCTCAGACCACAAACCCATAGAAATAAACGTAAATGATAAATAGAGACCTAGTCCAAGAAGCTCCAGACCTACATTCAATTTCAACGAAGCAAACTGACTTTTCAATTAGAGCTTAGTAAACTGAACATAGAACAAATTGAGTGTAACAGTGTAGATCTATTTGCAGAAAGATTAACAAATGACAATTTTTAAAATAGCAATAAAAAGTATACCAAACAGGACTACGCCTCATCACTTAAAACCAACACAAAAAAGGTAAAGATAGGGAAAGAAACAAGAATAAAAAATCAAGTACCTTGGTAGACATAAAGATGCTCAGAACAACTGAAACTGATAAACTATAGAAAATCTGGAACCGAATAAAATTATATAACTATTTAAAAAAAAAAAAGAAATGAAACAAATAAAACAATATTAACAGCTAAAGAACAAAGTTGGAGAACATTTAGTCAAACATTAGATCATAGGACACAAATAACTGAAGTTTGGAGAAAATTAAAAGCAATTAAAGGTTGAAGCAACAAGAAATTTATAATCCCAACAATTAAAATCCCAGAGCGAGCTGAAACAGATACAGAAAAATCTAATGTACAAGCTAAATACTTCTAACAGGTTAATTCAAAAGACAGTCTAGATAAGGCAGAGATAAATGGGAGGAAAACTTCATTACAAAAATTAAAAAAAGAAAAAGAAAATACGGACCGTATAGAGGACGTCAATTATTTAAATGCAGATATCACAGTAGATGATATAGAAAGAGCATTAATAGGAAAAACCAATACCACCTCCGGACAAGACATTCTGAGCTATGCTATGAAATCCTCGATAAGGTACCAAACACCACGCTAAGGGTGATTGCATCCATCTACAACTAAATCTGGCACATGGGAAAAATACCAGGCGCAATGAAGGCAACAGTAGTCATCCTCTTACTAAAGCCAGATAAGGAACCACATGATGTCAGCTCACACAGGTCAATATCGCTAACATCGCATCTAGGAAACATTTTTGAAACTATAGTTAACAACAGAATAAACTTTCACCTAAAAAATAAAATCTGTACAGCGCAACTCGGGCGGGCTTTATAAGCCATTACAGTACAAAAGAACAACTGCTAAAGCTAGAACATGATGTTAAGACAGGCTTTAAAAAGAATGAAAAAACAGTCGCAATATTCCTAAATACAGCAAGAGCGTATGATGATTGTTGGAGGGAGGTTGCACTATATAAGATCAGGAAATTAGGTAAAGTAGGTAGAACGTATAATTATCTAGAAACCTTCCTACAGGATAGATATTTCACAGTACAAATAAATAGTGATAGATCCGATGTATAAGAACAGCAAAATGGAATCCCACAGGGGTCAGTAATATTACCATCAATATTCCTGATTATGGCCAGCTACCTAAGAGACGAGTTTAAAGACCTGAAAAACAATGTATCTCAGTTTGCATATGATGCTGTGATATGGAGAACGGGAAGAAATATTTCATTCCTTTACAAAACAATACAAAAAAAATATAGATAAAGTATCTTACTGGATGCAAGCGTGGGGATTTCATCTAAATGTTAAAAAACAGTAGGAATGGTCTTCAGTAGAGAGAATGTAATACAAAATAATATAATTGATATTAACAATAATAAGTAAAAAGTATGCACAGCAAAAACGACTAGATTTCTGGATATTATACTAGACCAGCAACTAAACTGGAACAAGCACATATAACTATTAGTAGAAAAAAGTAAGGGACTTATTAACATGCTAAAATATATAAAAGGAAATGGCTGGGGAGCCTGGAATAAGACAATGACTGTCTTCTATAAGTCATTTACTAAGGGCAAACTTGACTACGTTAGAGTTGTCTTTGCATCAGCTGCTCCTAGCAATAAGAAAAAATTTAACATCGTCCAATACCAGGCACTCTTAATAACAGCAGGTAAGTGCCTCAATGGGACATCAGCAGAGGCATTAGAAGAAGCGCTAGGCATTGTACCCCTAGAGCTACGGAGAAAGGATCTGAGATTCAGCTACTGGACAAAAGTGACAAAAGATCCAACCCACCCAGCGAACAAATTTTTTTGATAAAGATAACCCACAAATGGGTAACATTTCACTAGACTACACTAGATACTCGTCAGGGTTAAACACAATGGAAGAAATAAATTCTCATAGAAACCTATTTTACATAATAAACAGTAGTGTTCAGTATAAAGCAAAGATCCCACCATGGGAAATAACAGTGCCAGAAACTGACTCCCACTTAGCAAAGGTCGTAAGCAAATCTAAAGACATAATCGCAACAAAAATTAAGCACTAGATACATAGAACAGTAAATACATAATAGCTTAACTATATACAAAGAGGAGTCAAAAGATGAAGATGGACCATTAGAAGCAGGAATAACAATACCAAAAATGAAAATTTACAAAAGGTATAAAGGAACAGGTAATACATCCATCTTTACATCAGAATTAGTGGCAATCTTAAATGCTTTAGAAATAGTTGCAAAAACCCACCAAATAAAATAAACATTCTCACAGATTATCTTTCGGTAATATTAGCTATCAGGGAGCCGCGCTGGTGTAATGGTTACCACACTGCGCTGGCGATCAGGTGATCCAGGTTCAACCCGGGCGAGGGCATTTGAAGACATGTCGTCGACCGAGACTTGGACCGGATTAACTCGAGCCCTGGCGAGACATTTGAAGAAGTGTCGTCGACCAGGGACTGTAATAACCTGAACGGCTCCTGAGCCGACCCAGCTCTAATGGGCACCCTTCGAAGACGGCGAGTATCTGCCTGAATGGCGAGTGGACACCTGTCATTGTACAGGGATAAAAGGGATACTCACGTAAAAATCAGTCTCAGGTTAGATATACTAACCGGAGATTCTCGCCTCGAGTAATAGCGGGCGTACGTTAAAAAAAAAAAAAATTAGCTATCAGAAACAGAAATGAATGCAGCAGGCCAGATAAGATACTGCAGGCCAATACATTTTTACACATCGCAGGATGCAGTGTCACACTAACATGTACACTTGTATACCAGCACATGTTGGGATAGCAGAAAATGAGCTTGCGGGCAAAGAAGCCAAACGGGGAAGAACTCGTTATAGGAAAATTGAAGTAAGCCTAGGGTAATTTGAAATTAAGAGCTTAATTGCACAAGCAATAACTAAAGATTGGATAATAGCATGTAACCTAAGCATTAAAGAAAGACACTCATATATCAGTCCAAAAATGCAGAAATGATCAAAATAATAATAATAATAATAGCCCCTTCAGTCATAACTGACTATGGGAATGCGCCCCTGAGGTGACAGCCCTCAGCTGCTTATTTTCCTGGTGCTCCTTTCAACGTTTTCTCCCCTCCGCTGCTTGTTGTGTGAGCCTCTCTTCGCCCAAGCTGAGGTGGCGCCGTAAATAGCATCGCCACTTATTGCGATCGGCAGCTTCATCCTCCCATGTTGCTGGATCCATGTCCAGTGCCCTCATATCTCTCTTGCACACATCTTTGAACCTCAGCTGTGGTCGCCCAACTGTTCTCTTGCCATCTGCTAATTGTCCGTAGAAGATATCTTTTGGAATGCGACCATCTTCCATGCGGCGAACGTGGCCAAGCCAGCGAAGTCTGCGCTGTCTAAGAAGTGTATACATACTTTGAAGGCCAGCACGTGACAACACCTCGACATTTGTCACTTTATCTTTCCACGAGATGCCGAGGATGCGGCGTAGACACCGTAAATGGAAGGTAATTAAGCCTTCTTTCTTGCCTAGCATAGGTCGTCCAGGTCTCGCTGCCATATAGGAGTGTTCTGGTGACGCAGGCATTATATACCGCAGCTTTGGTCTTCATTGTGAGTTTGGAGTTTCCCCAAACACGCGATGTGAGGCGAGCAAAGGTAGCTGCAGCTTTGCCAATGCAGCTGTCGATTTCTGTATCCAGTGAGAGTTTGTCATTGATGGTAGACCCTAGGTATGTGAAGTGGTGCACCACTGCCAATTCATAGTTATCGACAGTGATAACTGGTGCAGCACCCGCATCGTGACTCAGCACATTCGTTTTCTTTAGACTTATTGTGAGGCCAAAGTCCTTGCATGCTTTAGTGAAGCGATTCATCAAGTTCTGAAGCTCCTGTTGGCTTTGAGTGACGACTGCAGCATCTTCAGCGAACAACAAGTCTCTTATAGTGACCCTTTTGATTTTTGTTTTTGCCCTCAGCCTTGAAAGATTAAACAGACGGCCATCTGACCTAGTGTGAAGGCATATTCCTTCAGTTGCATCTCTGAATGCATGTTTCAAGAGTAAGGCAAAGAAGATCCCGAAGAGGGTCGGAGCCAGAACACAGCCTTGTTTAACGCCACTTCGTATGTCAAAAGGCTGTGACGAGCTTCCAGCACATTGGACTGTTCCCTTCATGTCGTCATGGAATGACTTTATCATTTCCAGCATTTTAGAAGGGCAGCCTATTTTCAGGAGGATTTTGAAGAGTCCATCCCTACTAACCAGGTCAAATGCTTTTGTGAGGTCTATAAAGGCGATATATAAAGGCCTTTTCTGCTCTCTTGATTTTTCCTGAAGCTTGCGGACAGAGAAGATCATGTCTGTTGTTGATCTACCAGCTCGGAATCCACACTGTGACTCTGGATATATGCGCTCAGCTAACTTGTGTAGTCGCATTAAAATGACTTTGGCAAAAACCTTACCAACAATACTAAGAAGAGAGATGCCTCTGTAGTTATTGCAATCACTTCTGTCTCCTTTATTTTTATACAGTGTTACAATCTTGGCATCTCGCATGTCTTGAGGAATAGTTGTCTCTTCCCAGCACTGGCACAGCATCCTATGCAGGGGATGTAATAGCGTGCTCTTACAGCATTTGATTAAATCAGGAGGAATCCCATCACTGCCTGGTGCTTTGCCAGAGGCCAAGCTATCAATGGCCTTGCTGAGTTCCTCTAATGTTGGTTCGGCATCCAGCTCCTCCATAGTTGGCAGACATTTGACAGCATCAAGGGCTGCAGGCGTAACGGTATTTTCTCTAGCGTAAAGCTCAGAGTAGTGCTCGACCCACCTCTCCATCTGCTTACCCTTATCGGTTAGCTTCTCTCCGCTGATGGTTTTTAGCGGTGCTGTCTTACTTTTTGGGGGCCAAGATCTGATGAAGCATCAAACCAGTCATTTGACTTTGCCGTTTTTTTTACCAAAGGTGGCAAGTGCAGTACTTTGAATGGTGTTGCTTAGATGCTCCCAGTTCTCTGTAATAGTATCACCATGCTGAGGGCTACTGAGAACTTTCTTGAAGGTCGCAGTAAATTGAGCGATCATGACAGGATCCGACATCTTGCTGGTATCAATGCGTGGTTTCCCTTCATGTCTGACACGATAGAGTTTTCTTGGCTGTGCTCTGATTTTGCAGCAAACCAAGGAGTGATCTGTATCACAGTCTGCACTATGGTACGAGCGCGTGGAGAGCACAGACCTGAGAAGTGGCCTTCTGACGAGAATCAGGTCCAGTTGGTGCCAGTGCTTGGATCGTGGGTGTCTCCATGACACCTTATGCTGGGGTTTTGTCTGAAAGTAGGTGTTGGTCACGCAGAGGTCATGGTGGACACACAACTCTAAAACCCTGTTGTCCATTTTCATTCATCTTGCCAATACCAAACCTGCCCAGACATGAAGGCCATGAAACATTATCGGCACCCACTCTAGCGTTAAAGTCACCAAGGAGAACAAGCTGTTCTTGCCTAGGTATGCTTTTGATGACTGCTGCTAGATTCTCGTAGAACTCATCTTTAGCTTCTGAGGCAAGGTACAGAGTAGGAGCATACACACTGACAAGGGTGATGGGACCTGTGCTAGTTTGCAGGCGTTCTGATCCATTCTCGCCTGGTTCAACCATTTTAGTTAGCGATTTTTTTACCGCAAAACCTACTCCGTGTTCTCTAGTTTTATTAAGATCTTTCCCTTGCCAATAAAATGTGTAGTCCTTCTCGCTCACCGTTCCCGAGCCCGCCAGGCGCGTTTCCTGAAGTGCAGCTATATCCACCTGAAGTCGCTTAAGCTCATCATTAATTATGGCTGTCTTCCTTACATCGTTTACGTCCTGTAGGTTTTCAGATAGTCCAGTCAACATAGTCCTGACGTTCCAGCATCCAAATCTGAGAGTTTGCTTATTTCTATTATTACGATAATTGCTTGGTGCAAAATTTTCTGTCCACAGTTCGGGTTTGACCCTAATCCCCATGCACCCAATGGGGAAAGCAGACAGTGGCGGGACAACACCTTATTGACTGGGGGCTGCCCAGCTTGAAGCGGGCGGTAGCTGTCCAGTGAGATCCTAGAACCTCTCCCACTGTCGGAAGTAGCCCCTGGCGCCATGCCCTACGCCAATTGTGCAAAATGCTTATAACCGGTAACTGCTACTTCCCGTGTTTTGCCGAAACCTATAGGGTGAAGCTGGGGTGTCCTCTCCAGGGCGCGAGCTTGGGCACAGTTATATGGAGATCAAGCTGTTGCCTATGCAGCATGTTCCCCCTCTCCACACAGCTGGTAGATCCAAAGGAACGGCAGTAGCCGATACAGTTTGGTGCCAGCCAAGTCGCAGGAGTTGCCAGAATAAATCTACAGGAAGACTTGGCATGTGTTTGTTGAAGGCCTATGCTCCTTGGGGAGCGGAGGGTTATGAATGAATGAATGAAGAGGCAAAACATTAAGATGTACTGCAAAAACCACTAGGTAGAAATGAGTGTAGAAAACCTTATAGGCATTAAGACCCCAACAGAAATACACAAGTTAATAAAACATTGTATTAAAAAAAATAACAAAAGCTAACGTAAAATACATAAGGATACTAGCCAGTAGTTTACAGTGGTAGATTCTCTTTCCCCCCCCCCCCCCCCCCCCTCCCCCCACATATAAATACGGATTGACTATAGATAAACCTCCAATCAATACTAAATGCATGCCAGTATAGACACAACCATTTTTCTGACAAATAAAACAATATGAACTATAAATAACATATAAAAATAGCTACGAGAGAAATAATACAGCATTAGAGGGTAATCTCCAAAAGAATGTTGCCAATCGTTCCGCATTGAATATTCACTTAGAGTTATTTCCCTTTAGCAGTGTTTCGTGCTTTAGCAGTGTTTCGTGCTTTAGCAGTGTTTCGTGGACTTGTATCGTGGTGTGTAAGTGTCAATTGTAATTAGGATCTGTCACACTATTTGAGGTGCAAAACGCAGAGACAATTATAAACAAAATACATTTTTAAAGGGGGACGAGGAGGCGGGCGGGATGTTAAAGCTTGAGGCTTTTTGTTTATTGTTTAACTGACTTTCATTTACCATAATTAATATATTTTTATAATACCCCCTTCCCCTGACTTACAGACTGACGAAATATTAAATGTCTAACTTACTAACGGACTGATTCATGTATTGACTGACGGACCGAGTGACTGACTGATGTACTCTTTATGATTGGCTGATGGATTGATTGACGACAACGGATAGTCTGCTAATTTGACGGACCGACTGTCGTGCATCAGTTCGTAAGTTGGTCCGTCAAATTAGTAGTATATCCCTTTTTTCTAAATGTATTTTGTTTATAATTGTCTCTGCGTTTTGCGCCTCATATAGTGTGACAGTTCCTAATTACAATCGATATTTGCACGCTACCATAGATGTCCACAAAACGCTGCTAAAGCACGACATTCTACTAAAGGGAAATAACGCCAAGTGAATATTCTGTGCGAAACGATTGGCAACATTCTGGCCCATGACGTCCTCGATAACTTGGCTTAAACAAAGACAATTTCAAAGCCAAATATTATTTTCTTTCATAAAACTGATTTTTTTCCTTATATATCAGTATTATTCCTGTATAATCTTTCCTTAAAAAAACAAACAAATAAAACTAAACAAAACAGCGAAATCAGAGTCCATCTCTAATTCTACACGAATTGTTTTTTCTTAAAAAGGAGAGGGGGTAATGGGGAGGGGGAATTACTTACAGTAACATTTGAAAACGTGAATGAATAATTTAAAAAAAAATTCTACAGTGAACATCGTTTGCAGAAATTATGGTGTGATCCAACTCAATAGCATGAAATTTAGTTTCGTAAAAATACATACAGCAGTGCACGGCCCCCCCAAAAAAGGGGGGGGGGGGTGGGGTGGGGGGGGGTGGGAAACCATCGCGAGACCTCGCACCACATTGAAAAATTCCTAGGGCCGACTCTGGGTATGTCCTATCCATTTCCATTTCATTTTGTTAATCTCCAGCTATTGTGACTGTTGTCTAATTCTCGTCCACAAGTCTGTGTGTGTGTACTAAATACGGCCTTTGATATGTAGAATATAATGAGAGGCATCCGTAGGTGAATAGCTGCAGTTCGAACATTATTCTTGGTGATATGCAATTTTATTTTATTAGCCATGGATACACATTTTACATTTCTGCTAAACAGTCTAATTTTATTTTCCTAGGAAAGAACTGCAGAGTTCCAAATTAGTCGGAGAAAGTTTATTGTGGTGCCGCACTGTAATTCTGTCTTTCAACCGGCCCGATTCTGTCGTCTATTTTGTATTTTCACAATTTTTTTTCTTCTCATTGGTATATATATCGTGTTTGGTATGTTTTGGTATGTTTATGTAAGTAATTAAATGGGGTCGTTTTATGACGGTAGGTTTATTTTACACTCGACCAGTTTTACTTTCTTCTGATCACGCGATTTTTCGTTGTTTACGGAAATCGCCATTTTCATGCAAGCAAGTCAGAAACACGTGGCCGTCACGTAATGTGACGCAATTTTGGACACGCGGTTTTCGCGTTGTTTTCAAATCTGATTGGCGTAGCTCGTAGTTATGTTTATTTTTCTAAGCGTTTCCATTGGCCCGAGTGCGTAGATTAATGAACACGCGGGGGTGGCCCCGGTGTGTATAAATAGCCAGTTAGACAGGGGCCAAGTTCTCTATCGTAAGAAATAAGTGCCTGCCGTATGACTGCGTATTTATCGTCTCCATTGCGGGGTACAACAGCGATAATTGGTATGTAGTAGTTTTATTATCGTTTTTACTTATTAGTGGGGTTTTTAGAATTTCGCCCGTAGTTAATTTCTTCGGGGACATTAACTTTTTAGTTCTAAAGGATAGTGCCATTCATTATCATCGTTGACGAACGATGTAAATGCAACAGTGTGCTTATTCTTTCTATGATTTTGGCAGTAGATAGGAACGTGGGAAGTTATAAGCTAAACGTGTGCTCATAGTTGTAGAATGTTATGTAAAACCACCATTTATTCCTGTGTATTTACAAATATAATTTTAGTGGGAATCGATTGTGTGTACTAAATTTTATTTTTTTGCCTTAATGTAAGAAATGCAGTCGGAGAGTAAAGATGTATGTTATAAGTGAATTATACGGCTTAGAGGAGTAAACTATTCCTATAGCGAAATTTCATTTAATTCTGGAGTAAGTGGGAAACCTCATGGGTAACGTTAAAGGAATTCCCTAGTTGAATGTTGGACACGTGGGTAGCCACGCGTAACAAATAGATAAGAGTCAGACAGGTCGGGAGGTTTCTGGTTACTTACCTGGCAGATTATAGTTGAGGGAGAGAGGGGGAAGGAGTGAGAATGAAGAGACACGTGAGTAGGAATATTTTATGTATCGGTTTTTTCAGAACGAGAGAAGGGGAGAGGGAGGAGAGAGATTTAAGTGCCACGTGGGTAATATTATTTTTTGTATTGTTGTACATGACGAGTGAGCCACGTGGGTAATGTTATTTTTTGTATTGTTGTACATGACGAGTGAAGTACTGAGTAAGGGAGTTATAAAGATTAATGGGTTAGAGATGCGTTATGTTGGAGTTGTTATACAATAGACGCATTTCCTTTTAATTTCAGCGAGTCACGGCGAAACAGTGGGGAGCATAATTTTGACAAATAAAATTATCCACGGCAAAAAGACATATCTCAGGGTCAGAGTACTCGAGTTATCGTCCGGAGCAAAGAAAAATAACCTATGGTCTCTGGCAGTGAAGTCCCTATGCTTCAGCTGGAACGGGGTTTATTTATCATACAGCCGAGAGCATCGCTATTATAGTTTCTAGCAACGGCAGGTGGCCGTGAGACTGGGTTAAATCGTATACAGCCAGAAATCAAGGCTGTGTTTGCCTCTAAATCTGGAGCGGGTTAGAGGAGCAAATCATAGAAGCTAGTCAACAGCAGAGAAGTTTTTCTACAGTTAATCAAGTTCTTATGCTGGATACCCACAAGTCAGCATCATCGCAGAATTCAGGAACAGGTGACAGGGTTAAAATACCTGGGTCTTGAAAGTAACGAGAGAAGAGCGTAACGGAGACGCCGCATCATCAGTCGTCGAGTGTTAGAGAGACACTGAGACCAAGGGAGAGAGAGAGAGATAGAGAGAAGGAGGGAGAAAATAGACAGGACCAGTAGGGTCTGTTCAGTATCCATTCGACGGATAGACACTGAGCCATTGTGTTACTCCAAGTCTATTATTTTAGCATTTCCAGTGGTGTTAGATAGTGGCGCATATCGCCTACCAAGTTGGAAGCTGTGTAGACGGTTCGTTGAGGAAGAGTCAACAGGACTGAGACAGTAGAATCTTATTTTATTATAGAGTGGAGGCTAAAGTCGACAGCTCCACAAGATTAGAGGTGTTTAAATCACTAACCAAATTTTTTGTTCCTCAGCAGGGTGACAGAAAGAGTGAATGTGATTTGGAGTTTTTTTTTTTGGTGTCTATTAATTTAATCGTTACTTGTTTTCAGGCCGTGCAACAGTGCAGGCCATTTCTTGACTGATGTTTTGATGGCATTTTTAATGTTTTTTCCATTCTGTAAATAAAAAAATATATATTTACTGTATACTGGATCAGCTTCTACTCTTTACTATACTTACTTTATGTTGTCTGTATAGTGGTGTCTGTGGTCGTTTTATACACCTTATCTCCTTGTATTTAAAGGAAGTCAGAGGAGGGTGAGATTATAGCCTTTCTGAAGTCACGAAGCGGCAAGGGCGAGTCTAAACCTGGTTCTATCCCTTGAGCCAATAGTCTCATCTGTCCACAGGCATGTCATTTTCCATCTAAATTCTATCTTCTCAGACTTTCTCATACTAGGGTCTTGTTTTCATTCAGGCAAACTCTATAAACTTAAAACCACTTCGTGACATTTATTAATTCTAGCATTTATATTATGATGTTCTTCTCCTTTGTCGATGTTCTTCCCCAAACACATTCTGTGCACATCTTCAGTTATCTCCCAATTGATCCATTTATTGAAAATTCAGATCTGTTGGTCTGTTATTTATTCTCGCTTTCTTTGTTTTGTTTACACTGGTGTCTAGCCCTGTTTGTGCTGTCTCTACGGCTAATCTAATTGTCATTCCAACATACTTTGTTGTTTATGAGATTGAAAACGTGGGTAACGAGCAAAGCTAAGATATTCTGTTTATTTGTTGAATGTTCCCCGTACACCTGCTTTCTTATCTCATGTATATTTTACAATAGAAGAGCGATGCCGTGCATAATTCCCCATGAAAAATTATCATAGCACACTACCAACTGAAGTGTAGAAAATATGAATAAAAAGAAAGAAGCATTTAATGGAATAACACCTACTTGAAAACAGAACTCTCCACTCTCAGTACTAAAACTGACCTTGTCATAGAAATACACAGTGTAATCAAGATTTCTCATCATGCTAATACTTATTCCATTTGATTTTCTCTCACCCCCCCCCCCCCCCCCTTTTCCTGGCCAAAAAAAAAAAAAATTAAAAATACAAGTTTTTTTGCCGGTCTAGGCGACCGCGTAGTTCGCCAAATGATTAAATCAACCCTCCTGAAAAACCTCATCATTTAAAACTCCTTGTTACCGAAAGCAACAATGTAAGAGCACGTCATTTGTTTCAGGCTTCCTGCAATGGGAGCAGCTGCAATGATAACTCCATGCTCCATTAGTAACAAAGTCGTAGAAAAAAAAATCAATCAAGATTGAAAATATTAAAATTACACCCGGAGCTACAAACAGAATTTAGAATAAAGAGATCGTGTCACAGCCGGAGAGTTACACGTTGCATACACTAAAGACACATATGAATATTTTGCAAAGGCTAAGACACATTTAAGTATCATAACGCAAAATTACCAGATATGTAATGTGGAATAATCAATAAACAATATCAGTAAATACAATTTGAAATTTAGAATTTAAAAATTGGTATATGTTTTTATTATAATTCAAATAGGGTTGAACCAGGTATTTAAATCATGAACTTAAAAACCAGTGACCACGCTACAAGTTTTTTTTTTCCGTGCATTGAACATTTGATTTTATACTCTATACTTATTACAAGGTTTTCAAACTAATTTTTCTTCGTGTTTTCCTCATCTCTTTTGCTGTAAAGATTTCTTTGTATGACGATGCTCACGAGCCTTATCTTAAGAGTGGCAATCTGTTCTTGATTTTCTAAGAATGCGTATCGCTGACGTGAATTAACATTACGGTCGCTTGTGAAAGACCATGCATTCGATAAATTCAGAAATGTATTAACAAAAGAGTGTTGACTTCCGCTAAACGATGGTCGTGATCAATTAATTCTATGTATTTATTATGTAAATAACCGTAGCTCTTTGCTCGGGAATGGAGGTGATCGAATGACTCAAACTGGCAAGCCAATGATGTGCCTCCTGTTAAGCATGAAACATCTGGACCGGCGGACTGGTTGGTTGTTAAGACAAGCTTTTGTGCGCAAACTGTGTTAAGTGAAACTGTTTAAATGTCTGCTTCTGCGCTTTCTTAGCATCGATTTCACAACCTTCTTAACCAATAAAAATTAGATCAGCTGTACCTCAAACTATAATATTTTTATCACTGGAAATAAAACTTGTGTTACATCACAACATCGCGAACATTTAGTACGTGGCAATATGTCAACGAATCGTGTAAATCATACCTAGATAAAAACTAAAATTCTGAATCAAAACACTGTAATCGAAAGAATCATTCAAAGAAACAGATTCCATCGATACCCGGCACTAAGTCAAAGCTCTAAGAAAGGCATGCAAATTTAAATTGTGGTCTTGTGGTCTGCTGATGGTGTATCATTGGTTACTTTATTGACGATTCTAATGAAATAATTAAATTTTAACGACACTTGCGCATTTAGACACCGCATGAAGAGATGGGCAACGCGCTCTGCGTTGATTGCTTCATTTATTATTAAGTAAAGAAACTCAAAGCCAGAAATGAACTAGTGAGAGTATAATTTAGGCATACCTCACGTGGTCATGCTGGTAGTCCAAAGCAATCACGACTATACGTTGAGGTAATTTCGTTTAGAAATAAAATACTTATTTTTAAACAAAAGATTGAATCGCTGGAACAAACAGCCAAGATATGAGTCGGGGGAAGGAGGTATTAGGAGTATGGTGCAGCGTTGGTCCACTTACGCCGACCGTGATGGTATCTATGTGTTATAGCTTTCACTAAAAGCACAGTGCAATGCCGCCTTTTCCGTATTTCCTCAAACAGCTAGTTCGAACTTTTCTAACACCCTGACCAATGCCACATGAAAATGTGAATACGTGCGCATCCTTTCAATGGGGTGCAAAGTAAGTTTTACAGTCCAATGTGCGCGGTTTACGCATTTTCACGAAAAGCTGATGCGGTTGTTTCTTACTTTCTTTCACACAGAGGAACCTGCCTAGAAAACCCATATGCATAATAAATATATACTTTTCTTCCCTTCTTTTCTTAATGTTATTGCTTGGTTTTACATGCGGGGTATAATCATGTTTTATATGTATATTTTATAGCTATTTCTAGAATTTCATTTACGTTCGTGCAAACCTGCCTACATGTTCTCCACCTCTTCCCGGTTCATGTTTTTTATGTCATATCGGAAGCATTTTCTACTTTGCTTTTTAAAAACTAAAAATGAATTCTCTTCTGATCAGTGATTGAGAACGTATTTGTCTCTTAGTGTTTTCTGTGATGGGAAAATAGTCTGAATAAGAGTCTTTCATCATTTTTCACTTTGCTTTTTAAAAATTAAAAGAGAATCCTCTTCTGATCATTGGTTGAGAACTTATTTGTCTCTTAGCATTTTTTTGTGATGGGGAGATAGTCTCAACATGAATCTTTCATCATTTTTCACTTTGCATTAACTATGTTCTTTCATTAATTCAGAATTAATCAGGTCGAATAGGTTCGCTCATCGTGGAGCATAAAGCCACAACTGCGGGTGGTCCCTTTGCAGGAAACCTGCACCAAACCTCCACATACTCTGTCAGCAGTAGTTTATGTAGCAAATTGTTTAACATTATGAGGTTGTCAGTCCCCGTACACAACCTTATATTAGTTGCCTGGTACGACGTACATGAGGGACCAGTAGGCCTATTCTGTCTCACAATAGATCGCAGTAACAACACGAGTCAACAACATTTAAGGCGCTACTAAAATTTGCATTTTAGCCGACAAAAATGAAGGATGTTATTCAATACTGTTGCTGTCCCTATCGTTTTCTACTGCGTTAACAACACGAGCCAACAATATTTAAGTCGCTACTAAAATTTGCATTTTAGCCGACAACAATGAAGAATGTTATTCAATACTGTTGCTGTCCCTATCAGTTTTCTCCTGCGTTTATAAACTAGTATATGTAGTGTATACAATGTAAGTGTGACGAATCATACCCGACACCTGTCACTGGGAGGCACGTGCTGGCTACTGAAGCCTACAAAGAGTTTTAAAAATAAAACTAGGGAGAAGCAAAGAGTTGAAAAACATCCAGTAGGATCATAATAAATAACCAAACTAGTCTAGTGTTCTTCTTTCTGTCTAATGAGTGCCTACTATTTATCTACACTTGCTTATTTATTTGTTAACTTTTTTTTCTACCCCAAGCCGTATGTTGCACCACAGAATAGTACATTTTTCTCCCAACAGCCACCTATTTGGTTATAGTCAGATTTCCTTGTGCCTGCACATTAATCGTAATAAAATAAACCTATTGTTGCATTTCAGATTTACAACTGTTAAAATATTTTTTTTAAAACATTTCAGCCACTGTGGATAAAAACTAGCATTCATATTGGTACATGGATAAAACATAAAAACTGCCTGGGACAGAAAAGGTTAATTTACCACTCACAGGCCTCAGGTATCCTTCACTATTCATTATTTATTTGTGTATTCACCCAGCAGAATAAGAAAAGTAAGGACAGCAAGCAATTTTATTTACACGATGTGGTTGCCAGCCCTATGACCAATCTCAGTTAGTCGTGAGGGTGCTGTAGTCATATTCATATTTTCTCTCGTCAGAGACCCCTCGGAAATTACACTGGACAATGAAATATATACGTGCAGGTTATTGGAACCCAACCCCTGCAGACCCAAGTAGAACAGTCCCAACTGAAATGGTTTGGCCATGTCTGCAGAATGGGAGAAGATCGGCTACCACGACAAGCATGGGAAACTAAGAGCCAGGGATCCAGACCTCCAGGACGACCCAAAGTCCGCTGGGAGGACAACATTAGACAACCTTTGAAGGACCGAGGACTAAAATGGAACCAAGCCAGGAGGAAGACAGCCGATAGGATAATATGGCGCTCTCTCTTACAAACCTCTACACCTCACGGTAGAAGAGGAACGAATAAGTAGTAGTAGGTTATTGGAAATGTTGGAGTGCCAGTCAACGTGCAACGAGCATACACAGAGTCGTCCGTGATTTCGATACCCTTATGCCCACATCACGGCCTTGAAGGTGCCAAAATGCTAATGAGTCTCACTAGGACTAAGGACATAGACATTATCCTACGTTATGGCTCACAAGGCCGTAATGTATGCAGTTTTCTTTGTCCTAATAAGAGGTGTTGCCTTATTTTACACTGGTAAAGCGCCGTTTTATTGTTGCCTTACTCATTTTCTTAAACACTTCTTCATAATGTCCGTCATTCTACACACATTTTATTTATTTATTAATTATTTTTTTTTGGTCATGAGAAAGAAAACACATTATAAAATTATTATTAAAGTCCATAGTTTCACAGTTTGTTTTTTCCTACGGCGAGATGGAGGTTAGATAGTTGTGGTGAGATGGAATAGAAAATTAGTTCCCGGAACTGGAGAATAAAACTGGTGAACTAGAGGTAGTAATGGCACTAGACAAATCAGGTAGTTAACCACACAGTTCAGATAATAGCTGTAGATTAGAGCTGATAGGTAAGTCACCTTCTCGCTAGACCTATCCTATGCCGCAGGGGTGTTATATTAGTATATGATTTCAGCTCGTGTTTATTCCCTACCAAGTTAAATTATTACTCATGGTGTTTTTGCAATAAATGGTGGAAATATTCTGTCACCTGGTAGAGCCACCATACCAGGGAAGAGGCAAGGGATGTCCTTACGGAGTCCATCTGCCTGGTGCCGCACCGCTCGCCCTCCAGACAGCCAATGATCGCAACTGCTTTCCCAGCAGCCATTCAGTCTCTCGGAACATTGGTCCACCTTAGACTTAGGGTCATTCACTAGTGTTTCAGTTATCACTTGACCCATGATTTGAGAGTGGATCGATGGGTGTCAGAGTATATACCCCTCATCGGTGAGTTCTGCACACCACATCTTTAGGGATCCACTGACTCCAAGATCCTCTGCCAGTTTAGTTCAGACCCCGAGAGGGGCCTTTATCCGTGGCGCACAACGAGGATGTATGGCAGAATTCTTGCATGAAATTCCGTTGAAACTAGCACGGGCAGACTTATAAAACTGCTTTGTGGCTAGCTGGCGCCCCTAGTGATAACCGTGAGGTTACCTCCACCTCTGTCACTGTGGACTTAATGAGAAAGCTGACAGACTGGCCTCGAGAGCACCCATAGTGGGGACACTGATATTGGATAAGGGAGAGATACTAAGTGCTATTAATGATCGCGTGCTGGATGATGACACTGCAATGGGTGAATCATCAAGGCTGCGGCTGTTGGAGTTTGCCATCAAACGTGGGACTAGCAGAAATGGACGTGACAGAGGATGCATTCGTCGTATGTACAACCAGCGTGCTACAGGTACAATTAGTATTCACACTCTTCAACATTTGCTGAGGGAGACTGAGCACCTATGGGTTTGCCCGGAGTGCAAGTGAGGTCGATTCTGATTAACAATAACAATAAATTATTACTCGTCTTAATCTCACAACAAAATTATAACTGGAAGGTTGAGAAATTCAATAACTGCAGTTAAAAAAAATAAATCAATGCACTTTAACGATTACTAATGTATAATCAAAGATCTGAACTTTTGATATATAAATATTTCACACACAAAAAAACTTTTTTTTTACAGAAACAATATAATGTCACTGTTAGTCCTTTCCATCATTATGTGGTTTTGACTTCTTAGTTTGTGTTTTCCGTATGATATAAACTTAACTTGCGTTGCAGGTGGTTGTAGTTGACTTCCCTTGGTCGTTACATTTGGACATTGAAGACACTATACTAATTCTAGATGACAGACAGTTTTGGTCCCTGCTAACAGTGCACAATTTCCAAGGAAAAATTGTGTCACGCTTCTCGTCACTAGTTTGAACCCTCAGAACAGTCGTACTTCGAATCTGTGTCTTGGTTTTGAGCTTCGATCTAACAAACACTCACATCTGTTTGTGTTGCAGGATTACTTTAAAATAACATTTCCCTTCTGACTTCTTTATCTCAGGTTTGTGTTTGGGTAATGCTAGTAAAGCAATAATAAAATAATGTGTAAGGACCATTGAGTCCGGAGTTATATAAGTTATATAAGGTATTATTAACCGCAATAATTATTAGGCGCGAAAGTAGTGAAATACAAGCGCAGATATAATGTGTAACGGCTGATAGAGCCCGGCTAGGAATGCCAAAAGTGAATTAATATTATAAACAGAGTTTTCAATGTGTGGATCACTCCTTTATGTCACTATTTGCAGAAATATAATAATTATGCTAAATGCTGATAAAATAGATTTGGTCAAAGACATGAGCAATATGTAAAACGGTTAACTGACAGACGTGCAATGTTTGATAAGATAAAAACGAGACTTGTTCCCTGAAGTCTTCTGCAAGTTCTAGTTATGTTACGTGACGATTGACCGTTAACCTTCAAGGTTGGTTCAAGAACACTACACTCTGTCAAGCTACTAATGATTGAAATAATAAACACTGACAGACAATATGTATACATGAAATTTAATGAAAGAAACGCTGATACTAAACTATCAAAATAACAAAGATCAACCCAATGTTGCAGCAGAAAGATACTCCGTGATAGACAGATCAGATAAATTTATAATGTATGAAGTAAAACATAATATTAGCCCAACTATATAAGACAAAAGTCTGCAACATAAATTCGTGTCAGAAGCTTGGGATCATCTCTTCTGTCACACAATTTTGTCAAAGTATCGATCATCTACGATTCAAGAAGTTCGAGGAGTCTACTGTTGAAGAAATCGAGTCAGTCTTTACGATGGTCGGAGTTGCAGTGGAAAGTCAAACGTGAGAAAATACCTCCAAGACAATCTGGCAAATCGAGTGCGCATGTCAGCACTATAACGTCTACAAAATGTCGAGACATTTCTGTGTCAACGAACAGATGTTTCAACGCTGTTGCCTGCAGTAGAACTCACCGTCAATATACGAATGTCGATCCTGATCCGATCCAGAAATCAGGGTAGAACAGTTCTACCATAAATCGTTGTTCCGGATCCCTTGTGGCAAGAATTACGAGAATCTTTGTTCACCATCAAGGCCGAGATGAATTTTCTTCCAACCATAGGACAACAGATGTTTACGGGGCGATACAAATCTAACAGCGACTTGCATCTTGGTGCAGGGTTTCCTCACGATGGCAGGAGTGGGAAAAAGATAAGTCCTTGTGTTCATTGAGGCGCTAATACTTTATTCCTGTTCATAAAGGTCTAACTTTGGCCTTCAGTCCACTGTCACTTTACTATCGTCCGTGCTTTTCTATCTATCATTTATGTGTTCACAATTTATATTTATCTGTATTTTTGTGGGTGGTTGGTAAGGGCTTGTGATCTTCTGGGATTGTCTTCGGAGAAGTTCAGAAGATTTCAACGACTTTTAGGGTTGCGTTGGTATTGCTGACTGAGGGTCTAGTGGTTTGTTCCACTATAGAAGTAGTAAGCCTCAGTTTGCCATACGAACTCCATTTTATTGGTGCTTAGCTGTGACGTCATGTCGTTCGTCATTTTTAATTTGCATGACCTAATTTCAGTATAGTGTCAAAGTTTATACGTTTGTTAATCTAAAACTCTTGTCTTTTTGTATATTTCACGACGACTTGATTTGTTTATTTTTGTAATGTTATTTTAATGTTTCCTTTTTTCTGA
Organism: Oreohelix idahoensis; assembly: GCA_024509875.1. Classification (NCBI taxonomy): domain Eukaryota; kingdom Metazoa; phylum Mollusca; class Gastropoda; order Stylommatophora; family Oreohelicidae; genus Oreohelix; species Oreohelix idahoensis. Next base: position 347,059 of record JAMPIV010022699.1, read on the forward strand.
TTAATATGTCTGAGTCTTCCTTAGTTGCTTTATATTCGTTACGTGGTGTTGTATAATTGGAGATATCACTTCACTGTGTTTCATTTTCTTGTGCCTTCCATTGTCACCTGTGCTCGTTCTCTAGTTCACATTGATAATATATTTTAAATCACAGATTGATTGATGTCAGTACATATATTAATTGTATATTTCAGGATAGATATTATACTATTTTAAGATAATTAGTAACTATAACCATGTCGACGTTAGAAGATTTTATCAACATGGGTAGCTCATGCTGAGAGGATAGAACAGCGTGAGGCTGTTTAGCGGGCAGAGGACCTCAAAAGGTTTGAATTAGCCCAAGAAAAGGAACTGTTACGAAGGACAATAAAACTCATGGTATTTATAGTCAGCAGGTTTCACCTGAGGGTGAGGTGGTTCACAATGCTCATTTGGGAGTTGTTACTCATCATACTCATCCGGATAATCACAGGTGTCACCATGATTATCACACCATTGCAACATGCAAGGAACAATATATACGTAATAATACTTATGTGCGCTTGACTCGCACGACACATAATAGGTTCAATGATTCTCGGTCTCAGTTTTGACCTGGCCGAGATCATATATCACCAAATCGCACTATCTTGGTGCGCAATTTACCTTCGAGCGCGAATTGATATACAATTCGAAAAAAAATTTCAGCGGGTCAGAGATGTTGAATTTGTTCGTATTTTTGCACTTCAACACTCCTCTCACCAGCTTGCATTTGTTCGTTTCTCTCGATACTATGGTGCTCGTAAGGCTGTCTAATTCAAGAATGGTTCTCTTTTTGCACACCATTATTTAGACGTGCAACTCGCACATCATTCGTCATCACGAACTTTGTAGTTGCGTTCGTCTACGTTTTTCTTCATTCTTTACCAGATGTTTTGTTCTTATACTACATCATGAATCTCTTTATAGATGATATCTTTTATTTCTGTAATATCGGCGTTATATCTGATGTTATATCTGATATATCTGTCATCATATTGATACTTGCAATATCTTTTCATTGCTGCCTTCACTGATTTCTCTACACTTTTATCTTGTGAACGATGATTCGTTACTTATGTGCATTAACTTTAGGTATTTGAACAACATTATGATTACAGATACCTTTGTTGGAAGATCTCCTTTATAAAGTTTCACATGCTACTTTCTTCAGTAAATTAGATCTGTCGAAAGGATATTGGCAAATCCCACTTACTGATCATGCCAAGCCTTTCACTGCGTTTACAACTCCATTTGGACTTTTTCAATGGAACTACATGTGCTTCGGCCTTGTAAACGCTCTTGTGACCTTTGTGCGCATGATGCGCCGCCTTCTTGGCGATCGAAAAGATGTCATCACGTACATAGATGACATCTGCCTATTTCATGATTCTTGAGAAGACCACATTAATGGGTTGACTTCTCTTCTTCTTACGTTACGCCAACACGGTTTGACTGTGCGACCTTCCAAGGTCCAAATAGGTTGTCAAGAAATTTCATTTCTTGGTCACCGTATAGATAACCATCGATTATATCCTGATGACACAACTGTCAAACGAATCTTGGACATTTCTATTCCTAATACTAAGAAATAAGCCAGAAGCCTCTTAGTCTTAATCAACTTTTATCACAAATTCCTTCCTCATTTCGCACAAATTTCTGCTCCTTTGTCTAAACTGCTTGCCAAAGGTAGTCCAAATAAAATTAAATGAACATCGGAATGCAATAGCGCTTTAGTGAAACTCAAGGAATTATTTTCGACTCCACCTATTTTGTTATTACCAAAGTTACACATTCCATTTATACTTCAAACATATGCTTCAAATTACGGCATCGGGGGATGTTTACTACAGTGGTACGAGGGTATGCCCCATCCATGTTATTTCGTGTCACGCAAACTGTCCCCAGCTGAACAGAAGTACGCAACCGGGGAACGTGAACTCCTAGCTGTGGTCTGGTGCCTTGAGAAATTGTCGAAGTATCTGATCGGCACGCATTTTTACATCCACACCAACCACAGCCCGCTAACGTACATCACGTCCAGGACCACGCGAAATGTGAGAATCCATCGGTGGTATTTACTCATTCAGGAATTCTCGTTTACTGTTTTGCCGATCTCTGGAAGTGATAATAACCTTGCGGATCTGTTATCCAGGAACTATACAGGACATTTGGATACATAGTGGAAAGTGACTTTATTTGATTAGTTAGTACTACAATATTTATTTTTCTGTGTAATATTTGTCTGATAATAATAACAACAGTTATTGCTAGTATATACTCCACTTTAATTACGTACGTGTACTTCGTCTCCACCACTCTCACACGTGCCACAAGTGTCACGTTTGGGATCGAGGGGGATGATGTTGAGGATTGTTGCATGGTCAGCGAGCATTTTGGTTTGAGTTTGATTCGGATGGTCGCACCATGTAACACCTCTACTAGATAAACTGCGATAGTTCGCGTGTGGCGCTGTATGACGCGTTAGTCTTGGTTACGCAGAGTCTTGTGTGTAGCCTTCGGGCTTAGAACAGTGTTTATAACTGTGTGGTATAACCACTAATGATTATATCTAACCGTTAATGTAATGCTAGTAAAGTAATAATAAAATAATGTGTAAGGACCATTGAGTCCGGAGTTATATAAGTCGGTATTATTAACCGAAATAATTATTAGGCGCAAAAGTAGTGAAATACAAGCGCAGATATAATGTGTAACGGCTGATAGAGCCCGGCTAGGAATGCCAAAAGTGAATTAATATTATAGACAGAGTTTTCAATGTGTGGATCACTCCTTCATGTCACTATTTGCAGAAATATAATAATTATGCTAAATGCTGATAAAATAGTTTTGGTCAAAGACATGAGCAATATGTAAAACGGTTAACTGACAGCCGTGCAATGTCTGATAAGATAAAAACTTTAAACTGTGATAGCAAGTGTCTTCAATGTGAAAATGTTTATTTTCAAAATACATTATGAACAATTAATTATTATTAAAAATGTTGAGTCGTCAGAACGAGACTTGTTCCCTGAAGTCTTCTGCAAGTTCTGATTATGTTACATGACAATTTACCGTTAACCTTCAAGGTTGGTTCAAGAACACTACACTCTGTCAAGCTATTTGTCGTGAAAAATTCAAATCCACATATATAAATGAGAAAATAAATGTAAAGCCTAACGAAGTAAATTACTGGAAGGAAAGAAGAATGGTAAAAGGCCAGTGCTTTTCCCAATAGCGTACACCTGCGTTGTAGAACGCCATAATGACTGAACCCGAGATCCCCTTTTTCTACTTCGTCTGCATAATTGTAACGCTTTCACGTTTGCTAGTAAAGCCTACTGCATCAACTACACGCGTTTCTAAAAATAAAACTGGTACTGTGTTTCTTAGAAAACCTTGAGATACGCAAACTGCTTAATGACCTAGATATAATACTACCATTAATGTCATTATATACACTGCGTAACCTAAAAGACAGACGGGCTTAGAAGAGAGAGAGAGAGATGCACGGAGGAACGCATGCAATGCTACCACGTCGTCTCGCGATTTAAAAAGTAATGCCACCCCACGCGAAAGGCATGCAGGCTTGGTTTTTTTCAAATAAACAGTAATAAAAAACACTACCGATACGAGGTTAGGTTTTGAAAACAGGTTTAAAATCTTATTAGGAAACATGACACAATACTGTTTTACGTCTGAAATCCTGACATTAGCCTGACAGTACAGAAGACATCCCATCGTATAGAAGTGAACGGGTGGTAGAAGAAAACACATATTTTGAACGAAGCCACTTAGCCCCATTAAACTTATATATTCTTGTACCTTAAGACTTGCTGACAAAGAATATGTTATGTGTTACGCAAATGGTCTAGTACTTAATAAATTATAGCAAAAATACTATAGTGAGGTTGTCTGACAGCACAAGATCATATTTGCTCATAATGGCTGTTTGAACAACACTGCTTTAGGGGAAATGAGGCCAACTAGTTAGATACGATTTGATTGGCGGTAGTCATATGTAAGACAAAACCTGATTAGTCAGACTGCAAATGCAAATATGGTTGTTATGGCGACGTGTAGAATGGGTAACATTTTTTCAAAGGCTCATGTAAACATGGTCTCATTGGTTAGAGCGTTCGATATAGTCAATTAGAAACGTCAGTTCAGGGCCAGTTTTGAAAATACATTTTGTGAGAAGCAAGTGCGTTGAGACCACGCTAATATTATTCTAATAAAAGCCTGGGATAAGGCAGATCAAGATTGTGCCAGATTCATCGCCAGTCAACGTTACTTGTGTATATTTCCATGAATTGTGGTAAGCTAGACATATTTCGTCTATATATATATATATATATATATATATATATATATATATATATATATATATTATATATATTATATATATATATATATATATATATATATATATATATATATATAATATGAAAATTGAATATGAATTGATAAATTGTGTCTCTATGTGTGTGGTTCAGTAGAAAACAGAAGGCAAAGCCTAGATATTGCTCCACCATGTAAAAGTTTGTCAGAGAGGAGTAGAACTGCATTGGCATATATGGGATTGCCATTTAGTAACATGACACCTATCTTATTGTATAGAAGGAATTACAGCTGCATTTGCAGAGGCGTTGTAACCATTAGGGAGAGGAATACTGGTATATTGTCACATGAGAAGCTAACAGTTGGCATACAGCGCTGAACTCTGTGTTTGTAATGTCCTGTACTTCAGTGTGGAAATGGATATTATATATTAGTTCTGAAGAAGGAGGTACAACCTTCTTATTTCAGGGACCGTGGTACTGAAGTATTAGAGCAGCACCTGGTCTGAGTTTTGCTAAATCCAGAGGGCAGGCAGCAGACTCCTTGTCCAAGATATTGACCATTGGTGGATTTCAAGATAACTGAGAAGCAAGCGAGCAGAAGAGACAGTTTTCCTGCCGCAGACACCTAAGTTAAGACTGTGTCAGCCAGAGTAGCTCACCCTTGTATACCCCACCTTTAAAATTGACTGTAATAATAAAGCCAGAGGGACAGTTATTGTTTTACCAATAAAAAGAACTGTGACCCCTTCAAGATTATTTCCACCATAAACAAACACATGAAGTCGTGATGACAAACAACAACATAGCTTCAAAAGCCAGTATTACCTCTTAATACCAGAGCATAACACTACACACATATTGTAATAATATTCCATGTCAGGACAAAGATCCTTTGTATAATTTGTGTACATAGACATAAAGATGGAAGAACTGAGGGCAGCACTAGAGAAAATCAAGATGGGCAAAGCAGCAGGGCATGATGGTATAACACCAGAAATGGTTAAGTACATGGGAGCATCAGGTGACCTATTACTCTTAAAGGTCCTACAGGCAGCATGGTGCAACAAGACCATACCAAAGGATTGGGAGATTGCCATCATAACACCAATTTTCAAAAAGGGTGACAATCGACAATGTGGAAACCATAGAGGCATATCCCTTCTCAGTGTCCCTGGTAAAATCTACTCTAGAATCCTAGAGCAGAGACTCCGACGCCTAGCTGAGCCACAATTGGATGAGGCCCAGTGCGGATTCCGAGCAAACCGAAGTACTCAAGACCTAATCTTCACACTCAGACAGCTGAGTGAAAAGGCCCTTGAGTATAAGAGTGAGATCCATCTTTGTTTCATAGATCTGGAAAAGGCGTTAGACAGGGTCCCCTGGAGCAAACTTTGGGACTGTTTGGCAAGGAAGAATATTCCAGCACCTCTGATTCATGCTATACAGAGCTTCTACAAGTCTTGCAGAAATTATGTGAGGACAGCAAACCATAAGTCAGAAGAGTTCAGGACCGCCACTGGTGTAAGACAAGGTGATATCCTATCACCTTACCTCTTCATACTCCTTATGGACGATGTCATCAAGGCATGTAAGGAGAGAACAAGAAAGTATTCAGTGGGGTACTGGAAGATGAGACAGGTCTATATTTCGGAGCTGGCATTTGCTGATGATGTTGCCCTGATTGCTAAATCAGAGGCACATCTCCAATCCAACCTGCAAGTCTGGAAGGAAGAGCTGGAGAAGAGAGGGATGGTCATAAGCAGCTCTAAAACAAAATCCATGGTGATATCACGAGAAGAAAGAAAACATCAGATTAAGTTGGGAGAACAGGTCCTGGAGCAGGTCGACCACTTTAAATATCTCGGAGCTACCATAGACCGAAAGGGAGGCATCAAAGAAGAGTTGGCCACTCGAAAAGCAGCGGCTGGGAGACTTTTTCAGGCCATAAATCGTGGATTCCTCAGCAAGAAAGAGGTTGGTAAGAAAACGAAGATGGCTGTATACCGCTCCACCTATGTCCCAGTCTTGACATATGGATGCGAGTCGTGGGCAATGACTACAACGCACAAAAGCCAGATCCAAACCTCAGAAATGAGGTATCTGAGGAAGGTGGTTGAAGTAACAAGAAGAGACATGGTCCGCAACCAGACGATCCGTCAAGGCCTAAAATCCCATCCGCTGCAGACCCAAATAGAACAGTCCCAACTAAGATGGTTTGGCCATGTCTGCAGAATGGGAGAAGATCGGCTACCACGACAAGCATGGGAAACAAAGAGCCGGGGATCCAGACCTCCAGGACGACCCAGAGTCCGCTGGGAGGACAACATTAGACAATCTTTGAAGGACCGAGGACTAGAATGGAACCAGGCCAGGAAGAAGACAGCTGATAGAATAGTCTGGCGCTCTCTCACCCAAACCTCTACACCTCACGGTAGAAGGGGAACGACTAAGTGAGTAAGTGTACATAGACATTGTATTTACATTTGATTGTGATTCCTGATTCACTCTGTAGTTGGATCAGGATATCTATTCTTGAAAGAAATTAATACATAATTTAAACGTTAACACTTGACTTACTTAAGCTAGTCTTCTAGAGAGTTATATGTATGTGCTTGTCATAGTGTTGTAAAGTGTTGTGATTCTTAAATAAAGTATTTATCTGTCTGTTGTTGTTGTGAACTTACACTTCATCAATATCATACCCTAGACATTCAACGTAGTCATCACAATAGCCCAGAATAAGTCTGACTGAGGTCTAAATGTGGTAGCAAAGTAAGGTCATCTGTAACACACTACACTTATTAGATACAGATACCTTCACAGCTGATCTCAGTCAGTACACTAAGTCCCCGATAAATATTTATATAATCCCAACTTACCACACTACTGATTATTGAAATAATAAACACTGACAGACAATATTCTTCTTCTTCTTCTTCCGTCCTTAGCCACCGACCGTCAAAGCAGCCAGTGGCCATTACGCCTAGTGGCGTCTTAGGGCAACAGCAGATAGGTTTTCTTTGCCATTGTTTCCCATCACGCCTAGTGGCGTCTTTAGGGCAACGGCAAATCAACCCATTTGCTGTTGTTTCCGTAATCGAAGTGACTGGCAAACGGGTGATCAGCCCGTTGATGACAGACAATATGTATACATGAAATTTAATGAAAGAAACGCTGATACTAAACTATCAAAATAACAAAGATCAACCCAATGTTCCAGCAGAAAGATACTCCGTGATAGACAGATCAGATGAATGTATAATGTATGAAGTAAAACATAATATTAGCCCAACTATATAAGACAAAAGTCTGCAACAGTCTACCCTTTTCTCCGAACGTCCAATCATTTCGTTAAACCCCTAAGATTAGGCACAGGTAAAACCCCAGATAGACCCGGTCAGTTCGCATAACGACTGAGCGTTGTGTTTACCTAAGGCGGGCCTGGAGATAAATTACCCGTCTGTGGACAGATCACGGACACGCCTTGACAGTCGGAATGTTGTAATAGCTTCCGGCGGAATTATTACAAACATATTACGTGAGATATAAGTAGGAAGTTGTTTGTAATCACTGACGAGAATAGTACGGAAATCTCACTTCCATATTTGGAAGACATGACCTTTGCATTAATGCACAGAAATTTCGTCTTGGAAATATTTTGAATTACCCTATCCTAAATATGCATGTTTGAAATTATTGGCCGGCACTCAAAATGTAAACATAACCACATTTCTGATTGGGGCCTGGTCTAATGTAAACAACACTTGTCAGGAACGAAAGGGGCAATATAACCTGACAATTTAGTTAGTTTAGAACACTGTGAAAATTCACCTCGCGCCAAGAAAAGAACCAGACCTTGCCAGACTTAAGAATAGTACCAGACCGTATCTTGTTGGAGCATACTGAGGACCTAGAGCCCAGAAAAACGCTACTATCTTAACATGGTAAACCGGAATCTGAGGAAACCGTAACACAGTCAAAAGTGGGAACTTATTGCTAAAATAACAACACCCCAGACCACGCGTAAGAGGCATCGTCAAGCTGCCTTAAACTATTTCTCTGAGCCAGCAGTCTGTGTGCCTAAAGATTGGCGTAAGTTGTACATTTTAAATTATATATTTTGCATTATTAACATGTGAACTAAAATGTATATAGTGACATGTGAATATTAATATGTGAAAATTGCTAGTGGATGTCCAAGTCATTTGAGGCTGGCAACCTCAGCATATAGAATGATGATTTCATGAACGACCACTGACAGTGCTGGTGGCTGCTTTATTGCGAGTTTCTTACGGAGAACCAAAAGCAGAGGAGGCAGTCCCAAGTTCCATAGAGAGCAGGGAGTGAATGATGAAAGAAAGGATGTAATAATCTATATTATTAATATTTTCGCCCAGTGTAGATGTAAATGTAAACATATTCTGTCTATACCGTTAACATTTTCAAACACGGTAGATGTAAAAGGAAACATATTCAATTTATATTATTAACCTTTTCAACCAATGTACAATGTAAAGTTAAATATACATCTATTCAATTTAAATGTAATGAATGTTTTTCGGCTCAATGGGATTAATATTAATTCTCAGTGAGGGTAAACGTTCTGGGGTATATGGAATGGTGAAATGGAAAGAGGGGGGCACATGAGTGTGTGTCGGGAAACTCAATACTCAGAGGGTATGTGTTTCTCTTCTTTTGTGACACTAGTTGGTGGTACCAGTTGAGGGTACTATCTCTGGAACAAGTGAGGGTATAAGTAGCCTGAAGTCGACGCTAGAAACCATCATCAGACGGGTCTTAGAGACGCAGGACCAACTTCGTAGACATTCCCTGACGCTTCTAGGAACGTGCTGCGCCCTTTAAATTGACCAGGGACGTGAGTGATCCAGTCTTCCCTCTACAAAGAACCCAACATCAGCTGGAGCAGAACAGATAGACTCATTGGCAGCTAAGTAGAAACATAAAAGCTGCCAAGTGACCTCTTATATAAACCTCCATAACATCATTGATGATGAGCATTTTTTGTTAAATAATGATTCATTTTCTAAAACTGTTAAAACATAATTGATATTTAAATTTGTTACTTGTATTATCTATTCTCTTGTATGGGTGTGAGAGCTGGACACTCACTGCAGATACGGAGCGAAGGATTCAGGCTTTCGAGCATAAATGTTATAGAAGAATTTTGCGCATTTGCTATAAAGAGCACAAAACAAATGTCTATGTTAGAGAGAAGATAAACACCTATGCAGGCCACTAAGAACCACTTTTGTCAATAGTGAAACATCGAAAGCTTGCCTGGTTTGGGCATGTAACTCGTCATGACTCCCTTTCGAAAACGATCCTTCAGGGGACAGTCGAAGGTAAACGGAGAAGAGGAAGGCAGAGAAAATCCTGGGCTGATAACATCAAAGAATGGGCAGGACACGGTTTTTCCACACTTGTACACATTGCTGAGGATAGAGAGCAGTGGAGGACCCTGTCTGCTGATGCTTCCACCATGGCACCCCTACGACCCATGACGGGTTACGGGCTGAGATGATGATGATAAAGACAAATCTGAAGTTGGTTTAACCATTTTGAATGTACTACATCCGTATGTCTCAGACAATTTCTTAAATACACGTAAGCAGAGCTATATAATAATAAGAGGAAATTCGCTGAATTAACTCAGATGAGGGCTTGTACGAGCTAAAATTAAATTACATAGTCCTTCACAAAAGTTGACGGCAGATACTAGAGTTAACGTGCTCAGCCAATGCAGCATTGTTCTCGCTTTTCAGAATATCTTGTGAACACTCCCTGTAGGTAGAAGCATCATTATCATTTCTATCTACAACTCTGCCAAGATTAATCTTGTGCAAAGGTAGACACTTTTGAAGACCCATATCATTCACTCTTGAGTTTTGGCCACTGTTGGACCACTACTGCAGAGCTAAGGGGAGGCAACCCGTGACAGCGGGGCATTAATTATAAAAATATCGCAGAATTTATACTGTGCGAGTTTAAATTGAATTTTCCTGTAAAAGTTCATTGTGATTTCCAGTGGGCATGGGGCCGTCTCATTTCATTCATAGTTTGTGTGACGGATGTCACATAATTTCCTTTCTTTTCACTTTACCCCTTGTAAAATTAATCCATTCTAACTGAATTTTTGTCGTTCTTACATTGTCTTAAGTGAAGTATCAAAATTAGATCCACATATCATTTCTCCCTCTCTTGAACATTAGAAACACAATACATACTGTTTTCATGTTCTCACTATGGCAGACTTTCTTGCACTGTGGTAATTAAATAATCCAGCCGAGTTGGATATACAACACCTATTTAGTTTCACCTTACTGATTTAACCATAGCAATCATCATTGATGAGAGACAGAGAGACAGAGAGAGAGAGAGAGAGAGAGAGAGAGAGAGAGAGAGAGAGAGAGAGGGTGAAAGTTTGAACAAAAATCAACGCTCGACTGTTAAATAAAATGTTTTCAGACTATAAAAGGTACTTGTCTTGTGTTTTATGATGTCTTTTGTACGGGGACTTGAAAGACTGAGCGATCTTTTTCAGCAAAACAAAAATAATACCCACAGACTGTATAAAGAACTATACTTGCACAAGCAAAGTCTTCAGAACATACTGTAATATGTCAGAGAGTAGAGAAAAAGAGAGAAAGAAGAGAATCAAGTTTGAATTTTGATGCGTCAAATATTTAGAATCAAGCAGAATAACTGTTTTACAGCATAAATATTGTAAAGCACTTCACTGCACCATCAAAATGTAGAATATTACAAAACTTTGTTCATCTTCTTCATCAGCTAGAAGAATCTCACAACGAAGTTAAATAATGGATTTCTCCGAAACGTACTTCTTCTCTTGTCTTGGAAAAACGGAGCACTGTGATAACTTTGAACCTGTCCAGGCTACCGTTTATGAATTATCCCATAATACACATTGCGTTGAAACAACTTACCCCTTGCAGGAGTTTAACACAGAAAAACAATCTTTGTCAGTTTGAGAGGCTGTTTATCAAGTGTTACTTTTCCACAAGTGAAGTTTTTTAACTGCCGGCTTTGACCCTCAACATGAGTTCTCTTTTTAAATAGATTTGCTCTTACTTGTCAAATAATCCAATTGATTAATACTGTCTTTCCAAGATAATCGCCCCATTTTCTATATATCCACATTTCAAGAGCCTCAATTCTTTCTTCCAAATGCTTATTCATCGTCCATGTTTCTGCACCATACAGAAATGCAGAATATATATAACACTTTATGATTCTCAGTTTTAATTTGTGAGATAACTGTTTGGATGTCAGTATATGTTTCCTGTTGTTGCTATATTTGGCCAATCAGATTCAGAACTTCTTGATTTCTGTTTCACATCTGCCATCTTCTGTTATTATATGACCAAGATATACGTAGCTCTTACAAAACTTTACATATGACAAAAAGTGTGGCGAATTTTCCAGTAGTGGCCTGGAACTTTTTTTTTTTCCTGATATGAGTCGGACAAATCCATTAAAATTGTATTTGTGTTCCCCCCCCTTCCCCCCCCCCCCCCCCTCCCCCCGATGTTTGGCTTTTATTTTTTTTTAATAATGATAATCTGGTACCCCTGCTAGCAACCTGAAATTTTATTCTGCTGTATTGGCGAGGTACCGCCTATTTTGCAAGCCGCACGATGACAACGCGTAACCAGTGTTGAAGTATAAATTCCCGGACTCATCATTTATTAACGGCATTTGTGATTCCTGCCTTCGCATTTTAAAATGTCATACTTTGTGCCAATTGCTGTTTTTCTCATGTCACAAACTGCTTGGCTAATGTTATACTTTATCAATAGGCTTGATTTAATGAAAGATCAGTTTCGAGTGTTCCTTACTGGTGTTACTTGCTTAGCACTAGTATCATTTGGATCAATCTTTGTGTTCCGAAGATACTTTAGGCGAGTTGATCCCTTGATGTATGGTAAGTTGTTGCTGCATGTAATGTAAAAGCATTTCAAATACTTGAATCGCACGTGTTAGTCGTTGGTATGAAAAACGGTGGAACGTATTCTGATTTCGCCCAAAAGTCATAAATAAGCCATCCATAATTCAAATAAAACTGAATTATCTTCAAATATAAGGTTGTTCATTGATCTGCCATTCATCTTCATCCCTGGTATTTCCTGTAGCCGCTTGAAACAACTGTTTCTGTGGGAAAATAAATATGCAGAAGTACCATCGCAATCCTGTCCCACACGTCTCAGATCCTGTAAGATCTTATTGTATGTTTCCGAAAAAGGTTACTGGGTATTCTTATGACCTTTTCACCAATTGAGGCATTCAATTATTTTACAGTGAAGGGCTCTGTCAAAAGCCTTCTTAAAGCCAATTAAGCACCCGTAAATACTTTTTTTTAAACCTCTATTTATTTTTCTGCTTTTAAAAGTCTTATACAAAATATTGCATTTCTTGTTCCCTGCTCCGTCAAAAACTAAACTGTTCTTCCTAAACTTCATGAGTTTTTTATCTCTTGTATAATCCTGAGCAATATTTGTGTGACTTATCGGGCTGATTTTTAAGTCTGAACATTCTGTTGCAATTTCTTATTTGTAAAACTTTGTGATGATTAATGTCTTCATGTCCTATCGTATGTATTCTGTATTGTATATACCATTACATAGATCCGTAATTGTATCTATACCGAAGCTCTTTACGGCTTCTATCATTTCTATTTTTTATGTTGTCCATACCTGCTGATTTTCCTAGATAATTATCCACAGAACTGCAAAAGCACTAGACCATTAATTGAGGAAGAAACAAGCAGGATCTAGAAGGAACTGAAAAGAGAACGCTAGGGGTTCCGCGAGAGATCATGGTTGAAAACAAAAACAAAATGTCGTTGTTTGAACTTTGCGCGCCGAGCGATGTTAGCACTCGTAGTGGTGGGTGGTGACCGAGCAGCCATGTATGGCAGTGCGCAATAGGACCATGTTCGCTCTTGCACATAGCATATTTCGTTATCTTCTTGTAGAGCAGAAATTTGTGATAAGACTTTTGTGCCTACTTTGATAAGGTGAAAAAAAAAAAAATCAAGTTGGTAATTTAAAAAAAAAGGAAAAACTAAAGTTTCTTCTACTTTCACTACTGATTTGCATTATTAGTTGATATCCTTTGAGAGAGTGGGGAGGGGGGGGGGGGGGGAGAAGGAGGATATATATAAAAAGAGTATTGTAATACGTTGGCCCAAAAAAAAGAGAGATCCACAGACAAAAAAAATAATCTCTACTCAAAAGAGCATTGACCATTTTTGTTGGATTATTATATTTACAACTAACGGATAAAGTTAAGGTACCATGATCTGTAGATAGTCATTTTTATGCAGGGGTTCCTTGAGACCTGAAAATTATTTCAAAGGTCCCTCCAGGATAAAAAGATTGAGAAATGCTGTCCTAGAGGAATTAAACTAGGGTATCAGGCGTCTGGATTTGAAACATTTGTAAAAAATGACTTTCTGAGAGAAATGTGTTGCATTTACTTGGGACAATCGTAACAATATGGTATGTGGAGTTTGGCACAATAATGAGGGTAACAATGTGTTTTCGTGTGTATTCAAAAAGTAATCCAACTTTTTTAAAGAAGATTTATATCTGAAATATATCAATAAACACAAAATCAAGGTGGTTTAATGAGCTTATTGTTTGATATGTAAGAAATACATTTCACTGTTATCTATTTATTTCAAATAAATATGTCCTACTTTTTGTCCTACTTTTTTTGTTATAGTGTCCTCCCTTGTTCTCCTTTTCAAGAAAAAAAAAATTGAATATATTCCTCCTTTTGCGTTAAACGATATGGTAACCCTAAGTTAGACGGACAATGTTCTCTACACTGGAGGATCTAGAATACGCGGATGATATTGCACCAGTCGCAAACTAATGTCATCACATTCAAGAAAAAACAGACTAACTGAGAAAATATAACCAACAGGTGGGGCTAAACGTCAGTCTGAAGAAGACAGCAGTTATGACGCTCATGTAAGAAATCCTGAGCCATTTAAATTAATGTACCAAATGCTAGAAAAAACAACATCTACGAGTACATATCAAGTATGCATAGTAACACCAGACGGTGGACCAAGCAAAGACGTCAATAACAGAATGAATACAGCCAGAACAACCTTTACCAAAGTAAACAATATCTGGAAATCATCACAGTAAAGCCCAAACACCAAATCAAGATTACATGAAAGTTATGCACTTTCTGTGCTTTTTATATGGTGCGGAGTGCTGAAGAGTAACAGAAAAAGATATGTCCAAATTGTCTTAAATTCTCAAATTTTTATTTCCGAATACCATCACCAGCCAAGAACTGCTACTCCGAGCAATCAGGAAGATATGGACATCCCCATGGACGCTGCTATTGGGTTAGCCTTACCCCCGCAGAAGAGATCCCAACACTTACACAAGAACTGCTATGCTATGGACCGCAGAAGGAAGGCAAAAGAGAGTCCAACCAAACACAGTTTGACGGAGTAAAGTGAAGTGAGTTTGTTGCTGCCTTACAAGGCGCAACTAGGAGTGAGTTCCACCGACGGCTTTGTCAGTCAGCGGCAAAGAATCCCAGAAGGGAAGAAGTAGATGTACACTTCATGAGTCTTTGCTTTGGAACTTCTGGTTTTGTACCATTTGCCCGTTCAAAATGGCATCGGTGGACTTAAAGATTTATACATCAGATATTATGCTTATTTTATATTGCCAAAAAAAAAAGTGACCTAAATGCAGAGACAAGTACAGAAAGTAGCAGTTTTGAATAAAGCATGGGAAAACACTGGCTAGGAACAATTGACGAAAATAGAGAACTATTCACAATCTTCTGAGCTTCAAATCCACTGGCTAATAAAGGAGGAAGCATGGTTTACATAAAAGAATACACAAAAGAACATGGATATCACGAGACCACATTATGGAAAATCAGACTGATCATTTATGCATAAACAAGAAGTTTAGATCATCATTGCATGACGTAAAAGTATGTAGAGGAGCAGATGTTGCATCCGATCACCATCTTCTGATGGCCAAAATAAAGATGAAACTCAAAAATATACAATACATAACTACCGGAAACAGTTAAATGTGGGATATCTAAGAAATAACGAAACAAGAGACACATTTATGGGTACAGTATCCAGAGTCGGCTTATCGGGCTCCGACTAATGGGCGACGCCGAAATGTATTAATAAAAATAATAAAAACATTAAAATTTAAATACAAGAAAAATGAACCAAATTTTTACCGTAAATAATTATGTGTTTATATGGAACTGATTATTATACTATATGTGTATATTATTCCTTGTTCAAAAACAAGGAATTTGGCACCCATCTGTAATTCATCATGAATAAAGAAAAAAAAATACCTACCATAAGGTGCTAAAAACATTAATGTATTAGTTTTTGTTAAATTTCACAGTGAACATCACTTGAGAAATTACAGTGTGACACAACTCAGTAGCATGAAATTGAATCTCGCAAGAGTACATACTGTACTTCACGGGGTGGGGAGGATGGCCGTTATCGTAAGACCTCGTACCACCTTGAAAAATCCCTCTGACAATATCCAACAAATACCAAGTGCTCCAACAGCTGAGTTGTTGTTCGTCCATCACGGGTGATGAAGACCACTCTGTTCATCCAATTAATAGGAATATGTTAGGTTAGTCTATGGGTACGAAGGTGACTGATGAGCCCGATGCGGGCCTGGAAAGTTCTCGGACAGTGTGGGCAGGGAATGTTTGCTTCATGTGAAGGTTTTGTTACACGGTCTTTACTTGCTTGTCTCCGTTGTTCCGCTGCTGCTCTTCTGGATGATTCGCATGCCGCTGCACCTTTACGAAGAGATGTGCGCTAAGCAGTTCGGTCTTTCGCAGCAGCTTCCCATGTGTCAGGGTTTATGTCAAAGGTTTTCAATGAAGTCTTAAACGTGTCTTTTAAGCGCTTCTTTTGGCCACTATGGGAGCGTTTACCCTTCTTCATCTCACCATAAAAGAGTATCTTTGGCAGTCGATGGTCTGGCATGCGGACTACATGACCTGCCCAGCGAATCTGTGACTGCTGTCGTAGATTTGTGATAGGTGATTAAGACTTAGTTTGGTCCCTTCTGAATAGACATAGAAATAAGTGATAGCTCAGTGAGATGATAAAATAGAAATAGATTTCACGAGTGAGGTGGATGAAATATAGTAGATTCTGTCTCTGACACTCGAGAAGCTTCTCTCAGTCAGCCTATCATCTACAACAGAGTTAGATTAGTCAGACAAATCTAATATTATATATATTAATATATCTGTTCCTCACATACACACACACAAAAGTGACTACAATAGACACACAGACGTGAAACTACGACAATAGAAATATAGATAATTTGGGAAACGAACTGACCGACACACTGGAATAAGTTTAAGGGAAGTTTAATTATCATAATAAAATTCCATCACAACATATAAAATTACATCAAACATATACAAATAGTCATAAAGTCAATGAATTGCTACAAGAATGATAGACCCATTGGTATGATCCTTTCCCTCGATGTATAGCCCACAGTCCTGTTAGAAGAAAAGTGATAGGCCCAAAGAGTCACGGATACATATGATTTAGTTTAAGATTTCCCTTTAAAGGTATGAACAGACTTGGATACTCTGATCTATCCTAAGGACAATATTGTTAGCAACAAAACTTGCATCAGAAATTTAAGACAGCAAAATGGGTGCCAAAATACAACAATAACGTAATCACTCAGTCCTGCATTCACTCTATTCAGTCAGCAGTGATCACATGCTTTCATTCGTACTTACAGCTTTGGTAGGAACTTCTGGAAACACAATTTTTAGGACATGCACATACAGACTCTCCAATGGTAGTCTTGGCCAAGAGAACCCCAGTTCCAAAAAGACGGGTTGAATTCACTGCTTCAGGAAACGTTTTCTTTGTTATACTTATTTTAGGATATCTGGTTCTGTCACATTAAAATTGTCCAGACACGAACGTTACCAGCGAGCACAGTGTCAATTACTTAGTTTTCTAGTAATGAGGAATGTCAGGTCGGTGCCTTCTCTCAGTATAGGACTTTTTTTGGTCACACCACAGCTAGTCAAAACTCCGTCGGAAGGTTACTGATATTAATATTTTGCTTGCCACAAGGGCTGAAATGTACTTGAGGTTTTTCTCTGGAAAAATTAAATCAGGCTCGATGGGCCCGTTACTTCATTAATCTTAAAAAAAGTTTATGTAATGGGTACTCTGTCGTTCTGGATGCCAATGCAATCTAGACAGGTTTTACTTTATACACCCAAGTCTTTAAGAAAAAATGTTTTTGTTCTTCACAGATATTTCTCCGTACAAAACGCTGGCAAAGTTGGGCTACCCCAGTTTTCACTGAATAAAGAAAAAGCAACATATAAAATACTTATACATACTATGTACTCGGTTATAACTTACATTATAAACTGCAAGCTGAGAGCTTGACTTATCGTTTAAAACTCCCGTGAAATAAGTTATATTCATAAAATCAATCATCATGAATTAGAAATACATACGTATTTCGTCAATACTCAATGATGAATCAGTGCAGTTATAAGTTAGTTTAAAATATTCTCGACTGATTTCTAGTAGTTTAATTAAATTCATTAATAGCCGAATGAGTTTAAGCTAGAAATTATAATTTATTCTGCTTTCCAATGAAACACGTCCCTAGAGAATTTAAACAGACTTATAAATTATTTACTCTGCACAAAAGAAACTAGTGAAATATAATAGGCGATTTAACATTTAAATCACTCACAAAGTACTAGATATATATATTTACCTCCACACAGAACTACAGATTAAATACCACGAACTAGAATCCTTCAATATAATGGTAGTCTAGAACTCGGCAAAATGTTGCCAAGAAACTCAGAACTTTGCAATGTACAAGATATTTCCTAGCACGAGTGATCTGTCTACTGCAGATTTAGGAGTATGAATGAAATCAAGTTTTACTACGGGTAGATATATCTTAAACAGACAAAAGATCCCACGTTATTTCGCAAAACCCCCCCCCCCCATCTCCCTTCTCCTCTCTTAACACTTAACTTAGACGCTGCCATAACTGCCAAAACGCGTCTTAGACACCTCCGTCTAACTATTTCTCCTTCCTGAGCAATGCATGAGGGCGCCGTTCACACCTTATGCCGAGAACTCAGCCGAAGAAACGTTGTGTCAGGTGAAAGTGTAGACGATATGTCTGCCATCATGTCTGACTAGACGAAAATATCACACTATACGCTCACATCCCGGGGACTGACACATGCTGCAGTAAAATGCGTTCTAAATGAGAATAGAAACAGGCGAAAGTTTGAATGGGAAAGTAATATTTAGTCGCAAACGAACGAATGCAAAAAACAGGAAAAGGATATAAGAGCGATAATAAAGTAGAGGACACGGGTAGAATAAGAAAAGAATATAGAAAATTTATTGATCATAAGCACCACAGCTCTGTACACCTTCAGCTTTGTCTGTAGACTAATGCCACTTCGATGCCAAACGTTGGTGTATAGTCTGCCAAATGTGCTGCTGGCTTTGGAGATCCTGGTGTTCACCTCATCATCAATGACGATGTTCTGGGATAGTGTGCTACCAAGGTATGTGAATCTGTTCACAACATTCAATTTCTCACCATTTACCTTGATGATTGGCTCAGTATAAATTGTGCCGGGAGCTGGTTGGTACATGATTTCTGTTTTCTCCGTGTTGATGGTAAGCCCAAAGTTGGAACAGGCTTCGGGGAATCTATCCACGCTATGCTGCAGATCCGCCTCTGAGCCAGCATTGAGGGCACAATCGTCAGCAAACAGAAGATCTCTGATGGTGTGTGATTTGACCTTGGTTTTTGCTTGAAGCCTCCTAAGGTTAAACAAATTTCAATTAATACGATATCTGATGTCGATTCCTATGTCCCCGTCTCTGAAAGCATCAGTCAGCATAGCAGAAAACATGATACTGAACAGAGTCGGTGCAAGTACACACCCTTATTTAACTCCATTTGAGACGGGGAAAGGCTCCGATAGCTCACCGTTTTCCTGAACTCTAGCCTGCATTCCATCATGCAGTTGCTGCACTATTGTGATACATTTCTTTGGGCAGCCGTATTTTGCCATGATCTTCCATAGACCCTCTCTACTGACCGTGTCGAACGTCTTTGTCAAGTCGATGAAAGCTGTGTACAGGTGTGGTGAAGTGGGATGTTATAAATATTTATAGGGGACTTAGTGTACTGACTGAGATCAGCTGTGAAGGTATCTATATCTATTAAGAGTAGTGTATTATAGATAACCTTACTTGCTACCACATATCTCTATATCTCAGTCAGAATTATTCTGGAATAGTGTGATGCTACGTTATGTGTCTAGGGTATGAGTATGGTGAAGTGTAAGTCACAACAACAGACAGATAAACAATTTAATTTAATCCACTACTCTTGACAACACTGTGACACTCACATACATATAACACTCTATGAGAATATCTTACAGGAGACACTCGTAACTTTTCAAATAACAATATGTATTCATTTCTATCATAAAGGCATATGTGTGTCCTGATTCAAAGACAAAGGAACCAGGAATCACAATCAATGTTAATTACAAGTTATGTACAGAATGTATTAATATGAATCTGGTAGTGACATATATTATTACAAATATTCTATGTGTGTCAGTTGTGTAGTAGTAAAATGAGGTAATACTGGTTTTGTTTTGTTCAAGCTCTGTTGGTATTTGTCATCATGACTTCAATAGTTTGTCTTTTGGGACTAGTTTTGGAGATGTTCTCAGTTCCTGATATTAAGACAATTAAATTCCCCTCTGAATGTTATTTTTATAAAGTCATTTCAAGATGAGGGGACATAATGTTGAGCTCAGCTGGCCAAGTTAGCTTATCTGGCGTGATGGCGGCAGGAAAGGACTCCTCTGCTCGAATTCTCCTCTGGGCTCTGGAGACACCTCACTGATAGCTAAAAGGACCAAGGAGTATGCTGTCCGACACTGGATTCAGCAAAGCTCTGACCAGGTGCTGCTCAGTACCATCAAGACCACTGTCCCTGAAATCAAGAAGGATGTACCTTCTACTTCATAACTAACTTATACTCTCTTTTACACTGATCACAATACAGCACAAACATTGAGTTCAGAGCGTTAGGCCAACTATCAGCTTCATTCTGAAGTACTTTATACCAGCATTAACCTCCTTAATGGTTACTACGCCTCTGCAATTCCAGCATTATTTCTTTCTAGTCAATCATCTAGGTGTCAGTGTACTATTTGGCCATTCCATGCCGTTTTACTTCCCTCCGACACCCTCTGTTCAGGCTGGAGCATTATAGGCTTTATCTCTTGTTTGCCACTGAACTACACATATATATACAGGCATAAATTAACAATTTACATTCAATTTTCATTAAAAGATACTGAATGGTTCAAGCTTACCACAATTTCATGGAAATAAACACAGATACGTTGATTAGCAATGAATTCTGGCACAATTACTGGCACAAATTTCCATCTGCTTATGTTCCAGGCTTTTATTTTAGCAAAATTGTGAGCTGGCTTCAACGCACTGATGCTTTATCAAGCTTATTTAAACAAGTGGTTTCGAACTAACGCTCCCAAGTGATTATATCCAGCGAGTCTAGCCAATGAGGCCCCGTTTCGACAAGTGTTTGAAAAAATGTTACCTTTCCCCGTTTCCCCTAACAACGAAAGATAGTATTTATAGTCCGACCAATCGTGGTTAGGCTTTCATTTGTTGCGCTCCAATCAATTGGGAGTTTACATGGTAGGCTATTTATGTAACGTAAGGTTTTTTCAAACACGTTATATAAAAAAAATTTTATGAGCAGAAATGATTCCATGCTGTCAGGCATCCTCACTATTTTATTTTGGGTATAATTTATTAATTCCTGGACTATTTGCGTAACGTTTTACATATTATTTGTCAGCAAGCCCTAAGGAACCCAAATATACCAATTTGAAAGAGCTACGTGGCTGCAAAAAAAAAAATTTTTCAAAATATGTTCATTTTTCTGTGCGCTCCTCCTTTTGGGTCGAAGATGCCAAACACGTCAATAAAAAAAAAAAACCCATACTGTCAAAATGATTTTAATGCAAACCCCCACCCCCCAATATTTTATTTTTGGGTACCCAAATTTAAACCAATTTGGACTATTTGACCAAGTAACGTTTTAACATGTTATTAAGCCCTAATAAACAACCCAAAAATATTTTTTCAACCGTAAAACAATGTAATGTAACCTCTTTCCTAATAAGATGTGCTTCTAAGGATTACTTTATGATTTTCAATAACCGTAAAAAAACCCATCTAATGTTGTCTTTTGGAAAGGGTTATTTAAAATTTATACAACCTCTGGGAAAGGGTAGTGTATTTTATCACTGTCCGTCTGAAAAACAATTAGTGCATGTAGACTTACACGCGTGATGGCAGCATTTGTGTATCGCGAGACGACGCGCATGCGTTGCATGCGTTCCCGATTTTATTCGCCCCTCTCTCTCTCTCTATATATATTTGAGTCCATCTGTTCGTTCGTTTTGGTAACGTAATATAATTAATGTTAGGATTAATTTAGGTCATTACGCAGGGCCTCTCAATGTTTTTCTTAGAAATGCAGCACACGTTTCATTGAAGAAAGTGGGTAATAATACAGTAAGCTTTTACTATCAACGTGAAAGCGTTACAATTTGCAGACGAAGCATAAAACAAGGGGGATTTCGAGTACAGTCATTGTGACAGCACTGTTCTTTACCATTCTTCTTCCTTTATTTATTATATGTATTTATTAGGCTTTATATTTACTTGATAATTTATATATGTGGATTAGAATATTCCACGACACCTCCCCTCTTAAAACAGACATTATATGTCAGTCCTTTATTCTATATACACATAGAGAAATTCATTATTATTTCTGGGGTTTACGGTGATTCTCATCACACGGATGGCGGCTTAAAAAATCCGCTCCCAAATTGGTTTTTCCAGATATATACTCAATGCTAAAATTATATGGAGCCAAAAGTAAAGACCATCGGAGTAACCTGGAGTTCTCATGCTTAGCCTGTGCTAGAAACGATAAAGGTTTGTGATCTGTTTGCAACTTAAATGCCTTCCCATATAGATAAATATTGAATTTCTTTATCGCCCATATTACTGCAAGACATTCTTTTTCGCTAGTTGAGTAGTTGATTTCAGCTTTATTCAACTTTCTGCTAGCATATGCCACTGGGCTTAATTCCCCATCCAAGGCATCTGATTTCTGTAGTAGAGTTGCACCTAACCCAATATTACTTGCATCCGTCCTTACAATGAATTCTTGACTTAAGTCAGGTAATTTCAAAATGGGTTTACTTGTGAGCTTTTCCTTCAATTCTTGGTAAGTCATTTCACATTGTGGTGTCCATGTAATGCGATCTGGATGTCCTTTACGTGTCAATTCCGTTAAAGGTGCACATATGGAATTAAAGTTTTTGATATACTTCTGGTAGAAACCACATAATGAGACAAAGGATCTCACGTCCTTCTTGGTTTGTGGTCTCGGGGCTTTCTGTAGTTTCTCTAAATTCTTGGGGTCAGGGGTCATGTTTCCCTGATAAACTGTGTGTCCCAAAAATTCCAATTCTTTACATCCAACGCAACATTTGGTTGGTCGGGCTGTTAAATTTGCCTCCCTAAGTCGATCAAACAGCATGTTCAGAGAGTCAATGTGTTCCTCAAATGTTCCTGTTGCTATAAGGATATCATCCATAAAATTTGTTATACAGGGATTATTCAGAGGATCCAATAATTTTCTCATCATTCTAGAGAAGACACTAGGCGCATTCTTCAATCCAAATGGCAATCTATTAAACTCATAGTGTCCTTCTGAGGTACTAAAAGCTAGGTATGGTCTAACCTCAGGCTTTACTGGAATCTGATAGTATCCTTTACTCAGATCCACTTTTGAGAAATATTTCGCTTTATTTAGTCTGGCAAACAGCTGATTTGTATCCGGCAATGGATCCACCTGTCCTTCTGTAATAGCGTTCAGTCTCCTGTAATCTATACAGAGTCTATGTTCTCCAGAGGGCTTCCTTAAAAGTACAACACCGGAACTATACGAAGACTCACTGTGCGAAATAATTCCTTCCTTCAACAGATAGTCTATCTCTTCCTTCAAAGCTTTCTCCTTAGCAAACGGAATCGAATATGGTTTCATACAGACAGGTGTGGGGTCTATCAGTTTCATATCATATTCCAATAGGTTTGTATGCCCTGGTCGGTCTGTTAACACCTCTGCATGATTATTTAGAACCTGTTGCACTCTCTCTTTCTGAGTTTTCGTTAAATGTGTACTGATTTTCACCTGTGCTGCTGTCTCACAGGGGTGTAATGGATATTCAAATGATGAAAGTGGTTCCTTTTTCATCTCCATGGCGATGGACAAGGTCAACAAGTGTGTCTCTTCCTGATGTTCTCTTTCCAAATATTTCTTCAGGAGATTCACATGATAGATTTTTTCTTTCCCCTTCTTATCTATCTTATAATTTGTCCTAGACACCTTCTCTAGAACTGTATATGGACCCTGCCATCCAATTTGTAACTTATTCTGACTCCCGGGCAAAAGAAGCAGTACCTTCTCTCCCACAGCCAAATTTCTGTCTTTCGCCTTCCTGTTATAATAGGCAGCATGTTTCTTCCTGGCTTGTTTCAAATTTTCATTGGCAAGTTTCCAACCAGTTTTTAACCGAGTGGTCAGCTCATTCACATATTGGTATGAAGATGTAATGTTTTCCTCTGCCTTTTCATCAGTCCACGTTCTTAACAAAGCTACATATGGACCTTTAATTGTGTGGACCTATTTGTCCATGCACCGGTATGGTCTCTTCCTCTCGAAGCTTTATAGTGATGATTTTTCCTCCCAGAATTATCATTCACAAAACGACCGCTACCAATTTTTCTTTTGGGGCTGTCTCCCCACTTAAAATTCTTGATGAGAGATTTCCTCTCTACATCCTCTTCCTCCAGTTTGTTTAAGTCCGATTGAGGGATTTTCGGCTTTTCCTGGGGTAAGACATCCTTTTGCACTCTCCGCATAGTGGCCATTGTAAAACAGTTAAGTGAAGCTTGTCCGTGAAAAGGGGCTTCCCATTCCATTTGGTCCACTTTATCAAATTTATATCTCTTTTTATTATCAGGCCTAATTTTGCCCCGTGGCGTGTCCAGGTCCTGATCCATGTTCCCACTTGTGGGTGTTCCCTCATGTGCTATGCTGCACCTTTCTACAAAATTCTCAATGTCCCATCTTGCTTTGGGCCAATAATAATTGTGAGCCACCTTTTGAATGATGGTACCTATCTTCTCATGGTCCCCATCTGGTTTCACATGTAGGCTCCTTATTAATTCTGTCCTGTATCTTTTTGGAAGAACCAGCTGTCCGTGACCATGGGATCTAGTTCCGGCCTTCCTATACATCAACTTGTTTTTCATGTAAAAATCTCCCTTGCCTGGAGTTGTATGACAAGTTGACAATTTTCTGAAACAAGGCTTGAGTGTTTTATCCCCAGCCTGTGCCTTCCTCATCTCTTCTGGAGTGGTATCCAACATAATATCCTCCTCCTGTCTTGAGGTCGACCTGACCTGAAGGGTTGCCATATACACAGGTTTCCTTCTGCAACGGTCAGTGTCATGATTGTCCATCTGACAATTCTTACACCACCTTTTTCCTTGGTTGAAAGATTTTCTTTCATCATATTTCCTTTCATCGAATTGTGGGAATTTATTTTTATTTTCATACCGTGGCCTATCAAATTGGTGCTTACCTTTGTTTTGATCCCTAGGATCAAATTTATTAAAGTTCTGTGGTGCCCTAAAGTTATCCACTTGTTTCTTTTTATTACCTGTTACCTCTGCTTGAGCTGCTTGATACCTTTCAGCAACATTTAGCAACTCACCCAGCCTCTCTGCACCTTGTTCCATGAGAAACTTTCTCAGGTCTGGAGCCATGGACTCTCTTAGTTGCTCTATAAGGACCATTTCCTAAAGATCTTGGGTTTTCCCCAGAGAAGTCCATTTCTCCAAGTATGTCTCTATTCGTGCAGAGAACTGGTGATATGTTTCACCTGACAGTAGTTTAGCATTCCTAAATTTTTTCCTATAAAATTCTGCATTCTTTTCATACCTTAACAAAAGAGCCTGCTTTAGCATGTCATAATTTTCCTGATCACCTCTGCTCATTTTTGCAAAAACTTCATAAGCTGCCCCACGAAGTCCCTGAGATAACTTTAAGCTCCACCTTTCTCTCTCTAACCCATACGTGGTAGCTAATAGTTCATACCTATTTAGGTAGCTCTCTATATCATCGTCTTTCTCAACAAAATGATCTAAATGAAAATTCATAGCTGAGGTTGAGGCTCCTTGAGTAACCGTAGCATCAGAGGCAAAGGGACTGGCACCATTTTCAGGAGCATGGCCTTGAAACTCAAACTCCCTTAGTCGTAACTCATGTTCCCTTTGTAATCTTTTATCTTCTGCTTCCCTTTCTGCAGCTAATTTCCTCTCTTCTGCAGCTAATCTTTTGTCTTCTCTTTCTGCCTCCAATTTCTTAGCCTCAGCCTCAATCTGCAACCTCTTAGTCTCAGCCTCAGCTTCAAACTGTAACTTCTTAATTTCCTTGTCAGCCTCTAACTTTCTTTCGGCTTCAAACCTTCTTTCTTCACGTTCAATAAATTTGTCACATTCCGTCGTGACATAGGCAACCATAACTTGCCCATCTAATCCTAACTCTTTTGCAGTCTGAACCGCAGCAGATCGAAATTTGGCCAGGTCCGCCATTGTCTATTATGTAAATTTATACAATGTCTAACCAACAATTCAATCTCTAATGGACAACACAGGCACCGTGAGCTCAACCTTATTTAATTCCACCCAAGGATACCTTTTAATTCTTATATTCCCTGAAGTGAATTACCCCCAATATTTTTAATAGGGAAAGATTCAAAATCCCGAGAGCGAGACCCCAATATATGTGGTGAAGTGGGATGTTATAAATATTTATAGGGGACTTAGTGTACTGACTGAGATCAGCTGTGAAGGTATCTATATCTATTAAGAGTAGTGTATTATAGATAACCTTACTTGCTACCACATATCTCTATATCTCAGTCAGAATTATTCTGGAATAGTGTGATGCTACGTTATGTGTCTAGGGTATGAGTATGGTGAAGTGTAAGTCACAACAACAGACAGATAAACAATTTAATTTAATCCACTACTCTTGACAACACTGTGACACTCACATACATATAACACTCTATGAGAATATCTTACAGGAGACACTCGTAACTTTTCAAATAACAATATGTATTCATTTCTATCATAAAGGCATATGTGTGTCCTGATTCAAAGACAAAGGAACCAGGAATCACAATCAATGTTAATTACAAGTTATGTACAGAATGTATTAATATGAATCTGGTAGTGACATATATTATTACAAATATTCTATGTGTGTCAGTTGTGTAGTAGTAAAATGAGGTAATACTGGTTTTGTTTTGTTCAAGCTCTGTTGGTATTTGTCATCATGACTTCAATAGTTTGTCTTTTGGGACTAGTATTGGAGATGTTCTCAGTTCCTGATATTAAGACAATTAAATTCCCCTCTGAATGTTATTTTTATAAAGTCATTTCAAGATGAGGGGACATAATGTTGAGCTCAGCTGGCCAAGTTAGCTTATCTGGCGTGATGGCGGCAGGAAAGGACTCCTCTGCTCGAATTCTCCTCTGGGCTCTGGAGACACCTCACTGATAGCTAAATGGACCAAGGAGTATGCTGTCCGACACTGGATTCAGCAAAGCTCTGACCAGGTGCTGCTCAGTACCATCAAGACCACTGTCCCTGAAATCAAGAAGGATGTACCTTCTACTTCATAACTAACTTATACTCTCTTTTACACTGATCACAATACAGCACAAACATTGAGTTCAGAGCGTTAGGCCAACTATCAGCTTCATTCTGAAGTACTTTATACCAGCATTAACCTCCTTAATGGTTACTACGCCTCTGCAATTCCAGCATTATTTCTTTCTAGTCAATCATCTAGGTGTCAGTGTACTATTTGGCCATTCCATGCCGTTTTACTTCCCTCCGACACCCTCTGTTCAGGCTGGAGCATTATAGGCTTTATCTCTTGTTTGCCACTGAACTACACATATATATATACAGGCATAAATTAACAATTTACATTCAATTTTCATTAAAAGATACTGAATGGTTCAAGCTTACCACAATTTCATGGAAATAAACACAGATACGTTGATTAGCAATGAATTCTGGCACAATTACTGGCACAAATTTCCATCTGCTTATGTTCCAGGCTTTTATTTTAGCAAAATTGTGAGCTGGCTTCAACGCACTGATGCTTTATCAAGCTTATTTAAACAAGTGGTTTCGAACTAACGCTCCCAAGTGATTATATCCAGCGAGTCTAGCCAATGAGGCCCCGTTTCGACAAGTGTTTGAAAAAATGTTACCTTTCCCCGTTTCCCCTAACAACGAAAGATAGTATTTATAGTCCGACCAATCGTGGTTAGGCTTTCATTTGTTGCGCTCCAATCAATTGGGAGTTTACATGGTAGGCTATTTATGTAACGTAAGGTTTTTTCAAACACGTTATATAAAAAAAATTTTATGAGCAGAAATGATTCCATGCTGTCAGGCATCCTCACTATTTTATTTTGGGTATAATTTATTAATTCCTGGACTATTTGCGTAACGTTTTACATATTATTTGTCAGCAAGCCCTAAGGAACCCAAATGTACCAATTTGAAAGAGCTACGTGGCTGCGTTCAAAATATGTATTTTCTACCTCCTGTTTCGAAGATGTGCTGTCTGGGTACTGTTATGTTTTCAACCGTAAACCCATCTAATGTTGTCTTTCCTAATAAGAGTTTTTTATGATTTATAAACCTAACTCTGGGAAAGGGTAGTGTATTTTATCACTGTCCGTCTGAAAAACAATTAGTGCATGTAGACTTACACGCGTGATGGCAGCATTTGTGTATCGCGCGACGCGTGTTGCATGCGTTCCCGATTTTATTCGCCCCTCTCTCTCTCTCTCTATATTTGAGTCCATCTGTTCGTTCGTTTTGGTAACGTAATATAATTAATGTTAGGATTAATTTAGGTCATTACGCAGGGCCTCTCAATGTTTTTCTTAGAAATGCAGCACACGTTTCATTGAAGAAAGCGGGTAATAATACAGTAAGCTTTTACTATCAACGTGAAAGCGTTACAATTTGCAGACGAAGCATAAAACAAGGGGGATTTCGAGTACAGTCATTGTGACAGCACTGTTCTTTACCATTCTTCTTCCTTTATTTATTATATGTATTTATTAGGCTTTATATTTACTTGATAATTTATATATGTGGATTAGAATATTCCACGACAACAGGTCACAGTGCTGTTCTTGGCATTTTTCTTGTAGCTGTCTTGCAGCGAACACCATATCGGTGGTTCCACATTCTTTCCGGAATCCACACTGACTTTCAGGTAGAAGACCTTTGTCAAGATGAGCCGTAAGGCAATTCAGAAGGATTCTGGCGAATATCTTCCCAGCAATTGATAATAGAGAGATGCCTCGATGATTGTTACAGTCTTGGCGATTACCTTTGCGTTTATATAGATGCATAATTGATGCATCTTTGAGATCGTGTGGGATGGTTTCACTCTGCCACATTTGCTGGAAGATCATGCGAAGTTTCTCTATCAGAACTGTACCGCCATCTTTATAGACCTCAACAGGAATTGAATCGGAGTTGGGGCCTTTCCACTAGAAAGTTGACGAATCGCTTTTTGAGTTTCCTCCAGAGTTGGTATATCATCTAGTGCTTCATTTATAGGAATTTGGGGCAGGCGGTTGATGGCTTCGTCGTTAATAGATGATGGCTGGTTCAGAACATTATTAAAATGTTCGACCCAGCGTTGGAGAATTTTTTCCTTGTCTGTAATCAGTGTTTTTCCATCTGCATTAAGGAGGGGAAATGATCCTGATGATGTTGAACCATAGACTGCTTTGAGTGCACGGTAAACATTTTTCAAGACATGGCTGTCAGCAAAGCCTTGGAGCTCATCTGCTTTATTACTCAGCCATGAATCCCGCATCTGGCGTAGTTTATGTTGGACGATTCTACGCATGTTGTTGAAAGCGTCTTTCTTGGATGTAGATTTTGGATCATTTAAATATGCTTTATGGAGATGGTGTTTCTCAGCCAACATCTTCTTTATATCATCTGAGTTCTCATCAAACCAGTCATTTTGTTTCTTGTTGGCGGGACTCAAGACCTCTGTAGCAGAGTTGTAGAGCTGCTCACGTAGGGCTACCCAATTTGTTTCCACACTTTGGCCGTCTAACGAGATAGATTTGAGACGGTCTTCTAGGGTGTCAGTAAATGACTATTTGATTTTTGTCTTCTTTAGTTTGATGACATCTAGCCTTTTTTGAGTTTTCTTCTCCTGCGGGCGCCTGGCTGGTTGGATACGAATTTTAAGTTTAGACACAATGAGGCGATGATCAGTTCAGCATTCGGCGCCACACATGGACTTGGTCACTCGGACATCTTGCCTGTCCTTCTTCCTAACAATTACATAGTCAATTAGGTGCCAATGCTTTGAGCGAGGATGCATCCAGGAGGTCCTGTTGCGGGTAGGAAGTCGAAAAATGGTGTTGGTGACAAGGGGGTCATGTTCTGCGCAAGTCTGGAGGAGAAGAAGTCCATTGCTGTTACAGCGACCCACGCCGTACTTTCCGATAGTGCCATTCCATTAGATGTTATCTGAGACTACTCTTGCATTAAAGTCACCAAGAATGATGAGCTTATTTGCTTTAGGAACTGATGCAATGACTGTATGTAGTTCTTCGTAAAACTTATCCTTGACGTCATCCTGGTTTGTCATAGTTGGTGCATATTCGCTAATGATGGTGGCATGTTTCCTTCCATAAAGCAGGGGGATCTTTACCGTCATCAGTCGGTCGTTTATTCCCTTTGGGGACCCCGCTAACTTGCCGACAATTGCTGTTTTGATTGCAAATCCAACCCCTGCTTCTCGTCTTTCTTCAATTCCTCTTCCGCTCCAATAGAATGTATAGCCTGCACCCTTTTCGCAAAGTTGGCCCTTGCCTGCAAGTCGAGTTTCACTCAGTGATGCTATGTCAATGTTGTATCTGGCCAGTTCTCTCCCAATCAGGGCAGTTCGCCTCTCAGGTCTGTTTGCGTTAAAGTCTTTGTCAAGGAGAGTGCGCACATTCCATGCGCCTAGAATGAGGGGGAAAAATCTGTCTTTTTTTTCTTATGTGTCGCCCGCCGAAGAAGGGTACCCACCAACCGCGGTAAGCTGGTTATGTAATGGTGGAGCAGGCAATGTTTAGGGCACCTTTTCTAGCCCCTTCCTCATGCCATGGAGGTGAGCAGTGCTTTCCTAAAGAGGGCTGCTCAGTCACTCAGGGGGCTGCCGAATCCCACTGCTGCTCCGATCAGTGGAAGACGACCATATGGCCTGAGCCGCCTGTGTGTAGGTCTGCGACTACGACTGCCAGCGTACCCACGCCTGCCGCTTCGCCGCTCGCCCATCGCCACAGGACTTGTTGTGAGTGGATGGATGAATGGGTAAAAGAGTGACTTGCGCAGTGATTTGGATTAAAGTGAGGAAGAGTTGCGCAATTCGTCGACCTCACTCTCTCGCCTGGGTCCATCTGAATCCAGTGGCAAGACAAGCCAAGACGATTGGAGATGAAGTCAGGTGCAGTGGATGACCAGGGCTTTCTACGTGCCTCGCCGTGCTCTATACGCTCCATAGCGCGTTGCTGGTAATCGCCGTCTTGCCCGTTGAACCAACAGGTGATTTCTTCCGCGCAGTCTATCGAATCCAGTCTTCGCATGCATGGGTAGGCAGACCCTAACTCACCGAAGGTTTATAACCAGTCGGCTACCCTCACCTAGTTTAGCCGGCCTGTCAAAGCCGTTTCCCGGGGGTGGCCGCTGTCGCATGCTGACAGCTACGAGGAACCACAGGTGAGAGCTGAATGCCAGGTTTGGACCAAAGGTGGCCGAGCTGCCCTGAAAAGGGCATGACAGCTCCTTCACCAGAGGTACTACCAATACCTGACATCCCAAACCCCCCAACAGCTACAAGATGTACCAAATACAGAAGTCCACTAACAGGTCAAATGTATGTGGAATGTCATGTGGAGAAGTGCTGTGAAAAAGATAACTCTAGTGCAGAGCATGGATAACAACAGAAACCATCAACAAGATAAAGGAGAGATAAACAAGAAAGCAACTTTGAACAAAATCAAACCCAGAGTCCATTCGTTTGGACGGATTGAGGGATGCTTTTGACGCTTTTCGCGCAAAATGGAGGCGAAGCTCCACCTTCCACAAGTTTTGTTGCAAATGCGCGCAGATCCCAGCTTTCGCTACTTTCGAGTTAGCGGGTGCGGAAAGAGATGTGCTATAAGTGTTAAAAAGAAAAATAAGAGGAGGTGGGGACTAGCAAACAACATAGCTACGTGTGAGGTTACAGATTCGATGATGGTATCTTAATTCACCGCAAATTTTTTAGGAGAAGGAAGTTTAGACAACATTGTGCGTAAGTATACCGTATGATTTCTTAATGAAATATATGAAAATATACGTGATGATATTTAATATATAAATTTGGGATGTCATTATCGCGGTGGGCGACGATAAATAGTTGTATCTTATAGAATATTTTTTTTTAAAAATAACTAACAGCACACAAATATGATATGGCGCCGCGAAAGAGGGTGGCAAACCAATAAGAAAAAAAAAAGAATAGAAAGGGGAAAAAAAACCCCAAACGAATTTACAAAGAAGCTAACGGGAGAACAGGAGGGAAAAAAATCAGAAAGAATACCTGCCTGTCTTTCAGAAACAACAACAGTTAGAGCCTCAACAGATCACAATAGAAAAGAGGTGGTGGGAAGATAATGGGACTTTTTCTTCCCCTTGTAGATAAAAATTAATGGCCTTAACTATTTTCGTACCAAACCTCAGAAATGAGGTATCTGAGGAAAGTGGTTGAAGTAACAAGAAGAGACATGGTCCGCAACCAGACGATACGTCAAGGCCTAAAATCCCACCCGCTGCAGACCCAAATAGAACAGTCCCAACTGAGATGGTTTGGCCATGTCTGCAGAATGGGAGAAGATCGGCTACTACGACAAGCATGGGAAACAAAGAGCCAGGGATCCAGACCTCCAGGACGACCCAGAGTCCGCTGGGAGGACAACATTAGACAATCTTTGAAGGACCGAGGACTAGAATGGAACCAGGCCAGGAAGAAGACAGCTGATAGAATGGTCTGGCGCTCTCTCTTCCAAACCTCTACACCTCACGGTAGAAGGGGAACGACTAAGTAAGTAAGTAAGTAAGTAACTATTTTCGTAGTTGTGACACATAAAATAAATTTTTCCACTATGATATTAGAAGCAAATTTTATCTCTAGTAATGAGTGTATCTTCGTGGAGCTGTATGGTTAGCCTCTGCATTTGCCTTGAGCTGGATGGCTACATCACCAATTTTGTGGGTTATTACGTTGCTGAGGGAGAGCCATACTTGAAGACTGCATATGGTACAGCTGCCTCTTACTGGGATGGGTTCGCCAACTTTATTTTGTATTTAGCAATTATTGCTCTATACTTCAACAGGTAAGCTTACATTAATTCATTTTCTGTTTGCCAATTTGTATCTGTTGTTAATTTCCTTTGTTCTCATGAATTTCGAGCATTCTTGTCAGTAACTGATGCCTGCTTTACTAATTTTCAATTACTTGGTTTAGAACCACAATTGTGCCCAAATAAGATATTATTCTATTCAGATTTCTACATACAAACTGTATTTTTATGATTATAACCAAACCCCTTCTGCAGACATTTAAATCCAATGACTACAAACCTTCATTAAAAAGTGTTCATTGCTTTTAGAAGCACATTGAGCCTTATTTTTTTAATTTAAAAAAAAATATTTTGTGTGTGTGTAGATAATGTGGTGGGATTATAGAGTTTTCTTCCCAGATGTGCTGTAACATAGTGTCAAAGGATGCAAGTTGTGTAGGACACTGGAAATTACAATTTATTGAGTTTGGTGCATCGGGAAGGCTAGTGGGGCACATATGTAGGAGATGTGACGTGTTTTTGTTTTCGCTAGTGATAAAGGAGTCGAAATGCGTTCTTCATATAACACAGACCTGAACGTGTTCAGTGGATAAATGAAATGGTCCCTGTGGAATATTACCATATGTTTGATAAGTGGATGAAATACTACATCCGTGAGAATAATGGAAAAATGTATCAACATCTGTTGGGTGTCGAGAATAAATAAACACGCAAAGTCTGTCAGAACGCGACTGCGGAATGCTGTAAAAAATAGGGTTGTACCTGATAAATGGGACGTACGCAGATAACTAGTGTTGAATAATATAGAAGTTATGTAGATGCAGAATATGTCGTGCATGAATGAACTGTATATAGTTGTATTCACACATTTGTGTAAACATTTTGCTATCAAATGGATCGGCAACCAGAGCAGACGAGTTGTAAAATCATGTGTTACGGAGCTTTGTTTGTGGTTACGAGAAGTTACGGTTATTATTGTTGAGCACACTTAGAGCCACGGTAACCATAACACAATGGCAGATCTGTCCCTAAACCAGAAGCAGCTCCTCGACAGATAGGCTGAAATGACGATCGTAAGATATCTCGACCAAAGTTGAATGAAAACAGGAAATTGTTTGGGCTCCCTCTAGTGAACACTGCATAGAGTTGAACTATGCATTATTGGAAAATTAGTCATATTGATAAACAGCAATGATGATTCCGAATGAGGTTTGCTGCTTTTCAATCTGATTGAAACATAATGGTAATGATTCCTGAATGCCTCTTGTCACAGCTTCTCTTCTTTCTGGCTATAGATTGGGTAATAAATATATCAACATAAGCCGACAGAAATTGAACAGTGGATGTGAACTAAACAGCTTGATGTTCTAGATTTTGCAGAAGACCTTGCTCTATTGTACCATAACCGTAACCAGGCATAAGACAATATGAAGTGAACTTATCACAGGTCACTGCAAATGGGTTTGAAAATGCACACGGAAAACATAATGAGAATGAATGCAGGAAGTAATAACAAGATTGCACTTGAAGAAACACCACTACAAAATGTAGAATCATACATATATCTATATCTTGGCAGCAATATAGACAGAGCTGGCGGGACTGGCGTGGCATCAAAATAGGAAATAAAAGACAAATTACTTTATTTGCACTGGGAAATATATGAAAGTCAGAAGAAATCAAATCGTCACACACACAAATAATAATAATAAATGTCAAATCAATCTTACTATACGGCTCTGAGAAATGGAGAACAACAAAAACAATAACCAGGAAGTTACAGACTTTCATAAATAGGTGCTTGCGTTAAATGAGCGGACTGAAGTGGTACGACAGGTCACCAACGTGGAACTATATGACAATATCCAGCAGAACACGAGATAAGAAGAAGACGCTGGCGATGAAGAAAAACATGTTGATAGCATTACAATGTAGCCCTTGTTATGGAATTCCCATAACAAGACAAATAAAGGCAGACCGAACAACACACGCGGAAGAGAGCTAGTGACAGAAATAACAAATGATGAGGAAGACATGGACAGACCTTGACCTTATCGCAAGTGGCGGGAGATTTGAAGGCCTATGCTCCTTGGGCTTGTATTAAAAATGCGAAGGGATGAAATTGTTTTTCCTCGCTTTGATTTGATTTTTACTGAAAGTCTCCCTGCGTGGCAGTCGTGTCACTCCACCGCAGGACATACGAAAACAACAACCGGTATATTGTAAATAGTAAAAAAAAAAAAAAAAGGCTTTTCGCACATTTCTCCACAATATTTCTAAGTTGTGCCCGCTGTGGTTTCTGGGGAATCTTTGGCGAGGCAAAGTAAGAACAACGACACTGCTTCTTCTGGCATGTCACAAGAGGAGACTAATGTGAAGATGGGCATCACACTGGCGCCCGGAAACGAAGCTATTTTGTTTATCAACACGTGAAGGCGATTGCGACCGGGTGATATACTTTTGAATTCATTTTCTCATGTCTCTTAATTAGCTCTCGCTTTCTGTGCCCTCCCTGACGAAGACCCTTAAGGCTGGAACATAGACATTTTATTTGTCTTTTGCCGTAGTATTACGTTTGCATTATTACATTACGGTTGTCAAAAATAAAAATTGTTTGTAAACCCACCATTAAACTGACAGAAATCACCTTTGTAAAGGCGTAGGAAGCACTTTATGCAAGATTCCTGCACAATGGGCAGCTGCAATTGTGATCCTGTGCTCCTTTGGAAGTTTAAAAGAAGCAGTAGTAGAAAGTTCTAATTCTGGGACAGCGTAGATCCTAGGGCATTGTATAAGGGAGCAAAGAACAAGATAATTGCACACTATCGAAAGCATGGAGTTTTGCTCTAGTTTTTATTTCTTTATTTCTTTAGTTGGTTCAACATTCATTGCCAATAACTTTGTTTCTTAAAACCAGTTTTTTTCTCCCTCATTAAAAATGGTAATTAATATTTTATTAAGGAATTCATATGTTTTGTTGTTTGTCTTTTACAATATTTCCTTTTTTTTTAAAAAAATTAATGCTTTCCTGTTCACTTTTTTGTTAAAGTTAAATGCTTCCGCGCTGTCATCTTCTAAATAAATGTTTCCACACTCTCTTTTTTTTTTTTTTTTTTTTTGAATTCTTTTGGTTAAAAAAAAAACGGAACCATTCTTAAATAACACCTCATACCACAGGCTGGAGCTCTGTAGTCCTGTGTATAAAGTAACTTATTATGTGTATTTATTTCCAGAAAAAGCTATCGAGAAGTAGGCTTGTACTGGGTTGGCGCATTCCTCGAAATCTTCACTGTGTATTTTCATGCTGCTGTAACAGGTTCGTCATCTTTTTTGTCTTCTTAAGTGCAATCAGTGTAGTGCCCCAACACATTTCACAAGCAATAGCTCTTCAGAGTCACTTTGGATCAACATGTAATTCAGGTTATATTGGTGTATGCAGTGCTGCTAATAAGATTATAGAGTGGAAGTTACAAATCATTGATTTACACGAAAGAAAACAGTAAAATTTACAACAATAATACAAGATTCAAACTCAAGAAAAATGGAAGAGCCAGTACAATGTTAGTGATGTTGCAATGTATGAACCAGCAATAATAGAGAGCAGTGTCTCCAAAAGGGGTTAAAGGGGTACGCTGCAGAATATGTACTTCACTTTATCATACTTTTCTTTATTTGAATAAAACAATTCATTAAAATTTATTACGTGAGAAAAGTGTACTGTTGATATACACACATGTTTATTTACGACTGTGCATTGCTTTCTTGCTTTACCGACGATACGCTTGCCTTTATAGCAGACTAATAGGATAATATGTAATAGCAATGCTTTGTTCACTAGTCATCAAGCACACTTTAATTTCAGACAAGTATAAATCCACGATATATATATATATATATATATATATATATATATATATATATATATATATATATATATATATATATATATATATATATATATATATATATATATATATATATATATATATAGGTATACTTCGGAGAATATCTTGGTAAATACCTCGGAGTATACCTCGGAGATATTGCGGGTTCGGTTCCAGACTACCGCAATAAAGCGAATATCGCAATAAAGCGGGTCATACCCATTTTTTTGGCTTCACAGTGCATTTAAAAGCCTAAAATAATGTTTACACTACGTCTATTAAGTGCGCAATAGCGCTAGCTCTAAAATAAAAATGTACTGTAAAATATAAAATACTTTATTGCTAAAAAAATTGCTAATCTTCATCATCTGAGCCAAAATCTATCGGAAGAAGAAGGCACGTTCTACTAAATAAACATAAATAACACTGACAAACAACATTTTTCTTTCTTATATAAGAATAAGTGTTCTTAGGTCAGTTTCTTGCGCTGATTTCAAATTTGAAATCCGTTCATCTCTATCACGTCGGGTTCTTAAGATATTTGTGAATAAATATATTTTTGGGAAACCGTTATTTGCTCCGTTTCATTATTACTATATAACTTTTAAAAAATTAATAAAATGCAAAATAATTCTACTTTTTATACTGCTAAAAGATGCATGATATATGTTACGTTATATTTCAAATAGTTACTGTATTTTGAAATAATTCTGAGTGAAATATGGCTTCTAGAAGTTGTAGAAATTCGGCTGATCTGTTCTGTTACGTGTGCGGATATTTTACCGATCGTGTTCACCAGAAAAACTTTACACCATTGCTAAAGAAAGCATATGAACTTTATTTCGATTCGAAAGTTGATGATGCAAATAAATCTTGGAAGCCAAATGCAGTTTGTTCGACTTGTGCAAATACATTGGCAGGTTGGTTACGAAAATCGCCGAAGCATAAGTCGATGCCTTTTGGAGTGCCAGTAATATGGCGTGAACCGACAAATCACGCTACTGATTGTTACTTCTGCTTGACAAATATCTATGGTTTCACTTTTAAAACTAGAAAGTCTGTGGTTTATCCAAATATTGAATCGGTTTCAAAACCAGTGCCTCATGATCCAGTCACGTGTCCGATCCCAGTTCCACCAGAACAATACCCGTTGGACGTGAATGAACCATCAGAAAGTGATAGTTTACCTGCTTTAGAAACTAATTCTGACTCGGATTATATACCGGTGAATGATGGTGTTCACTTAATTAACCATTCAGAACTTTCAGATCTAATACGTGATCTCGCTCTCACCAAAGGACAAGCAGAATTACTCGGTTCGCGACTCAAAGAATGGAATCTTTTAGCGCCCAATATTCCGATATCTAAATTTCGTCATAGACACAGAGAACTTGTTCAATACTTTGAGATGGATGATGACATTTGCTATTGCAAAGATGTAAAAGGTC
Organism: Oreohelix idahoensis; assembly: GCA_024509875.1. Taxonomy (NCBI): domain Eukaryota; kingdom Metazoa; phylum Mollusca; class Gastropoda; order Stylommatophora; family Oreohelicidae; genus Oreohelix; species Oreohelix idahoensis. The sequence goes on from JAMPIV010022699.1 coordinate 385,520, forward strand.
TAATGGTGCACCTCGGTCATGAGCACATAGTCAACGAATGGCGACTTTTCATCGACTCTTCCAAGATTAGTCTAAAAGCCGTGTTATTGCATAATGGAAATTTATTTTCATCAATTCCAGTCGCCTACTCTGTTCATATGAAAGAAACTTATGATAACATGGCTATACTTTTGGCAAAAATAAAGTACAATGACTACCAATGGCGGATTTGTGGAGACCTAAAGGTCATTGAAATTCTCACGGGCATGCAGACTGGGTATACTAAATTTTGTTGCTTCCTATGTGAATGGGACAGCCGCAACAGACAGGAACATTATGCAAGAAAGGTGTGGCCTATCAGGGATCGTATGCAGCTCGGGCATAAAAATGTAATACACGAGCCATTAGTTAACAAAGACAGCATCATTTTACCACCGTTACATATAAAGTTGGGGCTCATGAAGAATTTCGTAAAAGCGTTACATAAAACGAGCAAAGCTTTCACTTATCTTCGAGAAAAGTTTCCGCAAATTAGCGATGCAAAGATAAAGGAAGGTATCTTTGTAGGACCTCAGATTAGGAAAGTTATTGCAGACAAACAATTCGAGAACTTGTTACATGGTAGTGAACTTCGCGCATGGATGGCATTCAAATCGATCGTCGATAACTTTCTGGGAAATCACAAATCTGTCGACTATGTGCATATTGTTAAGCAGTGCATAGATGCATACAGAATTATGGGCTGTAACATGTCCCTCAAAATCCATTTGCTCGATTCGCATCTTGACTTTTTCCCTGACAACCTTGGCGAAGTCAGCGATGAACATGGAGAACGATTCCATCAAGATATCGCCGTAATGGAGTCACGTTATCAAGGACGGTGGAGTGTGACCATGCTTGCCGATTATTGTTGGATGCTTCATCGTGATGTACCACATGCCATTCACCGACGAAAGTCGACTGCAAAGAAATTCAAGCCTACATAACTGTTATACTTCTTGTACAAATGATGATGTAATACTGTATGCGTTGTTAAAAAACTTCAATTGCGTATTTCTAGAGATCCCGACCTGATAGAGAAAAACGGTTTGCAGATTTAAAAACAGCGCATTAAAATTGACCAGAAAAACATAGAAATGTTAGAGAAAGAAAAAAAAATTTTTTTTTTGTTAGCCAGTGTAATTTTTAAAAAAAGCACAATATCTGAGAAGCGCATTAAAGCGAAGTGCAATAAAGCGAGGTACACCTATATATATATATATGGTTATACAGAATTGACATCATTGCACTTCGGGCAAACCCATAGGTGCTCAGTCTCCATCAGTATATGTCAAAGAGTGTGAATGCTAACTGTTCATGTAGCTCGCTGGTTGTAAACACGACGGATGCATCCTCTCATACGTCCATCTCTACTAGCCTTACGTTTGATGCCAAATTCCAACAGTCTTAAACTTTGTCACGTAGGGTTTATATTCATTTAATTTCCTACATCTTCTTCCTATTCTTTCACCCGAATTCTCTCTTTTATTATCTCTGTAGTTCCTTTTTTCCTGTATATTTTTCATCCATTCGTTTTGCGAATATTATTTTCATATAATTCGCAAACTTTACCTGTTTTCCTTTCTCTAAAACTGAGAATCGCACCTGGGTGGTATTGCGTACATGTCAGTCGCGCTGGTCGGACGATAGGCGTGAATTTACAGCATTCGCTAGACATTCGTCTGAGGGTCTCTGGCCTGGGGCGTGAAAATTCACCCGAGGGACATGGAAAGTAGACAGAGAGTCTGCATTTCAGTAAACGCATGAGGTTTTTCGTCAGGAAAAACCCGGCTTAGCGTGAAAATCCACTCCGCACTGCAGACGGTGGTCTGAGATTTGCAACTCATGCAAGCCCTCGGCCACTGATGGCTGTTACGTCACGCGATAAGCGGACGAAGGTGTTATACGGACAGGGGAGACTATTTCGCTTGGCGAAATAAGATTAGGATCCTGTGTCCGATTTTAAAGATTTGGCCAAGTTTGAAACTTTAATTTCATTCTCGCTCATAGACTCACAGTAGATAGGTTGCTCGAAAACAGAATAGCTGTTAGCGAAGATTTTGAACCACGTGGGTTTCTTAAGTACCACTGGTCTAACAGTGCATATGCAACCCGAGTTAGCCAGAAATACTATATCCCAATAACGGGTTTTCAAAGACTGTAATGATAAATACTGGACCTTGGAGCCAGATCTTAATTTCTTCTAGAAAAACTCTACGTAATCTTTCTGCCTGGTGGCGCAAAATACTTCTAGTATTAACTAACATTTCCCGACTATATATATATATATATTTTTGTGGACAAATCTGTGGTGTGACTAAAGTGAATCCTATACTGAGGGAAGGCACCGACCTGACATTCATCATTTCTAGAAACCTACGCTATTGACACTGTGCTCTGCTAACTCCCGCGCCTGGAATAATTTTAGGTGACTTAATCAGACATTTGAACAAATTTGCACACCCAAGTAGTCGTTCCCGGAGACTCCAAGTTAAATACGTCTTTTGGAACTGGGGACTTCTTGGCAGAAGACTGCATTTTTTTGAGTCTGTGTGAAGATCTAAAATCAGTGTGTTCCAAGAGGCAGCGAGCCAAGTCGTGAGTACATGTATGAGAGGCCATGGCGGAATGAATGAGTGTACACTGGTTTGAGTGATATTTTCACTATTATATCTTTGACACCCTGTTGCTGTCCTAATTTTTTTTTCAATCTGCATAATTTGTTGCTAAGGCTAGAGTTCTTGTGTTTTTTGTCTTAGGTTAAATCAGATTTTTTTTTTCAAACTCTGTGCATATAATTACGAGATAAAACAACGAAAACTCTTAGAATCAAACCCTATGTATCTGTGACTCTGGCGCCATCATCTGTTCTCTTAACGGGGCTGGGCTAAACCTAGAGTTAACACTATAAGGGGGCTATCATCCTTGCAACATTTCCTTGAATTTTTATGACTATGTGTATATGTATTCTCCTTGATGTACTTTCTTTGATGTTGTGAGCCGATTTTTCCTGATATTAAAATCGCTCTTGAACTTAATAATCGTGTTTGGTCAGCTCGTTCTAGATAATATATATATCATTGTTATAGTTTTCCCACGTCTGTGTGTTTACCTGTCGTCACGTGTATGTGCGTGCCTGTGAGTGATAGAAATATACGTAATATGTATATTGGTGTAGTCTGTCTGACGCTGTAACAACTGTTGTAGAAGATAGGTGAGAGAGAGAAGAATTCTTTTCGCTTTCAGAGACAGCCACTATATCAAAATCTATCATCTCACGTGTGTGGAAATTCTATTACCTTTCACTAACTCTCACTGAGTCTATCACCTATTCAAACCTATTCAGAAGGGACCAAACCTAGTCTTAATTCTCCTATCGAAAATCTACGACAAACTTGATGATTCATCTATTGCAGTGTCATTCTCTAACAGGCGATCATTAATTGTTCTCAGTTTATCTCCCTTATCCATATCTAGTGTCCCCACTATGGGTGCTCTTGATGCTAGTCTGTCAGCTCTTTCATTACCACATGCCCCAGAATAACCAGGACAGTATACCCACACCAGCTCTTGTAGACTGGAAGCTTCAATGAATGTTTTCCATTCATGCCGCAACCAACCACTTTGAACCTTCCGAAGCATGGACTGAGAGTCTGACACAATGATGGCCTTTGTTAATGAAGTTTCATTTATCCACCTAAAGGCTGCAGTAACAGCCTCGACCTCCATTCTTATGCTGGAAGTTGTTATCTTGTAAGCCTCGCTATGTTCAGCGACGATTATTCCCTGCACCCGAGTAGAGATGCCCCAACCGGATTTCTCACCACGGATCACAGACCCATCTGTATACACAATGGCATCATCATCCCCGGAATGATCATGTATCAGTTGATTAATTTCCAATTCTGCTTTTCCATTCCCCCAATGTCTACACTCTCTGCCAAGGCTGATGATGACCTGCTGGTAGTTAATCCAGTTCTCATCTGATATACTCCACTCTTCCCCCTTGAATATATTGTCAACCGTGGCCACCTGTTTGATCGTTGTCTCTGCCAGTGCCATCCATGACATTCCTCTCTTTATTCTTGGTCCATTAATGTCAGCTATGTTACCATGCAGAGGGTGCCATTTGTCTGTGGATACTCACATATAGGCGTTTGCTTGGGCCATCGCATATCTGGATTTAATCGACAGCTCTCCAAGCATATACCTCATTGTCACAATGGGGGTATCTCGCGTACAGCCCAAGACTATGCGCATCCATTCATTCTGAATGCGTTCTAGTCTTCACATTGTGTGACTGACAGCGTGAGTATTCCCAGTCCATACTCAATGACCGATATGACTAGCTGTTGATAAAGAAGAAATAGTAATCTCTGCTCCAGACGCGCCCGGCCATTATTTTCAGGTCCGCTAGACCTCTCTTGCATTTCTGTGTGATTTGCTCAACATGGTACTTATACGAGAGCCCGCTATCAAATGTAACTCCGAGGAATTTCAGCTTTTCTTGCCTTTCAATGTTCTGTCCATTGAGAGTAATATCTGGGAGGTCTGCTTTCACAATGGAGTTGTTCAAGGAGCACCACATCACGCAGACCTTGTTGGAATTGACTTTGGAGCCAGTTTCCTCGCGAGTAGTGTATTATAGATAACCTTACTTGCTGCCACACATATATATATATCTCAGTCAGAATTATTCTGGAATAGTGTGATGACTACGTTGTATGTCTAGGGTATGTGTATGATGAAGTGTAAGTCATAACAACAACAGACAGATAAACAATTTAATTTATTCCACCACACTTGACAACACTGTGACACTCACATACATAAAACACTCTACAAGGATATCTTAAGGAGTCACTGATAACTTTTCAAATAACAATATGTATTCATTGCTGTCATGAATGAATATGTGTCCTGATTCAAATACAAAGGGAACCAGGAATCACAATCAATTTTACTTACAAGTTATATGTACAGAATTTATCAATTTGAATATTGTAATGACATATATTATTAAAAGTATCCTATGTGTGTCAGTTGTGTAGTAGTAATATGAGGTAATACTGGTTTTGTTTTGTTCAAGCTCTGTTGGTATTTGTCATCATGACTTCAATAGTTTGTCTTTATTGGAACTAGTATTGGAGATGTTCTCAGTTCCTGATATTAAAACAATTTACTTCCCCTCTTAAGTTTATGTTACAATGTTATTTTAAGATGGGGGTACATAATTTTGAGCTCAGCTGGCCACATCAGCTTATCTTGCGTGATGGCGGCAGGAAAAGACTCCTCTGCTCGATTTCTCCCCTGGGCTCTGGAGACACCTCACTGATAGCTAAATGGACCAAGGAGTATGCTGTCCGACTCTGGATTCAGCAAAGCTCTGACCAGGTGCTGCTCAATACCATCAAGACCACGGTCCCTGAAAACAAGAAGGATGTACCTTCTACTTCATAACTAATTGATACTCTAGTTATACACTGAGCACAATACATCACAACATTGAGTTCAGAGCGTTAGGCCAACTGTCAGCTTCATCTGAAATACTTTATACCAGTATTAACCTCCTTAATGGTTACTACGCCTCTGCAATTCCAGCATTATTTCTTTCTAGTCAATCATCTAGGTGTCAGTGTACTGTTTGGCCATTCCATGCCGTTTTACTTTCCTCCGACACCTTCTGTTCAGGCTGGAGCATTATAGGCTTTACATCATGTTTGCTACTGAACTACACATATATACAGGCATAAATTAACAATTCACATTCAATTTTCATTAAAAGATACTGAATGTTTCAAGCTTACCACAATTCATAGAATAAAACACAGATACGTTGACTAGCAATGAATTCTGGCACAATTACTGGCACAAATTCCCATCTGCTTATGTTCCAGGCTTTTATTTAGCAAAAATATGAGCTGGCTTCAACGCACTGTTGCGTTATCAAGCTTATTTGAACTAGTGGTCTCGAACTAACGCTCCTAAGTGATTATATCAGCGAGTCTGACCAATGGAGCCACGTTTCGACAAGTGTTTGAAAAAATTTTACCTTCCTACGTCTCCCCTAACAACCAAAGATAGTATTTATAGTCCGACCAATCGTGTTTAGTCTTATATTTGTTGCGCTCCAATCAATTTGGAGTTACATGGTAGGCTATTTCCGTACGCAAGGTTTTTTCAAACACGTTATAAAAAAATTTTATGAGCAGAAATGATTTCATGCTGTCAGGCATCCCCACTATTTTATTTTGGTTATAACTTGTTAATTCCTAGACTATTTGCGTAACGTTTTACATATTCTTTGTCAGCAAGCCCTAAGGAACCCAAATATACAAATTTAATAGAGCTAATATGCTGCGTTCAAAATATGCAATTCCTTCTACCTCCTGTTTCGAAGATGTGCTGTCTGGGTACTGTAATGTTTTCAAACGTAAACCCATCTAATGTTATCTTTTCTAATAAGAGTTTTTCAGGATTTAAAAACCTAACTCTGGGAAGGGTAGTGAATTTATCACTGTCCGTCCGAAAAAGTTAGTGCATGTGGCCTTACACGCGTGATAGTAGTAATTGTGTATCGCGCGACGCGTGTTGGGGGTGGCATTAATAGCGAGACGCGTGTTTAATTTTGCATGCGTTCGGCTTTCTGCCTCTCCCCTCTCTCTTTCTATTTGAGTCCATCTGTTTTTAGTTACGCCGTGTATAAAATGGAATGAATGAAATATTAAAATTAGGTCATTGTTCAGCTTGCGTATCTCACTGTTTTTCCAAGAAATACAGCACACGTTTCATTGAAGAAAGCGGGTAATAATATAGTAGGCTTTTACTATCAACGTGAAAGCGTTACAATTTGCAGACGAAGCATAAAACAAAGGGGGATTTCGAGTACAGTTATTGTGACAGCACTGTTATTTTACCATTGCTCTTTTCTTTATTAGAATTTATTTGTTAGGCTTTATATTTACCTTTTAATTTATATATATGGATTAGAATATTTCACGACAGGCACCTCCTGTAGTGTCCCTTGTATGCTTTTAATCATTTCGTGTCGGTCAGAGCCAGTTCTGTAAATGAGTATATCATCAGCAAATGTCAGTGTTCGTCCCAACCCAGTTGGTTGAATGGTGGCAACTTTTGCTGTATAAATATTAAACAGCACCGGTGATAGTGGAGAACCGTGGGGTAGTACGGGCAAATGAGCATTGGATCTGATGTCCATGTTCCCAAGCGAAATGCCACTGACCTCTCAGTTAAGGCAGCTGCTATCCATCTTGTAAGCCAAGGGTTAACACCGCAAGCCATTACACAGTTTATTAATTTCACTCTGTTATAAGCATCCTCTAGGTCAAATGCTACCGCAACCGTTTCTCGCTTATCCTGGAACCCCTCATATACATCATCGCGGTGATTCATCATTTTTCGTGCTATTATCTTTTCTAGTAGTTTACCATAGACATTCTGCATTGTAATAATTCTGTAGCTGCTGAGAGACGCGGGGTCTTTACCAGGTTTAGGAAGTGGTCGTAGGTAACTATGCAGCCAGTCTTCTGGCACCAGAGCATTCTGTAAGCTGTTGTTGAAATCACTCACCACACTCTTAATGCCTGTGTCATCGAGCTGTTTTATGTGGTGATACTGTACACCATCAGGACCTGGGGCAATGTACCTACTGGATTCTAAAGTGCACATAACGTCTTCTTCGGTTATGAGGTCGAAATATATGTCGCCTCTTCTGTCGCTTCCCAGAATACGGTCTTTGATTTCTTGGCGGGCAGCTTTATCACCTTTATCTGTCTGAGTAATTTAACGCATTTGACAGGGTCCCCTGGAGCAAACTTTGGGACTGTTTGGCAAGGAAGAACATTCCAGCACCTCTGATTCATGCTATACAGAGCTTCTACAAGTCTTGTAGAAATTATGTGAGGACAGCAAACCATAAGTCAGAAGAGTTCAGGACCACCACTGGTGTAAGACAAGGTGATATCCTGTCACCTTATCTTTTCATACTCCTCATGGACGATGTTATCAAGTCATGTAAGGAGAGAACAAGAAAGTATTCAGTGGGGTACTGGAAGATTAGACAGGTATGTATTTCAGAGCTGGCATTTGCTGATGATGTTGCCCTGATTGCTAAATCAGAGGCACATCTCCAATCCAACCTGCAAGTCTGGGAGGATGAGCTGGAGAAGAGAGGGATGGTCATAAGTAGCTCTAAAACAAAATCCATGGTGATATCACGAGAAGAAAGAAGACATCAGATTAAGCTGGGAGAACAGGTCCTGGAGCAGGTCAACCACTTTAAATATCTCGGAGCTATTGTAGACCGAAAGGGAGGCATCAAAGAAGAGTTGGCCACTCGAAAAGCAGCAGCTGGGAGACTTTTTCAGGCCATAAATTGAGGATTCATCAGCAAGAAAGAGGTTGGTAAGAAAACGAAGATGGCTGTATACCGCTCCACCTATGTCCCAGTCTTGACATATGGATGCGAGTCATGGGCAATGACTGCAACCCATAAAAGCCAGATCCAAACCTCAGAAATGAGGTATCTGAGGAAGGTAGTTGAAGTAACAAGAAGAGACATGGTTCGGAACCAGACGATACTTCAAGGCCTAAAATCCCACCTCCTGCAGACCCAAGTAGAACAGTCCCAACTAAGATGGTTTGGCCATGTCTGCAGAATTGGAGAAGATCGGCTACCACGACAAGCATGGGAAACAAAGAGCCAGGGATCCAGACCCCTAGGACGACCCAGAGTCCGCTGGGAGGACAACATTAGACAATCTTTGAATGATCGAGGACTAGAATGGAACCAGGCCAGGAGGAAGACAGCCTATAGGATAGTCTGGCGCTCTCTCTTCCAAACCTCTTCACCTCACGGTAGAAGGGGAACGACTAAGTAAGTAAGTAAGTAATTTAACGCTCGAGTCCCTTTTCAGCATCGGTCTTCAGGCATATTCCTGTCGAGCTGAGAATATTAGGAATTGGTTGGCCTGTACTTTTCCTACTCGTTCTGCGATGTATGGCCCATAATTTCTGTAGTGTTTTGTCAGTGCCGTCCTGTGTCACAAAGGCCTCCCACACTGTGTCTTTGGCTTCTCTTGCCAAGCCCTTGAAGTTACTGATTGCTCTTTGTTTTTTCTCCTTAAAATCTTCCACCTCTTCATAATTCATCATCCTTCTCTTTCGTGCTATTCGCCTTAACTTTGTCGCTCTTTCCTTTTCCAGCCATGCTGTCTCCATTGTCTCATTCCACCAGGGCGGTTGTGTAAAAGGTTTGCGAGTTGTCTTTTGTTTCGCACTTTGACGCAATATGTGTACAGGGCTAGTGCTGTTAAGTGGGTTGTTAGGATAATGGAAAGTCTTTTTCGGTTTCATGTGTCTGGTGGTCTCCCCCTTTGCAATGAGAACTAGACAGGGTAGGTGATCGCTTTCTTGCGCTTGCAATTTTTTTTCTCTAACCAGCGGCACTCGAGCTTTCCAGCCCTTTTTGGCCCAATGACACGTCATTGCGAGGCTGGGGAGCCAGTGGACTTTCCTTCCAACCCGGTCAGGAGCTTCGCTCCTTCCCATCCACAGAGGGTTTATCTGCAGGAGCCGTTCAGGTTATTCAGTCAAATCCCGGCCGATGACACTCCTACAAATGCAAGCGCCCGGGCTTGAACCTTGAAAACCTGGTCGCTAGCGCAACGTGGTAACCATTACACCAGCGCGGCTCCCAATGAGCTTGCAATACATCCCATCTTGCAAAGGTGGCGGCAGCACTTGACAACAATGCCAGATCGATGACTCCATCAGTATCCCCTGGTCTAGATGCCAGTCTTGTTGGGCGTCCATCATTTAAAATGGATAGGTTCGAGCTGAGCAAAGCCTGACACAAGGCAACGCCCTGTCTATTTTCCGTGGAGTTCCTCCAATCCATTGATATTGCATTAAAATCGCCGGCAATTAGGCACATCTTGTTAGGCTCCTCGGACAATTTAGTTAGGAACTCCCAGCTACCTTCTTCCGAAAGGCGATCCACATGGGCATATACATTGAATATTTGTCATTCTTGACCGTTTATATGCAGTACAAGCCCCTGTAATTTTGCATCCTCAGTAGAATGGAAACTTGTATCTATCCATGCATGAGGAAGTTCATCTTTGACATACATCGCTTGACCTCGTCTGCCAGGCCCACGCGGATTTGTATAACATCTGAAACCCGGGCAATTGACTACATTATTCAATTTTAAATTGGTTTCCTGGATCATCAATACATCAATACATCAAAATCATAGATAATAGTTTGAATAATGGCAGCTCGTTGGTAGGCACTTGGACAGTTCCAGTACCCTATACGAACGTATTTCATAGAGAGTCGGTCCGCTTTCTTCCTTGTTCTTCTCTTACCAGCTCCTCTTTTTCTCTCTCTCCTCTTCTCCCCCTACCTTTTCTTCTGCATTCACGCTTCTTCGTTACATTAGCCGAAGGCATCGGTGACAGAGCACAATCCCCATTGCTCCCGCGATAATTCTTGTGTATTGCATAATTCATCACATTTTTTTCCAAGATATATTGGAAATAACTGGTCACCCTGGTATAGCCACCATGCCAGGGAAGAGGCAAGGGATGTTCCTTAGGAAGTCCATCTGCCTGGCGCCGCCCCGCTCGCATTCCAGACAGCCAATGTTTAAGACTAAATTCTCATTAGCCATTCAGCCTCTCGGCACACTGGAGCACCTTAGTCTTGGGGTAATTAACTAATGACTATAACCGAAGGAACCTTTATTCGAGTTATACCCTGCTTTATACGATGTGAAGACATTTGTTGATGACGCCATTATAGTGCAAGCATGTGAAGAAAGCACACGTAATCTTTTTGTGAACAGAATATTCTAACATGACAAGATGGCTGACTATGTCGTTAGCTGAACTTTCCAAAATCATGCCCTCATTCAGGCATATACGTAATATGCAGACATCGCTTGTTGCACAAAACATGGGGGACGTCTCCTCACACGAGCCTACTGGCTCATACCAAGTCAGTCACTTATGAAAAGTGCAGCAAAGCCAGAAACAAACTCGAAAATCTCGAATCACAAACTGTGTCAGATATCTTGAAACCGGAAGTTAATTAATTATATAGTTAAGAATATATATATATATATATATATATATATATATACAGTATATATATATACAGTATATATATATATATATATATATATATATATATATATATATATATATATATATATATATATATATATATATATATATATATATATATATATATATATATATATATATATATATATATATTCCATAATCAAACTGTTCATGCACACCGTCATTTGCGCACTTTTTCTACTTTCAAGAGAGTACATTAACTTTCAACCACAGCTAATAGGTGAAACTATGGTTGAAAGTTAGACAATAATTGTATTGTTTCCCTTATATGTACTCTCCCGAAAATATAAAAGTGCGCAAATGACGGTGTGCATGAACAGTTTGATTATGGAAAGGAGCCAACAACACAATTGATAAACAGTACATGAACTGGAGACAGGAAGGTGCGGAGATGCAGATTAAATCAACAGACAATCAAGATACTCTTCTGTCCAGTTTCATTCGGGAAACGGATTTAACTCATCATTTTCTTGAAAATAACCTTAAAATATAAGTTTTTGATTGTTTCTTCAAGAAAAAATTTTAATTTAAAGTATTGCAGACTTATTATTAAGAATCAAAATGATAAGATGGCTGCAATTAAAAACCTGTCAATTTTGACGGGTTGTTGCTATTATATATATATATAATTCACAATCGGTTTTCGTTTTGTTATTAAAAATTGAATTCTTACGCACATTCCATGCATCTTACAGCACAATGCAGAATTTGCACACTAAACAAATAAAACTGTATTATATATAAAGTTAACTAGGTTTAAGTAAACTATTGATCTATGAACGTCCCCGATTTTTAAAAAATCCAACAGGTCCCTGTTTTGCATACTGCCTGCCTTCTTTAAATTTAGCCAAAAAACAGATTCTCATTTATTATAAGATGAAACTCAGCAGCCAGTTAGAATTAAGATTTTGATGTATTGAGGAATTTTCAAACTGCTGATATATTGTTCGAAATAAACGTTTTGAACTGGCAAATTTGATCAGCTGTCAGAAATGAATAATGCTTGCGCTGATTAAGATCTTCGTATTCCAAGGTACGGACAGTGTTTACCTTTATTTGCTTGTATGAAACTCTTTTATTTTTAACATTTTTATTTGTGTGTTGAAAGTATCATTATTTTATAAACTACTTTCGCTACTGTCAGATAGAATTAGAAATTCCCGATCACTGTGTAGTGTGTGACAGCTCACAGGACTGTAAACCAAAACGTAAAATAAAACAAAATCAAAGCCTAACCATGATATCTATCGCAATGTGATTTCGTTTTTGTCAAATGACAAAGTTGAAGGTGGGATAAATCCCCATAGTAATGGCTCGTAAGTTTGAAGGGCTACTAAAGACACCAAAAGTGAATCAGATAAGTCGAATCCTCACTGAGAGTAAGAAGGTCTCCGCGGGTATTCTGATCTCCACCGACAGTTTCATCTGGGATCCCGAAAGATACACGAGCCAGCAATACCGGTTTAGCCGGAAGACAACAATGATACACCTAAACAAAGTTTCCAGCAAAGCTTTGGACACATGCAAATACTGATGGTTCAGCAAAATCCGCAGTTGAAAATGGGGGCGCTGGCATTCTTATACAATTAAAGAATAGAATCCACTCTGTGGCACTTGCCAATGGCAAATACTGCAATAACTTCAATGCTGAAGCAGAAGCCCTGAAACAGACAGCAGAAACTTTTATTGAATGCAAAGCACATGCAGAAAACCACAACAGTAATCTTTACAGATGCCCTCTCAGTAATAACAGCCCTTAAGAGCCACCACGCTAAAGTATTGAAAATTCTGATAAACTCTCTTGAAAGACTGGCCAAATGCTTCAACAAGTGCACAGTCCAGTGGATACCAGCCCATTTCAACATACCAGGAAATGAAGAGGCAGACAAACTTGTTAAGGAAGGAGGAGCCTTACAACAAAATGAAATAGAGGTAACTTACGAAATGGCAAAAACTGCTAAGAAAGCCACATTCAAGTTCCAACTGGAAAGAGAGCACCCAGGCCATTTAAAAAATGATGCATATCATCAGCTGTCTAGGCGAGAACAGATCACCATTTTTTGGCTACGCACTGGACACAACAGATTGAGATACCATCTATACTACAAGTACAGAATTGGTGAAACAGATCTCTGCACCTGCGGCACCAGCCCGATGACAGTCGAACGCCTGCTGTAGTCCTGCCCAGACTACAGCAATGAACGGAGTAGCATGTGGCAACAACCCATTTGTGTCAACGAAAAACTGTTTGGAGATGTCAGGAACCTTGAGTTGACTACTGCCTTTATTAGAGTCATTAATGTGAAAGTCTAAAGGCTAACGAGGAAGAAGAAGATACACCTAAACACCCACATCATAAAAGATATAAACAAGTGATAAACTAAGATGTACATTTCTTTACATATATATATATTTATATATATATATATATATATATATATATATATATATATATATATATATATATATATATATATATATATATATATATATATATATATATATATATATATATATATATATATATATATATATATATATATATATATATATATATATATATATATATATATATATATATATATATATATATATATATATATATATATATATATATATTTATATATCCCAACAGAAAATAGATAATGGCGCAAGATGATGTAATCAACAACAGTTTTAAAAAAAAGGATATAGGCTTAATTAATTACTCTTAAACTTGAGATTGGACTGGTGACAACTATGACGAAAAGCAAGGGTTTTCTCATCAGTCGAGACAAGCCTTGGACTGACAGCTTCGGCATAAGCAAGAAAAACTGCCGTCAACAGAGATAGAGAAAGGGTTTCCCTACTCCTCTGGATAAATAGCTTGTTACCAGACCACTGTGCATTCACTTATGTCACGGGGTGTTCCAAAAATCTTGGTGGTTCTAAAACATCTAAGCCTTTCATCATATCACGCAAGCCGAACTAACTGGCCCAGTCAGCCATAGGTACACAACAGTACTCAGCGCAAATCGCCAGATCGTACTGAAGCCATGAATGTTTGATGAATGTTTATGATAGTTTATTTATCCCGAGAAAAAGGGATCTATCGTGGTTATCCCAAATATAGGGAGCCACATATGTATAAGCAGATGTGAAGCATCTTTGCTTTGAGGAAGACGTTCTTGGGCTATATGTCATGTACCTTTTTTTATGCCCAATATTGGCCAGTGGCTGGGCAGTTTTGGAGGAGTCCAATTCCACGTGGACATTCATTTGTGAGAGATATCCTGAGGCAATAGAGGTGACCTAATAATCTGCAGTGGCCAGTTCTTATGTGGAAAATGATGGTTTGCTGGTGTCTATGAAGCTGGTGGACTGGGTCATATATGTTGTATATATCACCTTCCTTCTTCCACTGGTATTTGTACTTGCTGTGGATGATGGTTTTAGCTTCTCGATAGGGCAAAGGGAGGTTGAATTGCTCCATTTTACTGTCACTTCTAGATAAAGTATCAGCTCTCTCATTCGTAGTGATCCCACGGTGGGTGTGTAACCACCAGGGAACAATGGTTGATGATTTTTTGATAATGTTAAGCTAGGTTGTAACGTTAAACGCTCATTGACTTACATTTATCAAGAACTAAGAACATAACAAAAATCAAGGAGTAACGGCGGTAAAGATTACTCAGTAATTGCACTGACCAGTTTTACACTAGTTTGTTTTATCTGGTGGGATATCTTACTCACTACTTACTTAGTCGTTCCTCTTCTACTCTGGGGTGTCGAGGTTTGCCAGAGAGAACACCACACAGTCCTAACAGTGGTCTTCCTCCTGACTTGGTTCCAATCTTCTTCTTCTTCTTTGATCCTTAGCCGCCGACCGTCAAAGCAGTCAGTGGCCATTACGCCTGGTGGCGTCTTGTAGGACAACAACAAATTGATTCCACTTTGCTCGGTGTCGTGGTTGAGTTAGAGTGTAGAGTATTTGTCGAGTTGGACAACAGTAGTGAAATCGACAAGGGATAGTGGACTGACAGAGTTATAGATTACACTTTAGATAAGGTGTAAATAGGAGATGGACTTGAGACAACCTGGAAGAAGATTTATCAAAATGATCTCTCTCTCCAAGCCTCAACTCACTTATGTCTGTCTCAGCACCTCCTGCTCTCTCTCTTTTCTCTTATCATACATAGAGATTATAGTAAAGAGCTAAAAAATACAAATATGGATGGAAAGGTCGTGAACAGCGCATTAATAAATGTGTAAAATTTATTAAAGAAGAAAAGCATGAAAATAATGCATATCATCACAACAACATAAAATTACATCAATAATCAATCAAATATGCAAATACTCCAACAACCACACACACAGATCACCGACATGAACCTGTAGAACACAAAGAGATAAATAATCGAGTGACAGTCCTTCGGTTTTCGGGGACCAGCTGAAGTAACTCCAGTAAGTGATGTTTTCGTATATATCCTCCATCGGTGATGGAATTAACCTGAATAACATCCCTGTATAGGCGCTATCGTTGGTGACCCCCCCCCCTACTGGCGCGAGTTGGGCTGGGGGCCGCTGTTTATCTCCTGCTGACCAACTGATTGAACTGGGCGACAGCCTGTCCGCTTTTCGGGGACCAAATGTACTAGCTCCAGGAAGTGAATTACTTGTAGATCCTTCGTGAGGGACTAGCCTACAAAACTTTCTTTGTTGGTGCTAAACGTTGGTGACTCCCCTTATAGCGTGAGTGGGGCTGGAACTCTGTCCATAGATGGCTGCTCATACGTGCGAGGTTTTAAGTATCCAGGAAATACACCAGAAGAAGTCACTTGAGGACAAAGAGACCCAGGCGCGCTTATCCGGCGCAAGGCTCCGCTTGGCTGTAAATCCTATTTAAACTGGTTTGGCTGTGGTTTGCTGAGTGCCCCGGTTAGGCACAAAAAAGGCGGGTGATATGGAATTCTGCTATAGGCATGCTGAGCGGGTTTGATATTCTGGAAGCCGCAATGCTCTGGCTGGTAATCCAATAGGCGAGTAGAGAACTACTACTGCGTTGGGCGATTCCAGATTTAGCGTTGGCTCCGTTGCACTGCGTGAGCTTAACTTAGCGTTGACAAAAAGGGATTTTGATTCAGGAACGGTTCCAGCACCTCTGATTCATGCTATACAGAGCTTCTACAAGTCTTGCAGAAATTATGTGAGGACAGCAAACCATAAGTCAGAAGAGTTCAGGACCACCACTGGTGTAAGACAAGGTGATATCCTATCACCTTACCTCTTCATACTCCTTATGGACGATGTCATCAAGGCATGTATGGAGAGAACAAGAAAGTATTCAGTGGGGTACTGGAAGATGAGACAGGTCTATATTTCAGAGCTGGCATTTGCTGATGATGTTGCCCTGATTGCTAAATCAGAGGCACATCTCCAATCCAACCTGCAAGTCTGGAAGGAAGAGCTGGAGAAGAGAGGGATGGTCATAAGCAGCTCTAAAACAAAATGCATGGTGATATCACGAGAAGAAAGAAGACATCAGATTAAGCTGGGAGAACAGGTCCTGGAGCAGGTCGACCACTTTAAATACCTCGGAGCTATTATAGACCGAAAGGGAGGCATCAAAGAAGAGTTGGCCACTCGAAAAAGCAGCAGCTGGGAGACTTTTTCAGGCCATAAATCGAGGATTCCTCAGCAAGAGAGAGGTTGGTAAGAAAACAAAGATGGCTGTATACCGCTCCACCTATGTCCCAGTCTTAACATATGGATGCGAGTCATGGGCAATGACTACAACCCATAAAAGCCAGATCCAAACCTCAGAAATGAGATATCTGAGGAAGGTGGTTGAAGTAACAAGAAGAGACATGGTACGCAACCAGACGATACGTCAAGGCCTTAAATCCTACCCCCTGCAGACCCAAGTAGAACAGTCCCAATTAAGATGGTTTGGCCATGTCTGCAGAATGGGAGAAGATCGGATACCACGACAAGCATGAGAAACAAAGAGCCAAGGATCCAGACCCCGAGGACGACCCAGAGTCCGCTGGGAGGACAACATTAGACAATCTTTGAAGGATCGAGGACTAGAATGGAACCAGGCCAGGAGGAAGACAGCCGATAGGATAGTCTGGCGCTCTCTCTTCCAAACCTCTACACCTCACGGTAGAAGGGGATCGACTAAGTAAGTAAGTAAGATTCAGGAACGGGGTTGACGATTCGTTGCTAGATGTATACAGAAACCCTCTAGATCGAAGAGTATATGACTTTCTTCGCCTGACTGAAGTCTGCTCTAGCGATTCGGTCTTCCTGAAACTGAGACCCAAAAAGAGACACCCTTTTACATCAAGCAAATAATAAATCACACTAACTTTATACAGAAAGTTTCGCTCCACTATGGGATTAAATTTATTGTAGTTATTGCTATGATAGTTTAGGGCTGTCTTTAACCATGTCTCCTGTTCCTTAAAAATATCAATTATCAGCACGCGCCCGCATAGGCTTAATATCTTTTGCACACCCAGGTACCGGTCAGTAACTGTTCTGACAGCAACAATCTACTCCTCTTCTCCCAATCTCAACATACAGGAAACCTAACCTGTAGCTACAGTTAAATGAATATGCTTATTCATCTTACAACATTAAATGAATTTACATAAACAGATTACAGCATTTGACATTACACAAATAAATCGTATGTCCCCTTTGGGAAATATATTAGCATTTCCACAAAATGAGTACAAAGAAAATGCAATGTTCTTGCTATAATAATACAGTTGTGGCTAGATCATACGATATAATTATATCTATGCCTGGTGACTGCTTTCAGTGAAAGTTATAGACTAGTGCCTAGCCACACAAGTAAGCATAAAATGATCCTCCCTTGCCACTAGAAATATCTATCAAAGGAATAAGTGACTATCTCCATAATCCAGAGTTATTACCTGCATCTCACTATTCAGTTTTTAAAGTGAACAATCCACACCTGACATTATCTTACAGAAATGACAGTTAATTTTGCTGACTCTTAACCCAATGGTAAGCATTCGTGGACTGATTCTACGCCTAATATCTGTTATTGTAAGTTTAACATTTAACCCATAATAAACCGTAACAGTTTAAGCACCACTTAATAGGCCGTAGACAGCGCTACCTTATCACTGAATAAATTACTAGGAGAAGTCCTCAGAAATAAATTCACTTCCCTAACAGATATATATATAAAAGCTAACATGAATCTAATATTATAATTATAAGATATGTCAACTCACCCCGAAAATGACTAGAACATAGGCAAACACATTCTAGTATTGTGTTAAAGTTTGCCTTATCTCATGATGGTCATCTACGGGCCAGGAAAATTTACGAATGTCTTTGTCTATTAAAACCAGTCTACTCTTATAGATCACAAGGGACGCTCCCCCCGGACACCTGGCGTGCGTATCCCTACAGAAGTTCGGCGAAAGACGTAATCTAGAGTAAGACAAAAGAAATCGTGCGAAAGTTCCCCAGGTAGAGAAATGCATAACATTATCCTCTATCTTGTCTAAGGGGCGAAAACCCAAAGACTGACCGCGGGTTGTTATCTTCCCCTGAAACAGATCACACTCGTTACCCAGGCCTCAAAGGGTACCAGCCGCTCGTCATCAAACGTTTTAAAGCGACCAGAGAAATTCCCCTGTTGGGACCACAGAGGGTACCCGCCGCTAACGAACCGTTTCTTTCACAGAAACCGTCTTTGGCTCGTTCTAACACTAGAGCGACCGGAGAAATGTTTCTCTGGTCAGGCCAGGTGTGCTGACGTAACATTATCGTTCGCTGACCGCTGCATGCTCGAACATAAACAACCTCGGGTGGGGTTTGCGAAGGTGAAAAATGACAGAAAGAAGAATACAAAATGACGAGGAAACCCAGGACATTTAAAAAGTAATCAAATTATGGACAAGATGGTAAAATAGATTATCGGTCACGTGACAAGGGCCCCCCCCCCCCCCTTTTAAAGTTCGAGGAATACGGACAAAAATGACAGTAATCTATCTTTTCCATCGATGTCCGTTACCTGTTATTGGAACATCCAATACTCATAAACCAAATACGTTTCCAATTTCTGTCTGTCTGTATGCCTAGCTCCGAGTTCATTTCTTTTCTTCCCTCTGTCTAATAGACGTTCAGCAAATGGGATTTTGCGAGGCCACTCGGCGCTGACGTAATTCGTTTCCGTGTGAACCTGACCTTGCTTCCGCAGTTCGCTGTGCCTGTTTATGGTCCGGAAAATTATCCGCACCTGTTGTGAGTTTCGGCCCCGCCTGAACTCACTGGCCACTGCGTAGATAATCCGCCTGTTACATGCAGTGTAATCATTGATGGGCTCAGGCTGCTTATGTATATATTTACCTGTCACGGGCGTGGCCTTGAATAACCCTCTATAGCTGCAGTCTTTCGGGATTTTTCGCGCGCGTGTAACCCTAGTTGGTAAATAAAGCCGTTCGTTGGCCGAAGAAATGCTAGCATTTTTCTTCTGCCTCTCCACACCTACTCCCCTGTTTCGGTGGGAGCATTGATCAATCTTCAGACCTGTGCCCTCTAAAGGTGGATCTGGAGCTTTCCTTGCCTTGCCAGTCACAACTCTGGCTTGGTCAACGGAAATGATCAAGTTGCTCTGTAATGGCCTGGCGGAGGCGACTACTTTGCTGTCCATCAGTGGGGTTGAGACCACTGGAATAATGCGATTTGAATGAGAGAACTCAGCTGCCTGAAGCAGAGAGTAATCGATCGCATTCTGGGGTTCTACTAAATCATAACAGATCTCCGTAGCTTCTATCCGTGAAGAAAGATAGGTAATATCTGCGAGTTGCAGAGTTTGTCGAGTCGCTTTCCCATTACTAGCATGACGTGAGCCAAGGCTCTCAACAATGGCTCCTTGTACAGTAGTAAGGCAGCTTTTCTCACTGTCTTCTGCCCTGAGAAGTGTGAGAGACTCAAATGGAATACCAGGGATCCCTTCGCATGGAACCCTGTGTCCACCATAAACGTCAACTTTGCCCTCCCCTGAGGAAGTTACTGGCGTCAGTTGAACTTTGTCCTGCAATGCGAGATCCACTTCCTGGTTGACAGGCCCCGCAGACTGCATGCAAAGGACTGGACGGTTTGAGATCCCGTTAGATCGCGAAGTGCCCGAGAAAAAACTCTCGGTGTGTTTTTCCAAAGTTCCTTGGAACGGTTTGGAAAGTTTAACCCTTTTAGCAGGCGACTTATTCTTGCACCTTTTAAGCTCAGGGTGATAAGAGGAGCGGCGCCTCCTTTCTACGATCGTTGAGTTGGAGGGATACGCCTCTGCATATGGTTTTTCGCTGTCCGGCCGGGAATCTTGCGAAATATAACGTGATAGGGTGTGGCTCCCTTTTCTCGACGTCACGTGTCGGTTAGGTGCTGCTCGGTCTGGAGCGTGAGAGGCTCGGGGTTCGCCGCTTGCCAGACGGGAACAATCCGTATTACAATGCTTGTTAGCACCTCTCTCACCTTTGTGCAGTTTCCATGCCTGGGAACGTTGCGTAATTTTTCCCGTGGCTTTAGGTCTGCTGTCCCGACGTAAATTCTTTCCTTGTTTGGGCTTCGGATCCAAGTCCAAAGGAAAGTCAATTTTCTGGAGTTGGGGTTCGGTTTTAGCAGGCAAGTTTTCTTTCATGGGCGCAAGGTTTGCAGGGGCGTTGACCGTTAAGGGCACAGTAGAAGGGGAATTAGAGTGACTACATTTAGTATCTGTTTCCACCCTCCGAATTTGGCTATCCAGTTCATTCATTCTGATTTGGTGTAGCCTGCTCCTTTCTTGGCTTTCTCTGTCCCTTTCTTGGCGCTCTATTTCCCATTGCTTGTCCCGTTCTTGTTGCTCCATTTCCAATTTCTTGTCCCGTTCTTGTCTTTGCTTTTCCCTTTGCTTCTCATCTTCTATCACTTCTTCTACATACTGTCGGGTGAATGCTTCACTCTCCCCAGTTTGTTTACAGGACCATGCCAAGATTAAACGGCTGTCAAACCAATTGTCTACCTCGTATTGATCCTGCAGGCTTACTGCAAATTCTAGAAAGGGCTGGATTTCGCTATCCTTGTACTCCATGTACTTAGCTACCTCGAGGGCAATCCTATGCACTTTATCTAGATCGGCCATTATATCAGGGTGAGCAAACACTATAGAAGAATAGAACCTAGAGATCTTAGTTACCTAGTCCACTAGGTGCTGATTAACTTAATAATCAATAAAATCTAGGCTAGCCTGGGAACTTTAAAAAACAAGAAAGTTTGTAGCTACTCTGATTGCGACAAGCAAAACCCCCAAAAACTCCAAAAATGTAAGTGATGTAAAACTTATTACTATCACTTCACCCCAGTTCTGTCAGTACTAAGCTATTGAGAGGATTGGTTACTATCATCCGAATGAACACCCTCCCTTGGTACAAATGCAAGCTAGTAACTGACTATCTGTAGCTTCTTATCTCAGATTAAAGAGCTACTCCTGAAAAAAAATATTAACCCTTAAAAAAATTTTTTTTCTGACTTTTACAACAATAGTCGTCAGATTTGTCAACCAAAAACTCAGCAGTGATACCATCAACCTTTACCAGCTGTCTCATGTGTAGCATGAACAATAAATGTAACTTAATATTTATGATTGCTGTGGAGAAAAAAAACGCTGTTCCGACTTCCACCCAAAAGAAATAGTTCGATATGTCTAGGGGAAAGAAATTCCTATAATCTGCCGAACACTAAACTCTAAGAATCAGAATAGAATCTTGTGAGAGATTCATGCTCGGATCGAGCACATATTAAATGTCGTACTAGATGGGTTCTAGAATCTCGGACGAGCCAAACCATTTGTCGTGGTTGAGTTAGAGTGTAGAGTATTTGTCGAGTTGGACAACAGTAGTGAAATCGACAAGGGATAGTGGACTGACAGAGTTATAGATTACACACACAGAAAGGTGTAAATAGGAGATGGACTTGAGACAACCTGGAAGAAGATTTATCAAAATGATCTCTCTCTCCAAGCCTCAACTCACTTATGTCTGTCTAAGCACCTCCTGCTCTCTCTCTTTTCTCTTATCATACATAGAGATTATAGTAAAGAGCTAAAAATACAAATATGGATGGAAAGGTCGTGAACAGCGCATTAATAAATGTGTAAAATTTATTAAAGAAGAAAAGCATGAAAATAATGCATATCATCACAACAACATAAAATTACATCAATAATCAAATCAAATATGCAAATACTCCGACAACCACACACACAGATCACCGACATGAACCTGTAGAACACAAAGAGATAAATAATCGAGTGACAGTCCTTCGGTTTTCGGGGACCAGCTGAAGTAACTCCAGTAAGTGGTGTTTTCGTATATATCCTCCATCGGTGATGGAATTAACCTGAATAACATCACTGTATAGGCGCTATCGTTGGTGACCCCCCCCCCCTACTGGCGCGAGTTGGGCTGGGGGACGCTGTTTATCTCCTGCTGACCAACTGATTGAACTGGGCGACAGCCTGTCCGCTTTTCGGGGACCAAATGTACTAGCTCCAGGAAGTGAATTACTTGTAGATCCTTCGTGAGGGACTAGCCTACAAAACTTTCTTTGTTGGTGCTAAACGTTGGTGACTCCCCTTATAGCGTGAGTGGGGCTGGAACTCTGTCCATAGATGGCTGCTCATACGTGCGAGGTTTTAAGTATCCAGGAAATACACCAGAAGAAGTCACTTGAGGACAAAGAGACCCAGGCGCGCTTATCCGGCGCAAGGCTCCGCTTGGCTGTAAATCCTGTTTAAACTGGTTTGGCTGTGGTTTGCTGAGTGCCCCGTTTAGGCACAAAAAAAAGGCGGGTGATATGGAATTCTGCTATAGGCATGCTGAGCGGGTTTGATATTCTGGAAGCCGCAATGCTCTGGCTGGTAATCCAATAGGCGAGTAGAGAACTACTACTGCGTTTGGCGATTCCAGATTTAGCGTTGGCTCCGTTGCACTGCGTGAGCTTAACTTGGCGTTGACAAAAAGGGGTTTTGATTCAGGAACGGGGTTGACGATTCGTTGCTAGATGTATACAGAAACCCTCTAGATCGAAGAGTATATGACTTTCTTCGCCTGACTGAAGTCTGCTCTAGCGATTCGGTCTTCCTGAAACTGAGACCCAAAAAGAGACACCCTTTTACATCAAGCAAATAATAAATCACACTAACTTTATACAGAAAGTTTCGCTCCACTATGGGATTAAATTTATTGTAGTTATTGCTATGATAGTTTAGGGCTGTCTTTAACCATGTCTCCTGTTCCTTAAAAATATCAATTATCAGCACGCGCCCGCATATAGGCTTAATATCTTTTGCACACACCCAGGTACCTGTCAGTAACTGTTCTGACAGCAACAATCTACTCCTCTTCTCCCAATCTCAACATACAGGAAACCTAACCTGTAGCTACAGTTAAATGAATATGCTTATTCATCTTACAACATTAAATGAATTTACATAAACAGATTACAGCATTTGACATTACACAAATAAATCGTATGTCCCCTTTGGGAAATATATTAGCATTTCCACAAAATGAGTACAAAGAAAATGCAATGTTCTTGCTATAATAATACAGTTGTGGCTAGATCATACGATATAATTATATCTATGCCTGGTGACTGCTTTCAGTGAAAGTTATAGACTAGTGCCTAGCCACACAAGTAAGCATAAAATGATCCTCCCTTGCCACTAGAAATATCTATCAGAAGGAATAAGTGACTATCTCCCATAATCCAGAGTTATTACCTGCATCTCACTATTCAGTTTTAAAGTGAACAATCCACACCTGACATTATCTTACAGAAATGACAGTTAATTTTGCTGACTCTTAACCCAATGGTAAGCATTCGTGGACTGATTCTACGCCTAATATCTGTTATTGTAAGTTTAACATTTAACCCATAATAAACCGTAACAGTTTAAGCACCACTTAATAGGCCGTAGACAGCGCTACCTTATCACTGAATAAATTACTAGGAGAAGTCCTCAGAAATAAATTCACTTCCCTAACAGATATATATAAAAGCTAACATGAATCTAATATTATAATTATAAGATATGTCAACTCACCCCGAAAATGACTAGAACATAGGCAAACACATTCTAGTATTGTGTTAAAGTTTGCCTTATCTCATGATGGTCATCTACGGGCCAGGAAAATTTACGAATGTCTTTGTCTATTAAAACCAGTCTACTCTTATAGATCACAAGGGACGCTCCCCCCGGACACCTGGCGTGCGTATCCCTACAGAAGTTCGGCGAAAGACGTAATCTAGAGTAAGACAAAAGAAATCGTGCGAAAGTTCCCCAGGTAGAGAAATGCATAACATTATCCTCTATCTTGTCTAAGGGGCGAAAACCCAAAGACTGACCGCGGGTTGTTATCTTCCCCTGAAACAGATCACACTCGTTACCCAGGCCTCAAAGGGTACCAGCCGCTCGTCATCAAACGTTTTAAAGCGACCAGAGAAATTCCCCTGTTGGGACCACAGAGGGTACCCGCCGCTAACGAACCGTTTCTTTCACAGAAACCGTCTTTGGCTCGTTCTAACACTAGAGCGACCGGAGAAATGTTTCTCTGGTCAGGCCAGGTGTGCTGACGTAACATTATCGTTCGCTGACCGCTGCATGCTCGAACATAAACAACCTCGGGTGGGGTTTGCGAAGGTGAAAAATGACAGAAAGAAGAATACAAAATGACGAGGAAACCCAGGACATTTAAAAAGTAATCAAATTATGGACAAGATGGTAAAATAGATTATCGGTCACGTGACACTCGGTCGGCGGCCATCCTTCGTACAGTGCCCCAACTCTGGTTCATTCTTTGCATCTCAGCCTCCACAGTCCTCCGCCAAGTTGTTTTTGGTCGGCCTCTCTTTCGTTTTCCTTCAGGGGTCCATAGCATAGCTGTTCTTCTGATGGCATCGGGGTCTCTTCTGAGGACATGGCCAACCCAGCTCCAGCGTCTGCCAGCTATGATGGTGTGCATGTCCTCTTGCTTGCTCCGAGTAAGCAGATCTTGGTTGGTGATGATATTCGGCCAAAAGATTCGGAGAATTTTTCTTAGGCATGTTGTGTGAAAAGAGGACAATTTCGACATTTCCTTCTCTGTAACTCTCCAGCTCTCCGCGCCATTGTCAGTCATACGAGCCTGAGACTCCGGATGTCCGTCCCACAGCAAAGTTTTTCCATTTATTGTATTTTCCGTAACGTGCGATTTTTTTTACATAGACAGGGGTGTCGGCCCTGTGCTAAAACCCCCAACTTGGAGGACCAGAGTACCAGCTTTTGTCTGACCCCTACCCACGCAGACCAGTCCAGTTTGGTTGAACCTACCAGGAGTAAATCTCCCACTGGCATAGCTCTGGGGATTGTCAGGGTACACAAGCCGCCATACCGCTACAAGGTATAGGTACCATTGATGGTTCCAATCTAGTCCTCGATAATTCAGGGATTGTCTAATGTTGTCCTCCCAGCGAACTCTGGGTAGTCCTAGAGGTTTCGATCCCTGGCTCTATGTCTCCCATATTTGTCGTGGTAGCCGATCTTCTTCCACACTGTGTACATGGCCAAACCATCGTAGTTGGGACTGTTCTACTTGAGTCTGCAGGGACTGGGTTTTGAAGCTTTGTCGCATCATTTGGTTGCGGACCATGTCTCTTCTTGTTACTTCATCCACCATCCTTAAGTATCTCATTTCATAGGTTTGGGGCTCGCTTCTCCGGGTTATAGTCATTGCTATGATAAAATCCGCATGTCTTTAACCTTTGTACCTTTGTCGTCATCTCTTTTTATTTTATTTCTCTCCTGTTTTATTCTTTCATAATTTTTAAAGCAGTCTTTCTTAATCACAGCTTTTGCCTAATTGTAACTTAAAGCACGCCTTTGATTAGTTTCCTGTATCGAAAGTTTTTATACGTGTGTAGTGTCAGTAGTATTACTGAATAAACGGATATAGAATTCTGTCTTGAATGAGTGAAGTCCCAGTGTTGGAGAATAACACTCGTATCACAAGATAGTCACGGCTGTGAAGGTATCATCTTCAGAAAGTATTTAGAGTAAAGTCAGACCCTACGATTGTCGTAAATTTTAGATAGGTATTAAAGATAGATTTGGTCCCGTCTGACAGGTAAAGTGGTCAATAAGTGAGAAATAAGGTAAAAGAAATAGATTTCACTAGTGAATAGTTTAAGGGTAGAATCTGTCCCTGGATTGCGAAGATACTCTTGTCCAGCCTATCTTTACTACTGTAATTTGTTAACAGACAGTCCTACTCTCCATACATGGAATATATATGTTTAACCAATCACGCACGCACACACACACACAGTTATGTGACAACAAGACACACAAACGTGAAAACTATGGTAAATGGAGATTGGGTATGGGCTAGGCTGACCAACACAATTAATTAAGTTTTGTTTAGTTTATTATCATTTAAACTCACCCAGAAACATGTAGAAACCAATAAAATCATAGGTTACAGAATTATGAAAATGACCCCATAAGTGTCCTACCCTCTTGTTGAGAAAAGATCCCGCAAGAAAGTTATTAACCCCAAAGAAATCAAAGAGTACCACTAGGGTATAGAAATGGACAGTATAGCAAAGAACACAGTTCTTAGTAAAGCTATCCCGTAAAATAACAGTAATTGCAAAGAAAATAAAGGATGGTACAGTTTCCGTAACTAGGACATACTTCCTCTCACTCATTCATGCGTGGCCACATCAATCACACTTTACTTACTACTGGGCTAATAACCTTTTGAACTTAACATCAATGTGCAATTAGCATAATCCAGTGTTGAGCTTCTCCGAAGTGAGCCCCAGTTCCTCCACGAATAAGTAATTTTCCTAATGGGGAACGCCTACTTTGGTGGTGCTTATTGGATATGATAATGTCACATCAGATAGTTCATGTAGCAAAATATAAACCGCGATCTAGTGTTCACAGTAGACAGTGTTTCCAATAGTTACAGGAAACATCTGGTCGGTAAACTGTTAGTAAAAAATATAGTAATGATGGTATATCCTATCGGCTTTTCTCTACTGGGTTGAGTGCCGATTATGAACCAATGTATTCTCTTGGATAGATTCGCTTGGAAAACACAAGTGTCAGTAGTCGGGAACAATGTTATATATATATATATATATATATATATATATATATATATATATATATATATATATATATATATATATATATATATATATATATATATGGCTACAGCGGGCTGATACATTTGAATACAAAAAATCTGGGTATATTATATGTCCAGTTATACTTATTCTTATAGTTCATATGTTTGAACTCTCTAGATGAAGCAAGAGGACCGAACAGGTCAACCTCGAAGACCCGATATTAAATAAGAATGTTACTGGTACTATTAGACCGCTAGCAACAGGTTTATGATGAGTACTAGATTTGGAAGAAAACAAAACATTTAACCACAATATCAATATTCTATCCTATCACGCGTAAGGTTAAGATCTCTTATCCTCTCCGACATTTAATTAAATTAAAAGGCACACGTGTCCTAGTCTATCTTATCACGCTTCGCTCAACTGGGACGGATTGGGTTTAAGGTATGCGCCTTTCCCCTCCCGCCCGGTAAAACACTCAGCGCACAATATCAGTGGTAATTTAATTATTACTACTTTACAAATATCGCTTGTCATTACTAGCTATTTGTTTCGCCCCATGATATTACACTAATCACTTAGATAATTACACATAGTGGATAAAAATGAATTGAATTCCGTCAAGTATCAATCGCCTAGTGTATTATTTAGCCAATTAAAACATCTATTTCTGAATAATAGCGGGTGATTAAATCTACCTTACAGCTGGAAAAATTAGCTATATGTTATTTAATATGTTAGTCTTAGCACTTAGAAAAATCCCAGTGAATTATAATGATAACCTTTAACACATTAAATCACCTAAATGCTAATATATATTACCGCAATCAGAAATAGAACAATCTCCACGGAATGCTATCACACACTTTCACAATGGCTTTAGAATCACGAGCTAGATTTCCAAAATTTCCTGAGCGAACTGATAAACTGACTTTGGGAGGACGGAGTTTTTATACAGAAATGCTGTTACTTCACTAACTTGTGTGATAAGTCGTGCCTTCGGCCATTTCAGGAAAATCAAATCGTTCGACTCCCGAGATAACGAATTTTGCTCACCGAAACCGACCAACAAAACAGACAGTTTCCGTGCGAACGGGCTTTCTTTGATTTTCGCCCGCTGCCGTAGTTCAAAATACTTTTACGGTACGGTGATAATGTTATCGCCCTTTTTATTTTACTTAAGTCCCCTGAAACGTTGAACATCCAACAGTTACGTCGGGAACTCTCTGCTCGCGTTTCCCCCTGATCAAAGAAGCCGCTTTTATCTCTCCGCGCACGTCTGTCTGTTCAACAATTATGATTGCCAAATCAGCTCGCATGATAATTGAGATAAGCGAATCATGGCTCTTGCTGACTGTTATCAAGCTTGTCGAACATAGGTAAACGAATTGTCAGCGCAGGTAAACAGAAAACTAGGCGTGACTTCAAAATATGCGTTGCAAAACGTAAATACTAATGAGGAAACAAGGTAGACGGATTTCTGAGGATCTATTTAAGTTTCCACGTCACAACGATGCCACCTTGCTATGTAACTACCTGTGATAATCAAATAATTTAATAACAACTCTAACTTTAACAATATAAAATTAATAAGTCAATCGAGTACAATTATTGAATTTATTATGTACATCTAGCTTTTCTTTCTTTGTGCTGAATGGTAAATGTTGGATGATGGAACTCAATGCATGAGTATATTACACAATTTGGATGATGGTGAATTTTCTAATATAAGTATTTAACTTAAAAGGAAAAATGTCTGTTTTGGGTCTTCCACGAAATTTTAAAAGTTCAGCAAAGGTTCCTTTCCTTTAGTCTCTTAACTATGCTAATAAATTACTGATGTCATTATCAACTAGCACATTCATTGACTGGTATCACACTTGGTTGCATAAATTGGCTGCAGAAATACTCATATATTACGAATCTGTGCCTGTCCTTAGTACAAATGCACACACTGTTGATTGAAGTCCTTCTGCAGTCCGCCAAACACTGTCGTGGACTAGGGCTGAAATCCAGAAATCAATATCTGATGCTCCTGGGTTTCTTCAGGATGCAATGATTGTTCTGGAGTCTTTGACCTCTCAAGTTTAATGACACATACGAACCTGCGGACAATGACAGACATGTGGCTAGCTTATGGTTGTAAAGCCCACAAGTCTAGTTGTGCATGAGATAAATGTGTTTCAGATGTTTGCATGTATATGAAGGATGCTGTCGTGAAATATTCTAATCCACATATATAAATTATCAGGTAAATATAAAGCCTAACAAATAAATTCTAATAAAGAAAAGAGCAATGGTAAAATAACAGTGCTGTCACAGAGAATGTACTCGAAATCCCCCCTTGTTTTATGCTTCGTCTGCAAATTGTAACGTTTCCACGTTAAATATAAGCCACTGCATAAATACAAGCGTTTCCACAACACATTAAAACGGGTATTGCATTTCTAAGAAAAACATTGAGAGGCACACTGCGTAATGACCTAAATTAATCCTAACATTAATTATATTACGTTACCCAAAACGAACGAACAGATGGACTCAAATAGAAAGAGAGAGGGAGGGCTGAAAATCAGGAACGCATGCAACATGCGTCGCGCGATACACAATTACTACTATCACGCGTGTAAGGCCACATGCACTAACTTTTTCGGACGGACAGTGATAAAAACACTACCCTTCCCAGAGTTAGGTTTTAAAATCCTGAAAAACGCTTATTAGAAAAGATAACATTAGATGGGTTTACGTTTGAAAACATTACAGTACCCAGACAGCACATCTTCGAAACAGGAGGTAGAAGAAATTGCATATTTTGAACGCAGCCACTTAGCTCTTTTAAATTTGTATATTTGGGTTCCTTAGGGCTTGCTGACAAAGAATATGTAAAACGTTACGCAAATAGTCTAGGAATTAAGAAGTTATAACCAAAATATAATAGTGGGGATGCCTGACAGCATGAAATCATTTCTGCTCATAAAATTTTTTTATAACGTGTTTGAAAAAACCTTACGTACGGAAATAGCCTACCATGTAAACTCCAAATTGATTGGAGCGCAACAAATATAAGACTAAACACGATTGGTCGGACTATAAATACTATCTTTGGTTGTTAGGGGAGACGTAGGAAGGTAAAATTTTTTCAAACACTTGTCGAAACGTGGCTCCATTGGCCAGACTCGCTGATACTATCACTTAGGAGCGTTAGTTCGAGACCACTAGTTCAAATAAGCTTGATAAAGCAACAGTGCGTTGAAGCCAGCTCATATTTTTGCTAAATAAAAGCCTGGAACATAAGCAGATGGGAATTTGTGCCAGTATTTGTGCCAGAATTCATTGCTAGTCAACGTATCTGTGTTTATTCTATGAATTGTGGTAAGCTTGAAACATTCAGTATCTTTTAATGAAAATTGAATGTGAATTGTTAATTTATGCCTGTATATATGTGTAGTTCAGTAGCAAACATGATGTAAAGCCTATAATGCTCCAGCCTGAACAGAAGGTGTCGGAGGAAAGTAAAACGGCATGGAATGGCCAAACAGTACACTGACACCTAGATGATTGACTAGAAAGAAATAATGCTGGAATTGCAGAGGCGTAGTAACCATTAAGGAGGTTAATACTGGTATAAAGTATTTCAGATGACGCTGACAGTTGGCCTAACGCTCTGAACTCAATGTTTGTGATGTATTGTGCTCAGTGTAGAACTAGAGTATCAATTAGTTGTGAAGTAGAAGGTACATCCTTCTTGTTTTCAGGGACCGTGGTCTTGACGTTATTGAGCAGCACCTGGTCAGAGCCTTGCTGAATCCAGAGTCGGACAGCATACTCCTTGGTCCATTTAGCTATCAGTGAGGAGTCTCCAGAGCACAAGGGAGAAATCGAGCAGAGGAGTCTTTTCCTGCCGCCATCACGCAAGATAAGCTGATGTGGCCAGCTGAGCTCAAAATTATGTACCCCCATCTTAAAATAACATTGTAACATAAACTTAAGAGGGGAAGTAAATTGTTTTAATATCAGGAACTGAGAACATCTCCAATACTAGTTCCAATAAAGACAAACTATTGAAGTCATGATGACAAATACCAACAGAGCTTGAACAAAACAAAACCAGTATTACCTCATATTACTACTACACAACTGACACACATAGGATACTTTTAATAATACACGTCACTACAATATTCATATTGAGAAATTCTGTACATATAACTTGTAATTAAAATTGATTGTGATTCCTGGTTCCCTTTGTATTTGAATCAGGACACATATTCATTCATGACAGCAATGAATACATATTGTTATTTGAAAAGTTATCAGTGACTCCTTTAAGATATCCTTGTAGAGTGTTTTATGTATGTGAGTGTCACAGTGTTGTCAAGTGTGGTGGAATAAATTAAATTGTTATCCGTCTGTTGTTGTTATGACTTACACTTCATCATACACATACCCTAGACATACAACGTAGTCATCACACTATTCCAGAATAATTCTGACTGAGATATATATATATGTGGCAGCAAGTAAGGTTATCTATAATACACTACTCTTATTAGATATAGATACCTTCACAGCTGATCTCAGTCAGTACACTAAGTCCCCTATAAATATTTACAACATCCCACTTCACCACAGATGCATGGCTCAGTATGATTAGCAATAGCGAGACAAGATTGGTGTCTAGCTGCAGAACATTTTCTAAGATAATATAATACATGAATG
Source organism: Oreohelix idahoensis (assembly GCA_024509875.1). Taxonomy (NCBI): domain Eukaryota; kingdom Metazoa; phylum Mollusca; class Gastropoda; order Stylommatophora; family Oreohelicidae; genus Oreohelix; species Oreohelix idahoensis. The sequence goes on from JAMPIV010022699.1 coordinate 417,610, forward strand.
TAATACATTTTATACATAGGTACGATGCTACCTTTGCCTTTCATATATGGAATGCCGTCAGCTCTGAAAAGTGCTGTAACTTTGAGCCGATTATATTAATCCTGATAAGGACTGTTGACAGGACTCTGCTGAGTCACTGTTGAATATATTGTCGGTTTCCATCTTCAGCAATCATACCAATTAATACACATATATGCATGGTACATTCACATCCCAACTATGTACAGTAACCAACTAAATTCCTGAAATAAACAGTGATATTAATTTCACAAAAATGTACAGTAATTCTACATACCCTCTCAGGATATATATAACGTCCAGAAAACACTTGGTTGGTGGAGATAGCACTGCCCTGCAACAGATGGTAAAATGTTTTAGCCTTGATTAGCTGCTCTCTCTCTCTCTCTCTCTCTCTCTCTCTCTCTCTCTCTCTCTCAGTCTGTCCTTCTGACTTTATGATGGGCATGTGTAGTTTGAAATCTTCGCGGTCTCTTTTTATAAGCTGGCATCCTACGTCTCTGAGAGCAAGGCTTGGTAACTCTGTTGCAGTCTCAAGTTTTAGCCTTTCCGAGTGAAACTGTGTGAAGTGGTATTCCAAACCTCTGATTCGTTCAGCTCACCTTTTCTGTCCAGGACTTTTTGAGTTGCATTCTTCCATTCTCCGTACGTTCTGCTTTCTTTCCATGTGTCGTTTTTTGTAATTGGTTCTGATATTGATTTTATATCAAATTTTAAATTAGGACAAACACAGAATCGTTCGTTATACTAACACCTTTGCTATTACATTTCTCAAAAGTACTTATTCCATCCATTTTTTCTTTGGCAAGCATAGAATTTGAGTTATCCCTGGTAAAATGGGACCATTGTTATCCATTTCTGACATTGCATACACTTATACGGTCACTAAGTCTAACCTTCACTTCGTACGGTTTTATCCTCTATAGGAAACTGTCGTAGCAGTATCGATCGGTTTTTCAGCGAGCTGTTATTTTTTGATTGGTTGACCCATATTATCTTCCAAGAATAGACAAGCATCGTGCCTGCAACACATGCCATACTTCCCTTTCTTTCATTCATTTACTAGGCAATGGTTATCATTCTACATTTCCTCATCTTACTTTATTTTGGGAAACACACCTGGCCTCGTTAGACAAGTATTTTTTTTTACTTGGGAGACGTCTACATGTGGGATAAAAAAAGAATTCTGTTGATACCTGATCAGCTGTTTAAATGTGTCTCACCACACTGAGACGATAGTACGCTTGCTGGACCGATCGACAACAAAGGACTTGTGACACATACAGAAATGTGGGTACCAGATGGTTGAGAGCGGCGTGTTGTCCACAGGTCGGGACACTGAAAGAGACTAATGAAGCCGCCCCCGCCAGCAAAAAAAAAAACAAAAACAAAAAAACACAAGGGACTTCAGGCAAGCAGCAAAACGACAGAGGGCTTTGAGACAAAGGAGCAGATAATTTATGTAGCGAGCGGCCAATCCACAATCACGGTTGGTCTCGCAAACGAAAACGCAGCACGGAGTGAAGAGTTGGTTGCGAAAGCTCACCCACTTTTACGCGAGCATGACAATATTGCAGGGCAGGATTGACGTCTAGTTACTGGATTGGCACGAGGAGCAAAAGGATACTTCTCACATATTGGCAACCGGAAATGTAACGACAAGTTTGCCAGAAGTCAGAACGGATTTTGAAAACATACGCGGAGCATAGAGTTTTCAAAGAGCATAACCTGATCACAGCATGTTCTATATTTTCATTCCTATGTGGAGACATAAACCATATCTGTGGAGTTTAATTTTATCAAGTGTTCTTAAGGAATTTGCGAAGGAACAGGAGTCCTGCAGAAGTCTGAGTCTACACATTACGTGTTTAGTGTCTAATCGGAAAGAAGCTAGCCAATCGTATGTGCAGATAGTAGAATTCACAATTTAGGACACCAAATTTCCTAAATTAAAAGGAAGATATCCACGCCCACGTTTTGTATACGTTGGTGGCACAGCACTTCATCCACCTGTTTATCAAGTGTTCACAAGTGTATATATATATATATATATATATATATATATATATATATATATATATATGTATATATATATATATATATATATATATATATATATATATATATATATATATATATATATATATATATATACAGATACATATAGCCGCGTTGATCATTACAAACTTCGTTAATATATCACTCGTGCTGTCAATATTACGTGTATACAAATAGGCAACATCCATCATTTAGGATAGAATAGTATGGCGCTCTCTCTTACATACCTCTACACCTCACGGTATAAGAGGAACGACTAAGTAAGTAAGTAAGTTGGTTCATATCTGTGTATGCGTTTATATGGGAACTTTGTGTTCGTAATGACAAGGTTTTGCTCAGTACAGAATCTAAAGAATTGTTTTCCATTGACATTTAGTGTATCTTCTCCTTAACTCCACTCCATCTAGATTGGTCATTTCCAACTCTGGCACTGAAATCTCCAAGAAGGATTATTTCATGGGGGCAGTCGTCCATTGTCTTTTGAAGCAGCTCAAAGAATTCCTCTTTGACATCTGCTCGCTCATCTTCGTTTGGCCCTAACACAATGACAAGGTTGACTATGGTTTCTCCTATTTTCAAATATCCAATACTATAATTCCCGCCGTAAGGTACTTCGGTCGGTCGGTCTGTCACACTTTGCACACCGTTATTTGCGAACGTTTTTCTATTTTTGAGAGAGTGCATCAACTTTCGAGCACAGCTAAGGGGGTGCAACTGTGGTTGAAAGTTAGACAATAACATTGTATTGTTTCCCTTTATATGTACTCTCGCGAAAATAGCAAAGTGTGACGGTGTGCATTAAATCAACAGACAATCAAGATACTCATCTGTCCAGTTTCATTCGGGAAACGGATTTAACTCACCATTTTTCTTAAAAATAACCTTAAAATGTAAGTTTCTGATTGTTTCTTCAAGAGGCAATTTTAATTTAAAGCATTGCAGACTTATTATTATGGATCAAAATGATAAGATCGCTAAAAGAAAGAGATGATCTAGTCACAGCGAGCAAACAGTGTGATTATGGAAAGAAGCCAACAACTTGAACTGGAGACAGGAAGGTGCTGAGATGAAGATTAAATCAAAAGACAATCAAGATACTCTTCTGTCCAGTTTCATTCGGGAAACGGATTTAACTCTGCATTTTTTTTTAAAATGTTAGTTTTTGAATTGTTTCTTCAAGACACAATTTTAATTTAAAGTATTGCAGACTTGTTATTATGGATCAAAATGATAAGATGGCTAAAAGGAAGAGACGATCGAGTCATTCACAGCAAGCGAGACAATCGAAGAAGCAGCAATGTAATACGTGTAACAGAAACAACACACTATAATTAAAAACCTGCCAATTTTGGCGGGTTGTTGCTAGTAGCTCCATAATGCGCTCCGAGACAAAGTTCCATCCTTTGATGCTATTTGTTTAGCTTTCAGCCACAATAAAACACACTCCCTTTAGCTCTATCGCTTGTAGGGACTCCACTGTAGAGCAGCATATTGCCATTGATGTCCACAACTCCTTGCCCTTTTTTCTTAGTTTCCGTCAGAGCCAGGATTTTCAATTGTGTTTTTCCCATCTCCTCCACTAGCTCCGCCTCTTTCCCATTAATACTTCTACAATTCTATGATCCGTAAATCGTCGTCCGTAATTAGGGCCAATTCGTCGCTTTTAAGATCAGTCCTGTTTTCTCTCCGCTGGTTCTTGAAATCGTATTTTAAGGTAAACAGTTAATTGACCTATTGAGCCTTTGCTAGGTGGAGGGGCTGCCTTCTTACGGCATCCATGCATGCCGCCCTCTTCCTTTTTTCAGCCGGGCTTGAGACCGGCATAGGCGCAGTTCGGGTGGGATATCTATACAATAAATTGTAGTTAAAGGCGTTCATTCGAGCGCGAAGTCATTTAACACAAGGGTTTCAGATGACATTATCACTCACAGCCAGAACAGTACATGATATTGATCAAAATTGGTTCTAATACAGTGCAAATGTGGCTTATCGTATTTTACAGACCATTCACCGATCGCCTATCACGAGGCAGGCCGCTTACAAAATGGCGGTGTATCAGCAACAAAAATGTCGAGGAGACCTCGGCAATCGGCAATGATAAATAGGAGCTAAACGGAATTATTATGAAAAGGATTTCACATTTTATTCTAGGAGAGGATTGGGCATAACTGTATGTAAGGAAAAACCATAGGAAGTTATCAGTTACGGAGAACAATGCGTATTACGGCTGTTCACAGTTAAGCTGAAAGCCTATAAACCCACTTCTGTTCTAAATATTTAAATCAACAAGTAACAGATTGTGAAAGTACATGGATAGGAAGATAGAAATATATCGGCTGTATAAAACAAGATAGGAGGGAACAGTATGGATAATATATAAGCCGACGATGAACAAGGGAAAGTTTCAGACAACGCACAAATCATGTGAAATCGCTGCCTCAGGAAAAACATTTCAGCCGGAGTATAGGCTGTGACGTCAGTGCTCTCCGATACGTCCGCCGGAGTCTTATAAAGAGCGGATCGTAAACTGAAAGGACGCACACTGAAATTAGGTTTGAGACATACTGACGGCAAAGATCACCACTACGCTAATGTGGCCGTGTACATAGTTGTTCCTTTGGAAACAGACTATATTCTTACAAGACAGAGGAAGCACAGACCACCCCATAATTTTATATTTTATGAGAAACAGAAAATAATAAATAGTGTCACATATTTAGGGTAGAGTCGCTTCTACACGCCATTTCTAATAATTGGGTGATTTCCCCTGACCAATCGGATAGCTCAGATTTACCCCGGGGAAAGTGGAACAACGACGCCATTTTGGCAGTAGAATGAAAGAGCGCAACTCAAGAGGTCGTATCTGGTCCAGCTCTACATATTTCTTAGTTTGAGAAAATCAAACTTCAACATTTCTTATAAAATGTGTATTTCAGGACATTGAGTGGTTTTATATATATAATTTTCTTACTGGCGTAAGTAGTGACAATCGTTATATAGTTATTTTTTGGAATAGAGCTCCCAACCCTAGTCGCAGCAGAACTAGGTTCGAGGATTTGAGTCAATGTGCAAAAAAATGTCTTACACCTCAAACCATGTAGAGTAGAAAATATTCTTGTGTTGGAAAGCATTAACTCAAGGAATGCTTACGACGATAAAGAAATCAAGGACAAATCTGAGGAGATGGGTAAATGTCGTCGAACCTAAAATAAGACTGTAACTTAAAGGAAGGAACACGGTGGAATGAGAAGGTTCGCCATATTTGACAATTGAGTAGGCCTACGCGACAAAGATGCACACAGGGATTTTTGCATCGATGAAAAGCATCTGATGAATGATAGAATTTTTATTATACTTATTATTGTAAAAATGTTCTGAATTCCAGACTTTTTTGAAATTTTAAGTTTCATGCTGAAAGATATTAAAAGTTTTGCATGAAATCGAACGCTGTTGAAAAGGTGAATTACTACAGTTTTGAGATCTAGATAAGAAATCTATCTATCTCGACTAGATTCGCTATATCAACACCTAAGAGAAGAAAATCGAACCTGGTAACACAAATTTAAGAGAGAAATCTAAATCTCTGGTGATTAGGCCAGTTAAACATCTGCTCTCTGTAAAGTAAACTGAAAATACTGCATATACCGGCACTGCCACATGATGTAATATGGTGCCGTTCCAGTCCTAAGGAACACCTGCCCCGTATACATGAAGGTAATATTGGTGTCCCGTGACCACTTCTCTTTGATAAAGCGAATAACTAGCGATCATAGACCATGGACGATTTACTACAAAATTTTCAACAGCTGGGTGTGGAACAACAACAACAACAACCACAGAACCAACCCGTAAATACACAACCACTGCAGCCCCAGGACAGACAAAATATGGAAGAACCAACAATAATAGCGCTACGGCAAATTACTGAAACCCTACAGAAAAATGACAACTACGCGAAATTCACACAGGTATAGATTCCATTGTTCAGCCGTTCTCGATGGCAACAAGAAAAAATTCAGAAGATGGTTGTCCGACAAGGAAAAATTGCGGCACTAGCAGAGGCAACAAACGGATGAAGAAAAAAGAAAAATCGCTCTGTTAGGTTCTGATTCGTTACGAGACTGGATTTTTAAGAAGGAGGACCCCAGCATTAAACCCCACAGAGAACCAACGAGTCTCCTAAAAAAAAGAAGGGCTCACCCAGAGATATGGGGGAAATCATAGACAAAATGCAATGCATGGTCAGTCCATAGAAGCAAGAAACAAGAAAGAGATGAATCGTTAACAACTTTTTGGAGATCGATCCACAATATGCAGAAGAAGGCATTTTGCGGAGAAAATCCCTACCACACCTGATGTAGAAAGTACAGATATGTGGGATACTTTTGGCCGAAGGCCTTTAGAGCGGAAAATATCAGAAGGCATCTTAATTAGAAAAGACACAAAGACCTATTGCTGAAACAATCCAAGCAGCAATACAGAGGAAAGTCATCAACGAAGGTTCCAACAAAGAGCAGGTAGGGAACCCCGACCAGAAATATATGGACTATGATTGAGCATGATCCTATGGAAATGGACCATACCATGAAGGCAATGGACTCTCCCACGACAACGAGATTGATAGCCA